>VXBJ01003717.1:2359447-2543143 GCA_013400055.1 Nycticryphes semicollaris
CCGCTCCAGCACCTCAGTGTGCAGCATTACAGCGAGGGGGAGGGCAACAGGGGCTGGTGAGAGGAGGAATCCTGAGGAGGCAGAGATGAGAAAGAGGAGGAAAAGGGAAAAGGCAGTGAAGCGCAAGAAGAAAGAAAGTATGGGAACCACCACTATAGATCAAATAGAATCATCAGAAAGTCAGTGATATACATGTATTAATTAAACTTTATCACCATGGCCCTGGACTGCACATGACCTTCAGATGGATTTAGCAGAAAACCTGTGTGCACAGTCCTATATTCCACCATTTATCTGGGGTTTTTTAAGTTATAAATCTGTAAAAAATTCCTTAGCTAGGTATATAACTCTAAATGTGTGATGCACACTTGCTTCAGTAGGGTGATGTATACAGCTAAAAGTAACCTTAAGCTTTATGGAACGTTAATTGTCAGAATGAAATGAGAAATTCCATCTACAGATGGAATTCATATTTGAAAAGCGAAAACCCTTAGTACTAAAAAAACTACTTGCCTGAGACCGAAATGGGAACATAGCTGTGTAACCACCAGTCAGTTACCTTCCAAAGGCCACTAACAGACAAATAACCATCCCAGATGTTCAGAAAATCATTTCACCGTGATATAACAGGCACATATTTAAGGTCTTTTGAAACTGAAGCTTCTAGTCAGGCTTCTACTTTGCCATCCAGCAAAACACATTAAAAGAACAATTGAGCTGGTATGTGGCTGCGGTGCATGTGAGAATTCTGCTCCACCATCCACAATGCATAAAGCTGTTCTCTTTTATTGCTTTATTCGGCGCTTGAGTATCTGCCTTGTAAGAGGGATTGGTTTTGCCTAATGCTATGTCTGGTACTTCAGGTGTGGTCTGGCCAGCTTTTTTTGGAGTGCTTTTAAATCATCTGCAGGCAGAAAGAGATATCCAAAGCGGTAACCTTTTCTGATCCCTCTCGTTTAGAGGCAAGTGGCGTCCATGTGACACTAACAGGATGTGCAAACACGGAGAAAACGAACCCCCGTTCCATGAGGATACGAGCAGCGCTGGCAGACCGGTCTCTTTGCACTTTTTCCCAGCGGTAATTCAAGGATGTCTCACCAAACTGAGATATTCCCTGTACTGAACAGTCGGTCCAGCTTCTAAGCAGCTCGCCAGGACTTGGCCCCAGGACTCAAGTCCCCAACTTCTCCCCAGAGTCCCTAGTGACCGTGTCCCCACCCTGTCCTACGACCAAGCCGTTAAACGGGACGATCGCTTGTGCTCTTCCTTCCTCCCCTTCTCTCACCTCGTCGCATCCCGCCGCGTCCCTGCCCTCCTCCTCTCCCCCCGTTCTCTCCCTACTTTCCTCCCCCGGGGACCTCTCCCTCCGGGCGCCGACCCCGTTGGCCGCCCCTCCCGCCGCTCCCCCCCCGCTCCCACTTCCCTGCCAGNCCCATTTACCTGCCAGCCCCCAAAACAAAGCCACCCTTATCTCCGTGTGTGTGTGTGTGCGAGTGTGTGTGTGAGCGTCCCGCCGCGTGGGGACCCCGGGGGCGTCCCGGGTGGGCGTGGCCGAGGCGTGGCCGAGGCGGGGCGGCGCTGTGCGCAGGCGGCGGCGGCGGAGCGGGGCCGGGAGCGGCGGGGACAGAGGGGACAGCGCGGTCGGGAGCGGCGGGGACGGAGAGGACAGCGCGGCCGCCGCGGCTCCCCCGGCACCGCTGCGGGCCGGGCTGGGCGCCGGAGCTTCTCCTCGGGCGGCGGGAGCAGCTGCTTGATATTTATTTATTATCATTATTTTCTTTTTTTGCGCTTTTCCCGTCCCGTCTCCTCACTCTGGTTACTTGGGCTGGGCTTTTTTTTTTTTTCCTTTTTTTTGTTAGGTTTTTGGTTGTGTGGGGTTTTTGGTTTGTTGTTTTTGTTTTTTTTCCCCCCGCTTGTTTCTTTGGCACAGCGGAAGGAGGATGGGGTTCGAGCTGGATCGCTTCAACGGGGAGGTGGATCCCGACTTCAAATGCAACCTGTGCAACAAAGTTCTGGAGGACCCGCTGACCACCCCCTGCGGCCACGTCTTCTGCGCCGGCTGCGTGCTGCCCTGGGTGGTGCAGCAGGGCAGCTGCCCCGTCAACTGCCAGCGCATCTCCACCAAGGAGCTCAACCACGTCCTGCCCCTCAAGAGTCTCATCCTCAAGCTGGACATCAAGTGCGACAACCACGCGCGGGGCTGCGAGGCGGTGGTACCCCTGCAGCACCTGGGCGAGCACGCCGAGACCTGCGACTTCTCCCCGGCCAAGTGCCGCAACCGCGGCTGCCGCCAGATCCTCAACCTCCGCGACGTGGAAACCCACATGCGGGAGCGCTGCGAGGCCCGCCCCGCCGGTCTCTGCGAGCAGGGCTGCGGCTTGATGCTGACCCACGGCGAGCGGCGGGCGGGGGGCCACGGCTGCCTCCGCGCCCTGCGAGCCCACGGGGCCGCGCTGCAGGCCCGGGCGGCGGGGCTGGAGAAGGCGCTGAAGAAAGAGGCGCTGCGAGCCGGCAAGAGGGAGCAGTCGCTGCTGTCGCGACTGGCGGCGGCGCAGCTGGAGCTGCAGGTGACGGCGCTGCGGTACCAGAAGCGCTTCACCCAATACAGCGCCCGCCTCGACGCCCTGGCCCGCGCCCGCGCCGCCTCCCCCGGCAAGGTAAGGGCTGGCGGGGGTTGGGGGGACACACGACACCCTGGTCCCCCCGTCCCTGCGCTCCCCCGGCGGCGCTGCGGGGCTCGGGGGAGGGGCCTTCCCGTCGGTGTCCCGGGGCGGAGTTGGGGGGGAGGCGTTCTGCGGAAAGGAGGGGTCCCACGGGGGTCTCGGTCCTGCGTGGGGGCTGCCTCCCCTCCCCGCCGGCAGCGTGGCGGTGGGCCCGGGGGCAGGGGAGGGATACACGGGACACACGGTCTGAGAGCGGGAGCCCAGAGGGTCCCGTCTGGCCCCAGAGCCTTCGAAATTCTTGAGCTTTGGGTTCTAAGGGCCCTCATGTACCGGTCCCATATAGAGAGATGTATATTGTATGTGTGTGACCGTGTCAGGGCCCCATATGGGAACTCAGGCATCAAAATATCAAGCTCAGGGTAGGACTGGTTTCTTTCTCGGTTCTCTCACCAAAGAAACCTCTAAACAGCAAAATCGGAATTTCCAGGGCTGGAAATGGTATTAAACCACCAAAAAAAAAAAGAAAAAAAAATGTGACTCCCAGGAGTCACACAAAGCAGAGTGACTCGGAAGAGGCTGTTGTGACCCAATGCTTTCCAGACCCTGAGCTCACCTAGTGACCCAGAATATGGCTTCTCACAGAATGCTGTCTTTAGGACTATCTCTTATGCCACCCAGACACCTCACCAGCTATTTTGTGATCCAAAGCCATCAGCTTTGTAACACCCATGTCCAAATACAACACGGTTGCTGTGTATACTTGCATTTTTTTTTTCCAGAGTCACACAGGGTTCTTTAAAAAGCTCAATTTAGCAGGAGAAAATTTGACTTGACTTCAGTCCTTCGGAATTAGACCATGTATAAAATGACCAGAATCAAAAGCCAGAGCTACAACAATCCCTAAGTTTTAATTGGAATGAGGCTCCCCAGTGAGGGAAGCCCTTGAAGCCAATTATCTTTTAAATGAAGACATTCAAAGTCCTCCCCGTGACCTGGAATGTGCTACCACAGACACAACCGGTATTAAACTGTTCCAAACTGTCAAACATCTGCAGTCACACCTTTGGTAATGCTGAGGTCCGGCAAGCTGCGTGAAGGGAAACAAAACTTCACGTTGGAGCCTCTCTTCTCTTGTCTCTCCTTCTTTTGAGAAATCCGGGGCAAAACAACCCCGTTGTGTTTTGGCTAACTCAAACCAGAAAGAGTATTTTAATACCGAATGTGCTGTTCTAACTGCTGGCTGTGACGCTGGTTAAAATCTTGGAGCTGAAGTAAATCGGGGGCTTCACGCTCCTGCCGAGATTGAGGCCAGTTCTCTCCCGTCTCCTCCTTTTCCTGCAGCCCCCCATAGTGCGATGGCCACGGGAGGGGGGGGGTCTCTGCTCCCCCGACCCAGCAGCAGGCAGCTGCCTCTGCTCCCTCTCGTCTTGCTGGTGCTGGGAAAGCCCTACATCCCGTCCCGCTGTGGGAAATCATCTCGCTGAACCTCTACCTCCTCGGCCCTGAGCCGATGCCAACAGCACACCTTTATTCTCACACCGCCCCTCCTTCCTTTCTCTGTGGCTCCTGTTGGGTTTGCATCATTTAGCTCTGCAAAAGTGGTGTGTGAGCTGCTATTGCCATGAAAGGCACTGGAAACGTGCGTGGTATGTAGTTTCCAGCAATAGTTTTGTTTTTTTTTTTTTTTATATCAAATTTATGGCTACAGCTGGCCGAGGCGACTGTGCTCGTTTTCAGCCGTATTACAAAAGGCTGTTATACGCTTTTCTGAAGCAGGGCCTAATCTGAAGAAAGCTGGAAGGTGTCATGTCACCACAGGCTTGTGGTCTAGCGGTCAATCAATTACACGTCTTTCACAGGATTTTGGGCAGCTTTCCAACACTAACAGCTTTAGTCCGCACAGCTCCCAGAGAAGTACAATCAGGAAACTTGCATCTTTGTGCGCTGCAAGGGGGTTTTGGGGTGGTTTTTTTTTGTGTTTTTGTTTTTTTTTTAAAGCCCCCTCGGTATTCACCTAGCCCAGGGGATGCTTTACCAATTTTGGGCTTCCCAGCTTTCGCTCCGGGGTTAGTTTCTGGGAGACGCTGGCGTAGGCTGCGCGGTGCGGATTGTAACGCCCAGCAGGGCAGGCGGGCTGGGCAAGGATTCGGTCCCCCAGCGCAGGGATTACGTGTATGGTAATGTGCAACAACTCACTTCAATTTCAGAACCAATTGCTTAGAGCATGCCGTGCCGTTGCTGTCATTTTTTAATTATGATCATTATGCATATTTTGTGTATATATGTATTTTTTTAAGATGTAATTCAGTCTATGTTATACCAGGCCTACTTGTGTTTTTAACGAACTGGGTTCGTAGGTTAAATGTGGTGGTTCCAAAACTTACTGTAGGATGCTCTGGCTCCTCAGTAGATGAAGAAAAAAGGACCTTCTGGCTTCCCTGCCTGATGGTTTCTTGTCGCTACAGCTGTAGAACCAATCTAGAATAAATCAGATGACATATCCTCCAGTCAAAACACAAGAAATGCTCACTGGCTGTACTGTTTAAATGCTTAGTTAAAGGGGAAATACGATATTGAGAGACATTAGGCTGGTCATGAAAGACCCCCATTCGTGGTCTGTTGGCTGGGGCAAACTTCTTCAGCAGCTTTGGAGACCCAGGTCTGGGTTTGCCTCAGCACAGAGTTCTTTTGTGATACTGGGTGAATCCCGTGGCTTTCCTGTGCTTAAGTGAGTTTCATAACAAGATATTGACAGAAGACAAAGATAAGTAGATACTTTTTTATATACACACACTCATCTGTAAACATCTCACAATTTTATAAGTCCCTTAAAGAGATAAATGTGCCTTCAGTGCCTCCAGGTGTTTTCTAGGTGTGTTGCCACTGAGGGAACATTTTCATTTTCCTGGGTATTTACTGGATGCCTGATCTGTGCTTATTCCAAAAGACGACTTTGGTGGTTTATTGAGAGAGCGACTATTTCTTCCTTGGTGGGCAGAGGTGAGGCTGGTTGTGGTGAGAGGTGAGGGGAGCTTGAGGAGGGGGAGCAGTTGAGAAGATGGGGTACCTTACTCAAAATGAGAATTTCCTTACTCAAAATGAGAATTTCTTCAAAGGACATGTCACCCCTGAGACATCAAAGTTTAAATAATCAAGGAAAACCTCACACTATTCAAACCATGCTTAATCCTTGCCGAAACATACCACTGCTCACACCTATTGATAAGTTGATCTGGTCGTTCCTATACGTACACAGCCCTCAAAGGCCTTGGGGGAGAAGTGAGTGAGGGACACCCTGCAGCAGTTGGTGGTGCTGGCTGTGGTCCTTCTGCTCTGCTGGCCACCAAAGGCAGGGACAGACTTGCAGAAAACTTATCTGATACACAGGAAGCGGTCCACAGTCTGGAATTTAGGACCTCTGGTTTAATGCCTCTGTGGAGGTGGGAACGCAGGTTTTAATTGTATAAAAGCCAGACGAAGTCCTTCAAAACAAGATGATACTGTTTTTTTCTCCCACTGTCCCTGGCCAGGATGTGCCGGGCTGGCCCTTTCTCCTGTAAACAAGGAGCTAAGTGCTTCTCCTAACAAAGACAGACCTTCTTAGCCACAGCGCTACCAAAGAAATTAAGAGTCATGCAGTACCTAAAGGGAGAGGCAGTCTATTAGCTCCACATTACTCAGCTGGGAAGTACAGTAATTTCAAGAATTATGTTTAAGAGTTGTGTTCAGCTGTGGGAATACAACATGCCAGGAACCATCAGTTCTGCTGCCGAACCAGCTGCTGGGGCAGGGCTGGATGGTGGCCACCACCGCGTTTCCAGTTACCTCACTGTTTAATGATTGTTTCGCTGGAACGCCAGACATGTTGGGGGTGGGAGAGAGAAGAGAAGAGAAAGGCAGAAGGCAGAGCCCTGGAAAAGTCATCTGCTTCGTGGCTTCCTTACGAAAGTGAAGGTTGTTAAAGAAACAGTTAAAAGACGTGAGTCTGCCAAAGTACCCGAGTGCAATGGGCAGTTCGCTGCTGCCGGGGCCCGTTGGGTACCGGTGGTGGGATTAATGCTCTGCACTGACATGGGGGTTGTGCTTAAAGGAGCAGAGAAGATGGGGAGAACGTCCATCAGAACAGGCTGGAAAGTCTCTTCAACCACCCACCCCCCGTGGCATTTTTTGGGAATACCTACAAAAAACTGCATTAACTCTTTTCTCCCCCCTCCCCTCTAACTTTTGACTCATTCCAACCTGCCTGCTTTAATACTTGTTCTGCTAGGTATAAAAGCATCAGATTATAGCCATGTTTAATGAAAACATTCTACTTCTATTACTGAAAGTGTTTCTAGAGCAATGTCGTAATTGTTTCTTGATTATTCTAATTAATTTGCCTTCTTACAAAGGCATAGTAAGGGAAGTAAACAGTGGCACTAGACATGGCCTTGTCTTTCAAATCCTGAATTATCAGTGTCTGAAAATGGTCAATTTGCTGGAGTTTTGCTCCTTGCAATCCCGTCTGAGGTCTGGGTTTGAAGACTTCCAGGGAAATGGCCTTTAATTAATTTCTCTGTCCTCTTCTGGGTGTCTGATTCTCACTGATGCCAAGTGTAGGCAAATTCAGACAAAATCAGTCAGAGTTTATTCGTGTTTCTCAGTGTCAGGTCCAAGTCTATTTATCATTCGACCAGCAGGAAAGAGAACGATTGCAAAGTGATGCGGAAACTGTGAACTGAATTTTGGGTTGGGAGTGTGCTGGTGGAGCTCTGCCAGTTCACACTGCCAGGGAACTGGGCTTTGTTATCAGCCCCAAATCTGTAGCAGATTTAATTGGGTAATCCAGGATTACTTTGACATTTTTTTATGAGTTTAATAGACATTAATATTTGACTGACAATTTCAAATTGACATGTTAGAAGAAAAATGCACAAACTAAAAACATCTGCATTGAATTACGATGTAACTGTTGTCATTTTTTGTCATTAATTGGTTATGAAAACCAGACTTGTAAGATAACTTCCTCAAACTTTCTTGTGTTCATAACTTTTTCACCCTTTGGATAAAACAAAGAAAAAGATGGTGGAGGTAGCAAGGTTCATATGTATCTGTAGATGCACAAAAGACCGCTCCTATCCTGATTTCTAAAAGAAATACTGTAATTCAAGTGGCTTTTTGTAGCGTTCTGCCCTTGTCTGTATAGTTTTGTAGCGTTGTGATGTAAATAACCACTTGATTGAGACTGAAGTCAGTACATTGTGAGGATTTTGTTGTCTTTAGCAGTATGTGCACTTAACTTTTGTCTGAAGGAAAGTTACCAGACCTGAGTAACATCACGGTGACATAAAGGACATTTTGTTTGGGTTTGTGCCTGTAGTTCGGAACACACTGGGGCAAGGGGGCAGGATAACGGGTCATGTTTACACAGTCCCCAAATGCTACAGGTCCATCCAGTCTATCTTTGTTGTACTTTTTTTTTTTTTTTGGTCCAATCAGAGAACTATTCACTGCAGAACTTCCCGTTCTAGGGAATTAACGTAATGTTTTTCAATGATGGAAGGTTTCTGGTTTGCTAGTGTTAAAATTCCAAAGGAAAAAAAACAAAACCAACTATTCATGGCAGGCACTGTGAATAGCAATTGGCATCTTTTGCAAAATTTGTAGCACTTTTGTCTAGTGCTGTTTTCTAAAGCTCACTGTAGAATTTCTGTTGTGTAACGCTTCATGTTGATGCTGTTTAAAACGATGCCATGGAGCTGGCACGAGAGAGATGCAAAATAACAACGCAGTCCTAAGATTCAGTCCCCATCGAGCACTGGAAATGTCGAGAATTTGACTACTGGAAAACATGGAGCACGTTAAATAACACATCACATATGAGTAGGTCAAGTAGTTGCAGGAACCAGTGTTACATATAAATATCTTCCGTTGCTGTTGAGTGTCTCGCTGTAGAGCTCAATAAAAAATAGACATAAATCTTGGGGGGTGGGTTTCGCAGAGAGGCGCTGCTGGAGGAGGGTAGGGTGTCCGAAGGCTGGGAGCTGCTGGCTTGGCTCCTGCAAAGTTCTTCTCACCGTCTGTTCTCTGCTACGTTGTGGAGAAAGAAATGAGAGATCGACCCAACCAACCTGCACACAAGTATTGTCTGTCCTACCTACCAGTGCACACAAACGGTATGAATGTGTTTTATCTGTTGTTTGCAGGGTGAAGAAACAAAAGCACTGACTCTCGTTCTTCATCGAGACTCTGGCTCCCTTGGATTTAATATTATTGGTGGCCGACCATGCGTGGTATGTTAATTGTTAAAATATGTTTGCCCTTTCCAGTTGGGAAAAGCATGTAGGTCAACACTTAGAGGAAAAATGCTGCTGACAAGCATTTGCTTCTCTTGGGATTCTTTCAGAGCAGCTCTTGTGTTTGGATTTGTGTGGCATGTCTGGTGACTGCACTGTCCCTTCTCTCCCAGCGTGGATATTCTTGCACATTGTCACATCTGGTGGCATTGATATGGGTGCAGTGTCACTCCCAAACTGGTGAAACCCCTGGTATCTCTTTCTCAGACCATACCGCTCTGAAGATGTTGTATGAGTTCAGATCCTGCAGCTTTAGGCTCTTTACAGCTCGTTAAGAAAACGTTATTTACCCCCCTTTCCACCAGAAATGAGGCAGCCCCCCGTGCAGGTGAAGGGATGTAACTTAAACAACATACTTTTGGATTCTGTGATTTCAGCAGATGTTTCCTGCACCATACACTCATTAATGTATTTTTTCTGGATGCCTGTTGGCTGGAGCTGCTGCATATGAAATTAATTAGATCAAGGACTGGATTATACCTTGTCCTAGTAATTTAGAAAGTATTCAGAACTACTTCTTGGCTGCTTGGAAATCTGACATTAATCACAATTTATTCCTAGTAAATTGACTTGAAAGTTATTCTTTCTTTATAGTTAGAGTTTTTCAATTTTCTGAGGCTCTGTTCTGCACTGGTAGAAGCTGCTGACACAATACACAAGAATATGAAAATACCTTGTTAGGTGTAAGTTGTTTTCCATGGTTTTGTTTTTAAGCCCCCAGGGGAAGAGCTGTGTGACTAAAAATAAAAATGCACTGTTGTCTTATGTTTGATGTGCAAGCAGGCTGCTGTCTCACTGGATTTTACCTTAAGAATAATTGTAATGACATTTACTACTGAGCTGGCCTAAGTCTGAAGAAAATTATGATCTTGCAACGGACGTACTTAATGGAAGTCCATTCCTGGTTGTTTAATATTTCAGAATGGGAGTATCGGGTGTTCTCATTAGCACAAAAGAAATTCCATATTAAGACATCGATAAGAATATTTCTTTCAAATTGCATGCATTGTTGTGACACGGACAAATTTCAGCTGAGGGGTACTGTTAGTTCAAGGTAGAATAAGGTTTTTTTTCTTCTCATCCTTAAAGGACAATCAAGACAGTTCATCTAGCGAAGGAATTTTTGTATCGAAAATAGTTGACACGGGGCCTGCTGCTAAGGAAGGAGGGCTACAGATCCACGACAGGATTATTGAGGTATGTGAATACACTCTCCAGTCGCTTTTAATAGCGTGAGTTCCACCTCGGGTCTTCAGATGGCGCGATGTTTGGTGTGGGTTTAGGAGAAATGTACCGTGGTAAACGCTGTCTAGAAGACATGTCTGTTAAAGTATGCTTGACTTGATTCAGTGCTGACCTTCATGGCTTTAGGTATAGCTCTTCCCTAAATATAGAAACCAGATTATGGATGGTATGTGCGTGTCCTGACTTTCTGAGGAGCTAGCATCTATCTGGTATGCCATAGATATTTCTTTTTAAAGCTATTGGAAACTTGAAAGCTATTTAGTTAAAACCATATGTGAAATATCTGTGGTGTAAACCATGATTTTATTTTTCTTGGTATTTAAGACCGAGTTTTGAACAGTTAGAAAAAAAATTCTGCTCTGCAATTTCTGTATGGTTTATTATAAACCTAAGTAACTCCCTTAACGTTGTCTGTAAGTCCTTATGCGACTCAGATTGCAGACTGAATTTCTTCTCATTTTGCCAAAGTCTTGACCTCAATAAAAAGTCCTTCCTGTGAAAGAGATGGTTGCTTGAAACGTTTCTTGCAATTTGCAGCGAACAACTTTCTTTTTTTTGGGGGGGTGGGGAGAAAGGTTAGTTTTCACAAAACAAAGTGCAGCTGATTGTGAGGCTGGTCCTGTTGTTTAGCATTTTACGGTTAAGAAAATGGTTTCCTCGCTGTCTTATTTTTGTAGGCTGGAGAAACTTTGGGAGTCTATTGTTCAAAAAGATAAGTGCGGTGTTTGTTGCCAAGGATATCATGGAACAGCCAGTTTCTCTAAGTAATGGAATTCCATTGCTCTTATGTTTTGCAAATGAGTAATAAACAGCTGTTAAGGATTTTCTGTTGGCAGGGGACAACGTGCATTTGCTATTTTCTGTACTGTTATGGTAAATTGTATTCACAATTTAGATGGATATAAAATATTAATTAAGTTTCTTCATCTGGGAAAGAATGGAGCCACAGTAGCGGAACTATAAAAAGATAAGAAGCTGAGCTGTGAAATGATCCAGAGTTGCTTAAACTATATATATGTGATGTAACCTAATTGCGAAAAGGTCTGGAGGGTTTTGTGAGAACTGTGCAATTTTGTTTGAACTGAAAGTTTTCTCATAAGCACATTATTTCCCCAAAGCCTATTTGAAAAGCTGACATCCGTTTCTGAAGTAGTACAGAGTCACACAAACCAAACAACGGTATGAAAACCAAAACTTGGGAAGATCAAATACTCCAAAGTTAGGAAATGCCCTAGTCCCTCCGTGTGAGCCTGGTTCAGCCTCCCTGAGTGAAAGGGGCTTTTCCACTGTTCAAGTTACATTTTCATGTAGGAGAAAACCCCAGAATAAAGACACTGGAGCCATTTGTTGTATTTATAACACACCAAGGGTAGCAGGAAGCCATGTGTTGACATGAGTTGACAACTCTTGTTGCGCTGACCACAAAGTTGTTTCCACATTCGCTCCTTTCACCTCTAAACATACACAAAACATGTATGAAAATACAGCGCGTTGGTTCCCAGGAGCTGACTTTGGGCACCTCCACATCAGCATCTGAGTTTGGATCAGGAGGGTCCTGGTGAAGCCAGTCTCTGAATGGTGCCCAGCCAAGGCGGTTTGATTCCCGTTGTGGAGCAGTCTCCAGGTGTGCTAACTGGATTCTTTTTTTAGATAAAATAATCCATTTAATGCACCCCAGCCGCTACAGACATCCTGTTCACTGACCTGGACTCGAGTGCTCTAACACAGAGCCTTCAAAACACATGTTGTGTGGACATCAGCAACTCTTTCATTCTGTATTCTGTGCAATTTATGTTTAGTTTACTGTATCTAACCCTGCTCTGGGTTTTAAGGAAAAAACAGGGGATACTTCTGCATCAAGGCATCTAAGTGAGCTTTATCATAGTAATATCCGATTATCTTAGATAATTGCAGTGTCCTATAAATAATCTAGATGAAAATTAAGTCTTGTCCAGTGATAGAGTCCTTCTAGAGTCAACTTTTTTTCTAACCTTCACACTGCCAAGGTTTTGATTTGGCACGTTGGCTGAAAAATCATTTACAGATTTTGCTACAGCTGGAGGACTCAGATGAAAATTGGCATAGAATCATAGAATTGTCCAGGTTGGAAGGGACCTTTCAGATCATCAAGTCCAACCATCAACCGCCACTGACAAAACCCGTCACTAACCCACGTCCCTCAGCATCACCTCTGCCCAGCTTTTAAATACCTCCAGGCAGGACACCTCCACCACTGCCCTGAGCAACCTGGTCCAACCATTAGGGTGGTCTAACCTTTCAGGGTAGAAATTGTAAAGGGAGCAGAGCATCCTAGCGGGTCACATTTGCTTTCAAAAGCATGAAAGATGGTACAGAAAGATGGTAACTTAACTACCTAGAACTGAATTTAGACATCTAGAACTCATTTGACTTGTTCATTGAATATTAAGATTGTATGTATCACCAGTGTCATAGTAAATAGGCTCTTTCACAAAGAACTCTTATTCCAATATAAGCTGCTGAGCCTAACTTCTCCAAAATTAATCCCAGCATCCGTCACAGAGAATTTACAAGGAAGTAAACCATAAATCACTTGATTTCCTTTTGGAAAACGTTCCTTTGCTGTGGATCTTCTGGTGGATGCGCTCTGGAGCACACATAAAACAAGAGTGGCATTTCTCGTTTTCAGAACTGTTGTAACATATCTAATTACTGAGCAGGGATTAGGCAGTGTAAAATATAGACACATACGTGGCATTGTTTGTGGCTGATAGTAAATGCACTGTTATAATGATATTTGCTGGCAAATTCTATCCCCTGACAAACTGATACAGAGATAAACTTGGAATTATGTCAGAGAGAATGTTTAAACATATTTTCCTCATGTAATTTGGATTTCCTATTCAACACCTTTTAGAAGGTTAAATGCAAAGAAGTTAATCAGCTTTAAGAATTGCCTTGAATTTTCGTTAGAAGCAATGTTTGGCTCATTGACATAATTAGTGCCACTGTGAGGTACACGTTTCTTCTGCTAAATGGCATACGTTGAGATGAATGTTGCATGGTAGCAGCACGTAACAGAAATGCAGACAAATGCCCCTTTTCCCTTGTATTTTGTTTTACAGAACCTGTTAAATAATAATGGCATTTAGTGCTTACGTAGTCCTATGAGATTGTGTTATGGCTATTAACTACTTAATAATTTCCCCCCACTGTTTAATGGTATTATCCCTATTCTGCAAACGGGTAATCTGAGGTATACAGGGAAATAACTTCTACAAATTCTTGTCAAATTGGGGTTAAAGACTTGGATCTGTTTGGGTCTATTTATAACTGCTCCGTGTAAACCGGCGCTTCTTACCTCTATCAGTTTTCAAACCCTTAGAAGTGGGAAGTAGTGACACTATGAGATTTCCTCTGGTTTGACTACATGTTTTTCATGCAGTTCTGCACTTACACATTCAAAGCAAGCAGCTGATTTAATGCAGCCCTGAGTTATTGTTAAGATGTTCCATAGCAAATCACCATGTTAAAAACATGCTGAAACTATTGATTTTTATGCAAAGGAATTACTGTTCTCATAGATTTCATTTTTGTCAGGGTAAAAAAATGGTCCTAATTTCCTCTCTTAGCAGAAGTTGGGTCAAGTCCCAGCCATGAATGCCTCCTCTACGCAGATGCTTGGCTTTTCTTAAGACACAATTAGATTTTCAGAGTTTTTATTTTTAAGCACATCAGCTCGGAAAGATTATAAATTAAATATGGCATTCTCTTCTCACTTAACCAGCAAACTCTTTAGTTTAGCTTGGGGCCTGCTTGGAAAGAAGGCGGCTTTTGAAACGCTGACTGCTTGCCACCTTAAAAAGTTTGAAACACAATTAGGGCACTGTTGAGGTAGTATAAACTGTCACAGCCCCACTGAAACCTTGAGGATTTATGCCACCTGGGACTTGCCCGGTGTTTCATGCTGCTCACAGGAAGGATCATTAGTTTAGGAGTTGAGAACACGTCTTAGTGCATTTGATTGATTTTCCCCAAAGCACACTCATTTGCTACAAATTACAGGCTGCTTTTCTATTACCTGGATTTCTGCGCAGATTACACATAAGAACAATGAAACTTTTTAGTGAAGCTGCTTCTGCTGCACGTGCACGGCCAAAATCTGCAGTTTGCTGGGGGTTCCCCCGTTCTCCCTGCTTTGGCACAGCCACTTTCCTCTCGCACGAGGTGGCTTTCAGCAAAATTAATTTGGTAGCTGTGTTAACAGCGAAGCCTCTGAAGAGTCAAGTCAGCCCAGAGAAAGGACACGGGGAGTGTCTGGGCTGAAAGGGCTCAGTGTGTTGCCAGCAGAATGCAGCCACCCCTACCCTCTGCGCCCTCCTCTGCTTATCACCCCTCGCAGACAGTTCACAGGAGATTTCCACGAATAATCAGTAAATAAAATTACTGGCTGAACGCAGCCTTCAGTTTCTCATTCTCAGGAAACTTACTGTAAGCACTATCCGAACGCCGACAAGCCAATAGGTCACACAGAATTGTTTCATTGTCAGGGATGGGAGAGTTCAGCTCTGCAAACAAGATTTACTGTGCAGCTAAGTACACTTAGGAATTAATTTTTCTGGAAGAAAACATTTTCAGGCAGCATCTTAAAATTGGCTGTTCGAGTTCCTGCCAGGACACGCAAGCACATTAGAGTATTTGTGGAGAGCGAACACGACGGGGCAGTGAGAGCAGCCATAGCGGAGTCAGCTCTTTTTGAAAGTTTATACTCCCAGAAAACTTTCCAAGCCCTTTGTCCATATGTGCTAACGGCAGCTTCCACAGCAACGTCGCGCCTGTACTCAAACATAGATCCCCACAACTTGGTCAAAAGGGAATAATAATGATGTAAATCCAAGCAGGGGTCCTTGGTTATCACCACCTTTTTTCCTCTCATAACTTCATTTGCCTGATTGCGTACCGGCGCTAAGGCCTGAGCTGTGGTGAAACAAGGGGATGAGGCAGGCAGCAACAAGAGAACAAACATAGGAGGTACAAGAAGATTTTTACACTAAATACTGTACTGCTGTCCTTCCCACAAACACAAAATAAAATTAAGTTGGATGGGGTGAAAACACAAGCATTGCAAACAAAGAGAGCAGTGTCGTTTCTAGTCTTGGCGACCTACAGTTTATGTCTCTTCCCTGACATGAGGGCTGCAAAGCTCAAGTTATCAGCACATTTCATGCTGCAACTTCTTCCTAATTTACATCCTAAACCTCCCCTGGCACAACTTGAGGCTGTTTCCTCTTGTCCCATTGCCTGTTCCTTGGGAGAAGAGACAGACCGCCCCCCGGCTACCCCCTCCTTTCAAAGCGAGAAGGTCTCCCCTCAGGCTCCTTCTCTCCAGGCTGAACACCCCCAGCTCCCTCAGTCGCTCCTGAGTCATGAGACTTGTGCTCCAGACCCCTCACCAGCTCCGTTGCTCTTCTCCAGACCCACTCCAGCCTCTCAATGTCCTTCTTGTCGTTAGGGGCCCAAAACTGGACACCAGCCCTCAAGGTGCAGCCTTTGGTAATTCCCCATCCTGTCAAATCCGACACTCGCTCAGTTGACTCACTGCGCCTGATCAGACGCCTCTTGAAACATCTCCATCCTCCCTCAGCTGGGTTTACCATTCTCTGGTAGGCCAATTATGCTAATTACCTTGATAAAACAGTGACGGGGCGAGGCAGAGGGGAGGGGGTCCCTTAATGGAACAGGGTGGTCCTGCAGGAGAGGACAAACCTGGAGTGTCACCTCACGGGCTACAGGAGCAGACAGATCAGCCCATGGCTGCAACAAGGGAGTTGAAAAGAAAATACAAACCACCCGAGAAACCTGGATTTTGGTGTTATGAATTATTACACTTTCAAAGAAGTGAAAAATAGCTGTTTCATATTCTCTGTAGCTAGGCAGAGGGAAATGTGTTAGACTGCCAGACAAATACTTTTTTTTAAAGGATGCGTATAGAGCATATAACAATGGGACAATTTAATCTTCTTTTCACATGTGGTACAATTCCTTGCATTTTAAATCATCTCCTGTTCAGTTTTCCACATTTGAAGCCAAACCATTATGATTAACTGTTAGATTTTTATTTTTAGATTTTAATTTTTTTTCGAATGCGCTGGGTCTTTTAGAGAAAACACACAGAATGTCCTATCAGCTATTTTCACACATTTTGTTTGTATCATAATAATTGGGCAATCAGACACAATCATCCTTAATTTAGTACATGTGCGGTACATTTCCATGTCAATTGCACTGAAAGACACGCATAAAGTAAGTGCAAATTAACTGCCAAAAAAAGCAAGCTCAGACCATCCCTATTCAAAATGCACTTCAGTGAAATTTGCATAACCTTCCATTTGGAGTTAAAAAATGGAATTTGTCCAGCAAACATGAAAAGTATTGAATGTGAGAGAGTGGCCAGATTTTCCCGGGGATCCCAAATCCCGATCCTGCAAGCTCAAACCTGATTTATTCTGGTGGAGGGATTTTTTTCATTAGAGGAAGAGCGTGGAGTGCAGACCTGCTTGCCACCAGTTCCTCGTTTCTGCTTTCTTCACAACAATATGTTTTTCACACAGAAAATACAGACACGGAACTGAAATCCCGGAATCTGCTCTAGTAAGAAATGTAACGCAAAGTCACCTCTAGTTAATGATATCCGTAGTTTTTAACTCAAATGAAGTCTTAGTGCTTGATAGTAGACAAAATACATTCCGGTATGGGGTATGGGGGTTTTGGTTTGCTTCTTTTTCTAGAATTGCTAAATGTTAGTTTATGATAAGGTATGAAACATCACAAACAGGAAAACATGGAAAAGAAGGGTTCTTGATTAGAAGTTGATGAAACTTACTGTAGCAAATCACATAGCAATAATGGCATTAGATTCGTAGTCTCTCTCATACATAAAGCTTTCTCCTTGGCCTAATTAATTTACTCTTTACACTATGGAATATTGGAAGCCATTCACAATTAACTGCAGTTCTGTGCTTTAAACACTAAGAGGTGACAACTTCTCATCATTGTGAAATTAGTTCCAATATGGTTGGCTGCTTCTTTACTTCATGCATGATGTTTTGATAAATTTCAAACCAATGTAACTTTACTATTTCATGTTCCACTCCAAAGCACAACTACAGGACTTGTAAAGTTTGTAGAATCTCATAAATACAAATGGTACTGGGCTGACAATAATGGTTGAGGATTTTTTGCTTCAGCGCTGGGGCTTTTAAATGAGAATAGTATTTATGCTGTTGCTTTTAAGATTTTATTACTCATATTAGTATCCAAAGTGATTTTGTATTATGTTAACTTTCATATAACGGTGTAACACTTTTAAAGAAGTTCTATCTGTAAATTCTTATGTCTGTAAAGGGAATTTACCTCCGAATGTGGAATTTGGGTTTTAAAGACTGGGTAGGGGAATAATGCTTCGAAAAAGGAAAGTTGAGAATTTGTTAGGAGTGGTACAAATGGGCAGATCAGGAGATGGCAGAGACATGGTTCCAACCCCTGTGTAGATGACAGGAGACATTTCTTCTGTGAAGGACGAGGTGGTAACTGTGCTCTGGGCCTCCCAGTTCCCAAGCAGCCCAAATGGCACGAGCATCTTGTGTGCAACTTAAAGTATGCATTAAATGTGCCTCGGTTGGGTGAAGCAGATGGAAAAAAAAAAGAGTCACGATATGGAAAACAGTATCTTTTGTTGGTGCAAGCCCCTTTTTAAAAGTCTACTGAAGCCTGGTGTTAAAATAATCTTTAAAAATAAATCAGTTGTACAGCCTCTATTGCAGGACTTGATCTATGGATGAGATATGAGGAATGGGATCCTACAGCAGGCTCTTATATATCCTTTTACACCAACACAGTTATCATCCATAACCCCAGTATCCACAGCTTAAATATATGCTCCATTTAACAGCAGTACAGAATTAATCCTGTTTAAACTGAGATTAGAAGGCAGAGGAAGAGTCATGACTGGTCTCTTTAGCGTAGTGAATTTTATCTAGAAGTACTTGCCTTTATTCTTTATTTTTTGCCACCATTCACATAACTTTGAAGTGCACAGAAGTGCACAACACCAAAAGCAAGTAACAGCTTTGGTGATCAAGCTTGGCTCAGGATGTGGTTTTATTCATGCTCAGGTTTTCAAAGACACGAGCTACACGTGCTCAGTCCTGTAAAATATCACAGGGATATTGGTAATTTTGAAATCCCATCTGCAAGTTTAACAAATAGAGTAGAAGCATTAAAGGTTTCACGGGATCATCAAGTGGCCAAGGTTGGAGAGGACCTCTGGAGATCATCTAGTCCAACACCCATGCTCATCATAGGCTCAACTAAATCCTGTAGCCCAGGGCCACAGTTCTTCTGTGGGTGAATTAAAGCACATACACATTGTGCATATGAATAGTCCTTTTGGGCCATGGGGCTGAGCAGGAATTTGAGCTGAAAACTAGTAAATATTATGTGTGTATCTATGTTTGATTGATTGGATGAATATGAGAAAGAAACCAGCAACAGGAAGGGAGAGTGAAAATGTTTCCTGAACCATTTGAGAGGAAATTAAAAAAAAAATAATAAAAAAGAGACCTCTTTAGTGCTATTTTTTCTTCTTCTCTCTCAGTTCTGCAGGCTTCCCAGCTCAGGAAGATTTAGTTTATTTCTTAAAAGGTCTTGCTTATAAAGCAGACCTTTTTCTGGCTCTCGCCAGCTCTAATAAAAATTAGCAGTAACTTTAGCAGCTGCTGTACCCCATGACTGCTTGGAATTGCATAACTTCTTTTTCCTCCTAAAGAAACACACAAAGAGATCATCTGATCTCCACCCTTGCAGCGTTCTCTGAAGTGTATTTCTCTAACTTGATTTCCAAACAAAAATCTTTTTCTTCTCTCTTTTAACAATCCTCTCTTTTTCAGATCAAAATCGGACTGTAAATAGTTATGGGCTCTAGGTAGAGCTTTCATGAGTTAAATGAATAAGGTGATTATTTTTGCTACTTTGTTACTGTTGATCAGTAAGAAGCATCTTAGCAGACAAAGGTAATAGTTAAGATAATATTTTGAAACTGAAATTGTGGGGTTTTAGGGCTCACAATACTACTGAGAGTGTGCTTTTGGATAGAGAGAGATTGTGGTTTGACAAGAGAAGGTCATAGTGAGAAAGAAGAGTCCCATGGCCATACCACACATCAACTGAGCACAGAGTGTTGGCTCGGACCAGGTTCCATTTAATTCACTGGAAATCCCAGAGTATCTAACCTGATCTACAAACACAGAGCAAGTTGGAGGTTTAAATTCTTCTTCCTGTCTGGCATGTAAAGATGCACTGCTGTTTTCTGGCTAATGGTTTTTCCCCCTAGCAAAAAAAAGGACACTTTTTTCTTTCCTAATCACTGAGCCTGTGCAGCACCTAACACTGCTGTGTGTAAGGGACAGAGGTGGGACTGACAGGGAAGCAGATGCCATGTGGTCCTACATGAAGACACAGTCTGACCTGTTGAATTACTAAAGGCATGGCTTTAAACCAAAGCCCCAGGAACCCTGTGCAAAGCAGCTCCTCTGCTGACCAGAGCAGTTCCCTTATGTTTCATAGAATCATGGAATGGTTAGAGTTGGAAAGGACCATAAAGATCACTGAGCTCCAACCCCCCTGCCATAGGTAGGGACACCTCCCACTAGACCAGGTTGATCAAAGCCCCATCCATCTACCATTACTTCTGTTTACCACAGTTCTCACACAAACTTTTAGCCATTTTTTTAAAAATGGAATGCTTGATGATCTTACACAGGTGTGTAAATCTGTACTACGTGTGGAAGTTTCTAATTGTTTGCTGAAACCTAAGAGCAAATGAATCCTTTTCTCTACAGGGCTTTTTTCTGATGCAAATTTCTTGCAAAATTGAAAAAAAAAGAGATCTGTGTTTAAGGATGAGACCCCACTGACAGCATATTTGTGTCTCCCTTGTAGCTCATTCAGAATCATGGCTGATAGTCATATATCTTAACTCTATTCATGTCTTAAAGAAATCTTACATCCATAGTTGGAATGATTTAAGAATTCTTCCTCTGTCCTTTCAAAGAACTATGTATCGAACTCTTTAAACCTTAGTTAGTCCCAACTCCAAACAAACAAAAGCCAGGTAATGACAGTGTTGTATAACATGAAATGTTTCCAAAATAAGGAGCATGTTGACACACAAGAAAGCCCTGAAAGGAGCACTTTGCAGAGGCACCATCCCTGGCTTGCACTGATTCCCTTACTCCACTGGAGTTGAGGCAGTTGCCTTAACCACAGGCTTGTGATAAAATCTGAATTTTCACTATTGCATTTTCTCTCCTGGTACTATTTCCCCTTTCCTGCTAGTTTGTCAAGACTCCCCAGCTCTCCTTTCAGAGTACAAGATTTGGCACCTTTCACGCTGCAGACCGGAGAGGAGCTGCCTCTCCCAGCCCACCTTTAGCGGTGGTGAGCATCAAACTGTTTGGAACATAAAGCAATGAACCGTCTTCAGATGCAGTTACAGTTCATAAGTGTCCTGCTAGCAACTCTTGTTTTAATTTAAAAGTTCACACAGCCAGCTCTCTGATTCCTTCCTGGATTTGAAGGAGTCAGTACATACCAATGCTTTTTTTTTTTTTTTTTAATATAACCTTTCTTTGTTTTCCCTTCATTTTGGCTTCCCTCTTCCCTCTTAAAAGCTTTGTAGGCAAAGTTTCCTCTGCAGCAGGGGAATTGCTGACTGTTCCTATTACAAACCCTTCTCTAGCAACAAGAACTTTTTCCTTCGGTTTTAACCCGTTTAGCCCCCTGCTGCTAATTAAAATGTTCTCTCCGCTCTCCCTTTTCTCTCTTTCTCTCTAAGTTTAGCGAAAGGCGAGTCTGTTTGCCCTCTCCACAGATTTTCCATCGCAGGAGGCATTTGCAGACTTGCAGAGCAGCCGACTTTAGAAGCAAGTAATAAACACAGGAATGAGCAAGGGTGTCAGAGAGAGCGATAGATAATATATTAGCCCCTTGCAAATCTCCAGCCTTTATAGACTATTAAAGGCTACTTTCACTGGGCTGACGCTGCATTTGGGTTTTCCCAGCTTGCCTTCCCCAGACGCTCCGCTGCAGTTCTTTGTTAGACACCCAAACTCATTAGATTAACGAGAAACATTTTAGTAATGTCTCTCAGGCAGAAACAGGGAGGGGTTCGGGAGTTGAGGAGATGCTGTGAAGTTTCTTTTGGGATGAAATTAATTTCATGCATAAGCTAAAGGAAAAGCAGTATTCCTGCCAGTCCCCCAGATTTGACTTAGTCTCTTGCTTAGACTTTGTTTGCTTTTGAATACTGGGTTATAATTTAAATAGATTTATAGAACAAAGGAACCAAAACCCCACAGTCAGAACTGAGATGATACACTTGTCACTAACTCTGTCCCTTTTATCCTGAATAATATTTTACCCTAAAAATAATTTGCTTTCCACTGGTTTATTCCATAGCCTGAGGTTCTGTTCAGTATGAAGGAGGATTGAAGAGTCTGGCTTTTCCTGCTTGCTTGTATCTGACAGCAACCATTTAATTCCCCTCCTTTACAAAAACTTGGAAAAAAACCTAAGCTCAAAATCTTTAAACTGCTTAGAAAGTGTTTTCCTGCAGTTTTAGGAGGAAATACAATTATCATGGCTGTTTAATTAAAGTGAGTTGTCAATGAAGCAATAAACCATGGTAGAATTTACTTATCCTTGTAGAAGAATGCAAATTCAGGCTATAAATGGAGGTCTTGGGAAAGGTCTTGATCGCTTTTTGCCACCAGACTAATAATCACACTAAGTCATTCATATTCTTAGGCAATCAGATGATGTACATCATCTTCTGCAGGGGAAAAAAAGGAATATGGAAATAAGTATAGGAGTCAAACATGCCAAAGGAAAAAGCGTCTTTGTTTATATCTTAATCCTTGATACGTTAATCAATGAGCTGTTAACTGGAAGCCACAGCATTTCAAACGGTGCAAGCCCTTTCTCAAAGGAAACTGGCTGTAAGCAAGTGGCCAAGGACAGACAGAAGAACAGTGTTTTAAAAGCTGCTAAAAATGGAAAGACAAATCCTGACCTGAAGTAACGAGCATAGAGTCCAATTAATTTGGTATCTGCTAGGGCAGAAACCTTGTCTCGCTGAAGTCAGCTATGAGGTTTCCACAAAGTGAGATTATGAGAACTGATGGCCACATCTGTAAAATCTTTTCTAATGATAAAAAGTAAATTTAAAAGTATTTATTGTAACTATTATTGTAAGTTCCGTGCGAGCCCATGGTATGATCTGTAAGGGAACAGGAATCCTGAGGGATAAAGCTGCCCCTAATGAAAGCCGTGTTACCATAAGCTGTCTATTATAGGGGAAAGAAAAGCCTGAACATGTAAAACATGTATGGTAATGCTTAAATAAGTATGGAATTTGTTTTACTAAAGCCAAAGGGACTACTCATCTGCTTAAAGTTAAGTATATTCATTAGAATAAGAAAAACTGGGGTCTTAGGTACTAACTCACGTCTATAAGCACATGAAAATAATCCACAAATGGCATATCCACTCACCTATGACACACACAAGTTCATTTTAGAATTTCCTTGGAGTACGCAAAACCTTAACTAGTCATTAAAGAATCCAAACTATGGTATTTGACACCTGGGAAATTGTATGGAAAAGCAACTGACAGATTTTTAGTGCAGTCTCCTGCTTTATAAGAAGCCAGTTGGTGTAAACTGCTCAACGTCTGCTCTCTTCAGTTTGTAACATCCAGATCGTGAGCTGCTTTTATTCTCCTGACAAACTACCCTTCTGACACCAGAGAGTGAACCACATCATACTATGTTTTGTTATGGATTACTAAATATTTTCTTTTTAAGAAAATGAAACACAACATTAACTTTCTCTTTGAAAGTGGTAAAGCGTTGGGTTTTTTCTTTTCTTTTCAGAATAATCGCATTATTTTTGGTAGAGTGCACTCATTTTCTAGTCCTTACTTTAAATTTCAGTTTCTACCCTTAGTTGCAGAACAGACACAGGTATGCAACCTGGAATAATGACTTTGCCACTGAAATACATTGACTTCTGCCATTCCTTGTGATTTAGGGGACATCGTACTTTGCGTTATCATCAAGCATCCAAATTATTTTAAATTACTTTTCTTCTCTATGTCGTGATCTAACTGAATACTTTTCTTCTCTATGTCATGATCTAACTGAATTTGTTTTATAAAAGTTTATAGTTCAGCTCCACAGTTAAAAATTTCCTTTTGGTTAGATGTAGAAATTCAACAAACTCTAGCTCGAGGTCAATTCTAAAGCCACGGTTTATTATCATCGTTGTTGCTCTCTCCCAGTCTATCATTTTAAATAGCCTTTGGATTAAAGTATACTATTATATCAGGAACACAGAGCATTTTAGGCATTAAGAGCACTAAGGCTCTCTGAATCACCAATGGGCCTGATTTTTGTTTAGCTTTATCCTCTACTGTGTCAGACAGAGGATTTCCGACCCTTGTTTGTGAAAAGAAAGCGGGGGCTGGAGTCAGAAAGGAAAGCATAAAACTGATTGCTGGATGGTTTAATGTTACAGACCACCTACCCGGAGAAGGCTGAGAGTTTGAGTCAAATTGAATTCGAAAGAAGGAAAAAGCTGTAGACCAGCAACAAGCAAATTGGTAGAACTTAGTGGAAAATTAGAGGAACAATAAAATATGATTCCATTTTGTTAGCAGTTTGGTACTTGGAATGGCTTCACAAATAAGAAAACACAAAACAAAAGAAGGAGCCACTCAGGGGAAAAACATTAGACAGATGTTTAAAGACTTCCTAGACTGACCTAATATAATTTTATACACTTAAACAACTTGTGATAAAAGTTATGTATGTTTAGATGTTGTTTTGCATAACTCCTTTATTGAACAGTTAAAAGAAGAAAAAATTATAAGTAAACATGTAAGGAAGGGGGGGGGGAAGAAAACACATCCCCAGAAGAGGCTTTTTTAAAAGGGATAGCACAAGGCAAGATATTCGTAGTTCTTTTGGGACCTCCAGAAGCAATTTAACTAAGAAGTGTTTATTTTTGGATAAAATACGGAAGTTAATGACAAAGAGTAGATGGGTCTTTCACTGCACTGCATACAACTTTAAAAAAAATGTATTTCTAGTCCTCCCCCTGAAACTTGAAAACACATCTTTTCTTTAAGTCTACAAGTTGGGCATGCTCTAAATACTATATAACTTCCAATAAATAACTGCTATTAAGTACAGAGATTAACAGAAGTTGAACAAATTAGTGCAGAGGGCTAAGAAACAGGGATTTGTTTAAACTGAAGACATCAATGCAAACACACAAGGAGATATGGTAGTACACATGAAGACACAGACTGCAAACAAGTCAGTGGTCAAGTACTTGATGTAAGGGAAGATTTTTGCAGGTTACGTTGTTACAGATGAATTAGTGAAAAGCAGCTGATGTCCTAATGAAAGAAATTAATTTAAAATTCACTTTGGCTTACATATTTACCTACCTTTATTTACCACCATCCTTAAATAAAGGGGCTTACTTTGGGGCACTGTGCGATATATTACGTACATATCTCATTAATTTCCCTGTTTCATCACCCTTTGAGTTAACTTACACATTGTTTGTATGGATTTTGAAGAGAAACAGAGGAATTTTCTCCAAATAGGAGAATCTGATTGCAAAACTACAGATTGTTATGGATTGCTGAACTCAAAGCAGAGCATTTCCACAAGTAGTGGAAGGTGGTTTACCTTAGTGCAAGTGAAAAAATTTAAGTGATAAATTAAAAAGCAGTTGCCTGAAGTTTAAGCTTACTCAGAGTCATCTCCCAGAGGGAAGGGGGACACATGGCTGCTATCTGTCTGGCGGTTCAGCTTCCATGATGATAACATTGTGTAAGAATTTACATGGAGTGGGCTAAAACCTTTTATTCCCAAACGTGTTTATCTTCATCTCAATCAGTTGGGAATCCAAGAGCACCAGCGCAGGAGGCCAAGCAGAGACATCCTCGTTTGTGTAAAAGCCAGTTCCTGCGAGAAGAGAAAGGGCCTGGGCTGCTTTGGTAACCCTGGGAGGGATGTCATTTTGGGGTGTGATCTCTTCTATTTGGGGCAAGTCTGAATCCATCTGTTGTTCTGTGGGAAAACAGCTGCAGGGGACGCCCGGGGAGTTTGAAGGAGAAAGGAAAACTTGTGATTCTTCTTCAAGACAGAACTGAAAGTTTTCTTGGTAAACAGATGTTCCTGTAGTGGCTGTTTTCTACCGATATAATCGGTTATTAGCCTGTAAAGGCCAATAGGTTCAATGAAGCAAAGTGATGCCTGATCCATTTTAACAGGTGCCAGGACAAGCTTTCTCCCTTTGCACACTTAAACCCAAGGAAGATTGCAGTTAGAACTCAAAAGTGGCCATTTCACCCCCATGACCACAGGAAGAATTTCACATTAGCAGCTGCCAGGCTGCTGTGAAGGCTGACACTGACTTTCCTTTCCAGGTGGGGAGTGTTATTGTTTCAAATGCCCCTTTTAGAGACCTCTTTCGCAGAGCTCCGAGATGTAGAAAGACACTGGAAACTATTTTGAATCCTTGCAACAGGTGGTTAGAGTCAAACTGCGCTACATAAACCTTGTAGTCTTTCCAAGATTTCCATTTTAGCTGCATGAATTATTTCTTATTTAGCTAGATAGGAGTTTCAGTAAGTTGTGCTCATAATTTTTACATGCATTCTATAATAAGCAGTCAGGGCAAGTATTATTTCTGTTCTTTCTGCTTTGAAACACATGTGAGCAAACAAAGGTCTGATCTAAAATACAGTCGTGGCACAATTGCCAGATGTTGTCTCTGCACTTGAAAGTAATTTTGTTCAAGCCCATAGGACAGAAGTTCTTTCCACTTCAATGATGTTCATCTTACACTTACACAGTTAAAGGATTCCTAACAACAGCGCTGGACAAGCCATCCACATCATATAGCTAAATACCAACGCTGTTACAGAGATCTTGCATTGTCTGTCTTATACCTGTTTGGAATCAGTTTCTGTGATACTCTGTGATTTTCTAAGGTCTGCTCCCAGGTTTGTACGTATTATTCCTCTGGATGAGACCAGATTTGGGCCCCAAGACTGCATGAAAGCACCACTGTTGTGTAAAACCTGAACTGAGGATGCTGCTCAGCTCTGCGGTATGAGAAGGGTCTGAAACATTTCCCTTCCTGTTTCTTAATTACAACAAACAGCCATCAGAAATGGTCACACGTGAAGGTTTCACAGCTCTCTCTTGCAGTGTCCAGTGTCAGTTCTAAAACCCACAGAGCCCAAGTCTAAAACCCTTATCAAAACAGCATCATACTTAAGTAATAGCCCACATAGCAATGCCTCCATGGAATATTTTCAGCTCCAACTTTTCTCTGCTGCCATCAGCAAACACTATTTTTTCCTGAGGCAGGACACCCTAAGGAAAATCATCAAATACCAGTAATAACAAGAATCTCCTGAAATTAGTTTTGCACTACTACTACCAGTAATAAACAGATGAATTAGTTGTGTGGCATGAAAGGAACAGAACAGACCTGAGCAACAGAAGGTAAATAATGCAGTGTTTTACATAAGCATCAAATATTTGACAGTTTTACAACCAGCTTGTTATTTCCGACAACTGTTGCACTAGGATGAAGAGCATTTGCTCTTTCCATTTCTGGCTTTCTCACATCCTCAGCACAGCTCATGCCTGGAGGATGTGCTAAGAAACCGTGGCTTTGTATTAATTCCACTTGGGCATCTGAAAGGTTATTTACTTATTCAGTTTCCAGCTCACCAGAAACAAAGTGAGGCTGCCCAGTAAGGTCAGGGCTCATACTGGTTTCAGTGGGCTTTTTTTCACACCTCACAATCAGATGGGACTAGTTTTTTTATGCTTCCACTGGAGAGGTGGCTCTTTCTGCCTTCCTTAAGCTCTAACCCACAGTATAAAAGCTACACGAGATCCAAGGCTGTGGGTCTTCTTTTATTGTTATTACTCCCATAGGGCCTGGGGATCCTCACAGAAACCAAATCCCCACTGACAGTAGTGCCTGTCCCAAAAAGTATGCAGCACAAACATTCAGAAAAGTCAAGAAGGGTTATATCGCCATCGTCATCAGGGAACTGGGGCACAGAGGCTTAATTTACTCACTGCCATGGCTATGTCAGGTGTGGAACCCAGACCTTTTAGTCCATCAAGTGACTTAAGCAGAGAGGCAGGCTGTTTCCCTGCAGGGCTGGATAAACCCAGACGAGTATAATCCTCAGCTCCAGGCTGCTGTAGTGCTGCTCCTCTCGCTCTTATGCACGGATGGAAATTTGCAGTAGCTTCACGGTGCCTTTGTCTAGACTAAGATTTAGATAGATAATACCAAAAATTTGGTATGTGGCACATTTTTAAAAAGGGGATGACAAGGCATTGCATATATATATATATATATATATATGCTGAACTAGTCAAGGGAAACATTAGGGAAGCATCACTTTTAATGTCACCAACTGAGCTTTTATTAAAGTACATACCATGCCTACACTTTGATATATTTTTTTTGGTCACACCAGAACAGACTGGCTAACCAGGTCTAACTAAGTTGAAGTCAGTGGATTTATGGAAGGAGCTTAAAGTGATAGAAAGATGATCAGATAGGAGATTAGGCAAAATACTACCTCATTAATGAACAACAAAATCCTCCCTGTGTGACCTGCTCTAGGTGTTCCTGCTCAGGCAGGGGGATTGGACTAGATGATCTTTCAAGGTACCTTCCAATCCCTGAGATTGTGACATTACTAGTGCTGAAAACATAAATCAGTTATTTGACTGAGAAAATCATGAGAAATCTGAGGCAAAATAGGAATCTTTTCAAGAGTCCTGAAAACAGATTGTTAAAATGCTTAAGCCATAGCTACAACAATTATATTCCTTGTAAACAAGCTCTACCTACAGTCATGGTGAATAGAAAGCATCCGGGATACTGATAACAGCTGGTTAAAATTACCATTTTAATTAAAATTGTTTTGTCCATGAAGTCTGTATTCAACTACAGCTTGCTATATTTGACTATTTCTAACAGCAATTAATAGGATTCTTTAGAAAAAGGAAAAAAAAAAGAGAGAAATGTGAATCAGTTTAGGGATAGAGAAAGCATTTATTCTTTGTGTGCCTAAGACTCCCAGAGGGAGGTTTGGGTGTTCAAGGAATGCGGGGTGGGGTGGATTGCACTTCCCTTCAGCCCCTGCTATTAGATTAGCTCCGAATTACTGTTTCTGCTGCCATTTTTAGTGATTTGGTATCAGCAGCTACAGACCCTTCTGAGATAAGATGAGGGCATGTAAGCTCTGAAGGATCTCATTCTGGTGCAGGACTATATCAGTCTGGCAGCTGTTGCTTTGATTGAAGAGGTCTGCTGACAGTTCGGGGCAGGCTCCAACAAATGGTACCCGCTTCTGAAAAATGCCCTTCTAACAGAACTGCCCCCAAAAGACTGGATTCTGCTGTTGTTAGGCCTCCTGTTTCCATTGAAACCTGAGTTTTTACAGTGTGAAATGAAATAACATTGAAATGATTTCAGAAAATATATTTGGGGATGTATGATAAGCACTAAACCATTACCCAGTGAGGATCTGTTGACACACATAATCTATAGCACTGACACATTACTGCTGGTTTTAAGCAAAGATAATTAACAAGCATGGCTTTTTTATACAGGAGAAGATGGCTTGTGGAAGAGTGATAAAACTATAGCCAAAACACAGATGACTCTGGGACTCAAAGCTCAGAACTAGTCCCCGCATTGTGGGACATGAATGCTGGTTCTGGAGAGCAGAAAATTGGAGATCCAGACCCTCCTAAAAAACCTGGCAGTCCTTAAATCAAAGTGTAACACTCAGACCATCTCAGCACTATACACATTATAGCAAGTTTCAAACTCAGAAGAAACCATTATTTCAGATAATTTTTCCCCATGGGCCATATTCTCCATTAACTTGTCCCTCGTGTGGTCATTTAGTTTAATGTGAAAAGCATTCAGAACACTATTGTTCTCACTGATGGTGTCTCACACTCACTATAATTTAGATATCACTGCATCGGGTACAGGGTAGGAGGGAAGGGACCCAGTGTAGCTAGAATTTTTTGTGCAGAGATGTTCATTGATGTCTTTTCTGCCCTGGATGTGCTACTCGCTTTACACTCTTGTCTCCCTGCCCAAAACCCCATGATTTCATTCACACTGTTTTGCAACACAGGAAAAACATTGTTTTGACTTGTGTCACTAACTAGAAAACCTGGGGGCTGACTCAGTATTCCAGCCTGGCTACTCACAAGAGTGCTCCTGGAGCTAGACAGCCTATCTCTAAAGATCTGTATATATAGCAAGGTTAAGCTATAAGGATTTAGTACCATTCCTTCATGATAGCAGGAGGTGCCATTCTAATCAGAGCAGATAGCCATGTCTTGAGTTTAATTTCTTTTTGCATTTTTTTCATGTGATGCATGTGCTATTTACACTTTCTGTCATGTTGGTGACAAGTGGGAACTCTAGAGCAACCTCTCAGTAGGTTTGCTTGCTGCTGGGAGAACCCTGAGGCTGGCTCTGCTGCCAAAAATCCCCAAGGAAAACCCTACACACTGTGACCCCTTAACAGTGCACCCAGAGGGTGGGCAGGTCCCAGCCTGCAACCAGGCCATCTTGTGCCATCAGCCTTCACCATGCAGGGTTCTCCTTCACAGAGTGACCAAATCCACCACCACTAAAGGATGGAGAAGTCATCTGCCACAGGCTGAGGCCAGGCTGGTTTCAGTGGGACAAAGGATGGCTGCTGCAGGGTCACACAAGTAACCCGGGGGTTCCCAGAAGCAGCAGTCCCAAAGAAGAGGGTCTGAATCCAGGCAGCTGAGAGTGGGTTTCTCCAAGCCACAAGGGCAGAAATAGGAGAGGAAACTAAACTGAGTTCTGGCATCCCCAGATACCTTCCTTTCTCATTAAAAAAAATGTATTTTCTATTTTAAGTAATTTAATTACTAACATAGTATCATTGCATTTAGACCTTTCCAATTCATTTCACCCAAAACTATTAAGTAGTGGATGAATAGGCAGTTGAGGTAACAAAATCAGATTAAAACTTCGGGGTTTATTTCTCCAGTGTGCTGAAATCATCACTTCTAAGATGATTTCGCCTCAATTTACTTCCACGTGGTACTTGGTGAATGCAGAAAGTGCAGATGCAGGAAGTTACCATGGCTTTGCTGAGATATGGTAATTTGTTAAGTAATTTAGAGTAACATTTGAATTACATCCCCAGATCCTGTCTTTCAATGAGGGGTTTTACAGCTTGGTGGTACTAGTTCCACCTTCAGTCCTTCAAGCATAGGCTTAGGAAAGACTGTGCCATTTGGTCTCCCGGTGCCTGGAAAAAAGGGAGAACAGAACAACTCATTATGAGCTTGAAATAACATGTTTCAGCTTAGGGAGCAGACTTATGCCAGGTATAACTTCATAGAGGATATATGAATTATGACTACTAAGTTAAGAGATATGGGAAAGATGTTTGTGCTGTACATTAGGAAGTACTGGTTGGTGTATATATGATCGCAGGAGATTTAGTGTAAAACCGATGGCAATTATGCAGCTGAAATAACCTGTTAGTAATTAGGATTTTGAGTAGGATAAGTATAGAAGAATGCAAAAATGGGGCTTGATTAATACCAGAAAAATCCCAGAGCACACCACATGTGCTTATATCCAGTGATTCACACTGGAATCCCCAGTGCCTGAAGGAAGCCGCCCGTAGGCGCTGCTGCTGAAAGGGCCAGACACAGACTGTCCTGTTTGCTCGTCACAGGGTCATTCCTTCATTCCTTTCACACACTCTGTTTCCAAAGTCACTGGGAAGCTAAAAATATCTCACAGCTTAGATGCGAGTCTTGCAAGTGTGACTGAGGATTTTTGTTTTCTAGGACAGTGTTTGAAATGCATGGAAGAATCAGTTAAACATTTAACTTCAGCCAAATATAAATGAATATGAATTAAGAGTTAGTGTCCCTGAATTAAATATTGTTTTATATTAAACCTATCGATGAATATTTCTGTTCCATTAAATATATATCTTCAAAAGCAGTTTTTGCTGAAGAAATGAACATCACAAACTTGGTAGTCCCTTTTGTTGAGCCTTGGCAAAAAGTCAGGTGGTTGACTACAGACCAGAAGCGTTCTGAGAGGAATGCAAGAATTTTTCTTTGAACTTCAGTTTTACTTTCAAGCCTTCCTCCAAGAGCTAAAAAATGTGTGCTGAAAGCTGATGCTCCCACTTCAGACCATGATTCCTAGACTTGAGGCTTTAACAGAGAACCAGGAACTAGGAGGGGTCTGATGGGGGCATGAGCCTGAGCAAGTCTCACAGGGCAAGATTCAGTCTGCTTTGGTGAGATGGCAAGTCGATGGCCCCAAGGCCTCCAGAGCAATTCAGAGAGTTCACCCTGAGGGACCACCTCGACATCAGCTCCCACTGATGCCTCCAGGGAAGACATATGTCATGTCAGAGAACACTGGACATGCACAGAATTTACAGATCAGTGCCCAGATGGATCAATAGGCAATAACTGACATTTTTTTCAGATCAACAGTTTCGCTGTCGCCAATACTATAGATTTACCAAAAAATGTTAAAGAAATTCAAGAGGTTTCTTCATCCAGAAAGCAGAAGGTGGGGAGGGGCATCCATCCAAGTGGTGGCTCAGGTGAACCCCTCACTGACTACAGTGAGTGGTAGCTCCTGTCCCTGGAAGCAGGGCACTAACAGAAATACAGATGGCCAGTCCAAAAGAAGGAAGAGGGAGGACTAATTCCCGGTGCTTAGGCCAGGAAAGAGGAGAGGTTTGTGCTATGAACCTACCCATCAGGTTTCTGTGCCCCAGCTCCCTGAGCCACAGAATGTCAGGCAAATCAGTTTGCATGCGTTTGGGAATTACCTTTCTTCACAGCCACTTTGGCAGTTTTTACCCATAACACTTACCACATCAGGACCCTAATCTTGGTGTTCTCTCTCAGATGGTTTAATAAATAGTGAACTTTTTTTCTCCCTAAATATATGAACTGGTGTTGAGCCACCACTCAACATGAACTATTAAGCAAAGAAATACTCTCTACAGCTTGAAGACCTACAGAATATTCTCATGGAACTATCATTTTCAGAGATACAGTGGGTAAAAAACCCAAAGCTAATATTGCTGATTTAAAAAAAAACAATCAATTTTCAGTGCAAACATTCAAAGATATAATGAAAAGCTGCTGTAACAACAATCCTCCCTGCATAACTGCTGTTACGGGGTTGAATATGCCATTTGTAAGGTTTAAATTGCTTTTGCAGTCAAGTATTGTAATCCATTAGTGATAAGAAAAGGTATTTGTCTATCGGTTGCGGTTAACTACATTCCTTGTTTTAGAAACAATTTAGTCTCTTACGTGAACCCAGTGCAGGAAATTGTTTAGAGAGAGTCTGGCTGCAGAGCTGGAGAAAAAAAAAAAAGAGTAGTTGTTGCTCCCTTCCCTTCCCCCCGCAGGGATGTGATGCGGAACCGAACGCTGACGGCCAACAGCTTCACCTTCTGCACTGCACAGAACAGCACCACGGGCTTCTGCTCAGAGGAGTTCGACTGCTTCACTCAATAACTGCTTCTCAGTGAAGTTGTATAGGGAAAGGAAAAAAAAGAAATCATGCTTTTCACCTCTACCTGGGATTTTTCTCTTTAAACATTGATGCTCCTCCTCCTGTTAAATCATGCTAATTTATTTTTTTTTTTAAATGATATAATTACTCTTAAAACAAATGCAAAAATCTCTGGACAAGTAGAAAAAAGATTTAAGATTTGCTTCTTGTGAACTGGAATTGCAATTTCTCTGTTAAAGTAAGATTTGCTACCAACCACGTTGCTTTCCTGTGGGTTTTGGAACAGCGCTTGCTAAATATTATCAGTTTTGCATGTTTGGCTAGACATTAGTAGTGAATCAGTACATTTCCTAGGGTTTCTTTTTCCTCTATAAAGATGCTGACAAATGTTGCAACAGACCTCTACCATATGATCTAACACCGTAAAAATTGGTAGATATTACATGTCACAGACTCATCGAAATTGGAGACAGGAAGGACATATCAGATGGTGACATCAACACCCTACTGGCACAGAACTGGTACACCAATAATCTTGGCCACTACCTGCTATCTGGCTTATTAAGATCCCATAGCAGAATGCAGGATTACAAATTATTTTAAGATCCATAATATACTGCACATGTACAATGCAAGTTTTTTTTCTTCCTAAATTTTAAAGTAATAATTCAAAAGCACTTCAAGCCTAAATCTTTCTAATCATAATGCAGTCATCTCCTTATAAGTTTATTATTACAAAATAAGTTTCATTTTCAGAAGGAGCTGGTCCCACAGGAAAGCAGGGTCAGCAGCCTGTCAGAGGCTGGTTTCAACCTCTCCTGAAGCCCCAAAGCAGCCTTCCTGTGGGATTTAAGAGCTGCAGCTCTTCCGGCTAATTCAAGATGTGCCTACAAAGCTTAGCACCCAGACAAAAGCTCCAGTCATCAGACTGGACACCACCTCATATTGTACATAGGATCCCTCTATGCTCCCATTTAAAATAATCCTTGCCCAGTATGGGTTTTTTAGGTTTCCAGAGGCTCACTGTCTGCTGGCAGTCTTTACTTTGTCCTGTAAAATACTTGAATTCCATTTTGCCAGAGGAATTGGAGTAGGACTATCACAGAAGATCAGGCTTTCCCGCCTAACATATTAGACAGGAGGAACTCTGAACTATAGGGCAGGCTGACAAAACCCCCAGGAAAGGACAGTTTATAGTCTTAAGAAAGCCAGCAGTGAAAGGGGAGACTCAAACTACATTACATAGGGTTCATTTGTTTATCAGGAGCACTGCAGATACTTAGCTACTGATTTTGGGAGCGTGGGGGGAATAAAAAAAGAGTATATATAGTCTGTGCCAGGACCATGTCTTCCTTACAAAGGCTAGGCATCTAGCCACGCAGTGATAGCATATTCTTCACAGCAAATAATCACATTAATACCAAATTCCTTCTTGTGGAAAGTGTTTGGAAATCATACATCATCATTAACACGAATATTTCCTGCTATCCTACTTCCAGCAAAGCCTGCGAGGAGGAGCTCAGCACGTAGCACTGGTGGTGCTTGCAGCAGAGTGGGAGGGCACTAATGCCACAGCATCCGAGTGGGTCAGATTTCTCTTATGGTTTTAATCTCTGTTCATCTGACAGTGATTTCGACTTGTTTTCATTGAGCACAACCATATGTTCAGTTTTCAACAACACATGAAAAAGTAAAGGCACTGTTTGCAAGCTGAAATGCCTTAACAGAGAGGGAAAGGGTAATGCTGTGTGTGCACCACCATTCGTTATTTATCTTCAAAGGCTGGGTTGGATTTACTGCCTCTGTCAATCATCTCCAAGCACTTACCCCCCTTTCCCCCCCCCCCTTGTAAATCACATCCATCAAATCTACTGCTGTCAAGCAGATAGTGAAAGGTATCTTCCCCCCCTCAAGAGCCTTCCCAGCCTAAAGCAAAACAAGCACCTGATAATCCACTGGAAACCCAGCGGGATATAAATATACCTGCAGTATATCGGGTCAAAATAACTCCAGGGGAATAAGAGGTTGGAACACGGGGGGTTGCTCCATCCAGCCAAGTCCAGTTCACATGAGCATCCCTTGTACATCTTGAGTTCTCCCCAAATGGGAACAGTTTATCCAGTCTCTTAGAGATTAATTCTCTCCCCTNGGTAATGCAGTAAAATACTTATTCCAGCATCTGCTTTATGCGTGGCTGAGATTTCTGCTCTGGTTTTGGGCAGTTTCTGCCCTCCACAGCCATAAAAGAAGGCAGCGCTGGAATAAACATCACTTTGTCCTTGCACAGAAGGTCCAGACCCTGTGGGACGATCCCCCCCTGCCTGCTGAGCCTGATGCAAGCTCACAAGAAGTATTTGACAATTTACATTCTACTTCAGATTACTTTTTTTTTTCCTTTCATCCTGTTTCACACAGAAAGGGCGACTGGAATCAGCTGCTTTTTGCTCACCTGACAGATAAATATTCTCCAAACTGTAAATAGGAAGCCAGTTCAGTCTTTTGGCCATAAATAATTGTATGTAAGAGTAACTATAGGAGGGCAGACTTCAGGCTCCATGTTGTAAACACTGTCAGATGCAGAAAATAGTTTCTGGATTTTATACAAGGTATTAGAGTATCAAGATGTGATTACAAGGCATAGGTTTTTCTGGAAGCCTATTTATATGCAGCCAAACACTGCTTTTGATTCATGAAGCTCCTTTTTTATATAAAGTGCAGTTTGGCAAGTTTTAGCACTTAGTTAACTAATTCCCACCAGAAATACTGAAAGCATGGTTTCCATTTATAGCAAAATGGATTAAGCTGATTTAGAAATACAGTATGTTGACAGTGCTATTTAAAAGCAGATGGACAATTTGCTCCTTTCTTCTTCATGACAAAAAATGAGGGGTAACCATCAAATGCTGCGCATCAGAACGCTAGCCTCTCCTTTTTGGAGAGATGAGCGTAATCTTTTCCAGTTGTAAAATCGAATCCAAGGCAGCCTGATTTATTGTTCTTTGCTATCCTCAAAAGGCACTGAGGCATCCGTCTTCGCAGCCCTTTCTGGCAAAGTTAGTGTAAATCTCCACATGGAGTTCTGCGGAACTCGACTTTGATGGGTACAATAGTTCACAACACTAGATATCGTTCAATTGCAAGTGTTTGGTGATGATTTTCTATTAATTGCAATTGCTAGTGTAACTTCAGGCTTCAAGAGATCTACGACAATATACAACTCAGGCAAAAGGAGAAGAATTATGGTTTGTTATTAGCATATGTCTTGTTGGAGCCTCTATAATTAAATATTCTATTTGTGCTTTATGGAAAGAAGTGTCTCTTGGAGACTTCTACCGGAGAATAGAATCAATTCCAGAACAAAAGATGCATGTCTTTATATTTAAATATATAGATACACACACACAGTGTGCCCTTATAGATTTAAAGTATTCATAATGAATATAGAAAACATGTATTTTACAATCCACATGATGTGTGACTTGGTAAAAAAAGCACAGTATTTGATGACTACTTAAGCCATATTTTCCGCTGCTGTTACTGATGGCAAGCAGTTTCTGACTCTATTCCCACTGACTTTTATTAGGTTGGAAATAGATATATACTGAAGTCAACGACAGAGGATTTGTTAACAATCCTAAGCAATAGTCTGGCTTATGCAGAGTCCCAGTCACGCTGCAAGCATACAAAGCTTCTTACTCCATCCTTACAGGAATGGATCTTTTCCTTGAAACACTGGAAGAATAACTGGCTGGCATCATACATGGGCACAGTCACATTATGGGGACAGAGAGCACTGTCACAGTGGGCAGCAGGCACTGGCTGTGTTCATCCTCTTGGGCTGCCATCTGCCAAAAGGGTGCAGGCGGTAAGAAAGCTCTGGGCTTTCATACAGGCACCAAAAAGCAAGAAGTCAGAACAAAAAATGATGCTGTGTATCCTTCCCCCAGGACATTTAGGTTTGTCTCAAGTATCTGCACAATTTTGAATTCAGAGGAAAAAAAATATATACACTGAACTATATAACACACAGTATTTTCTCTCACAGAGAAAAAAATCTGTATACTGTACAGGACTCTAAAGAGAAGTGGAAGATCCATGAGCAAATCCATGTAGCAAGTCCTGCCCTCAAGTGCAGGGAATTCTTTCAAGTCCTGTGTGAATAGTGATATTTCTTATTTACAGTAAGTGCACTGAACTGGAAAACACAACCCCTCTGACTTTCAACAGGCAGAGACTGAAATCATTCTCAGCTGAAGTCAGTGAAACTTTGTGTGCCTACATGATCTGATACTCGGCTCAGTCCACAGTTGCTCTCTCTATCCATTTGCTGTGAATGAGTAACACCATGATATTTTCTTACAAATATGCTAATTGATGCCATGAATACTTTTGTTAATGATCCAGAGCATTTCCAGTCCGTTTTAATTATTTCTTCTCCTTTTTACATCTCAACTATTCCTAAAGTAAGCAGAAGTTACCAAAAAGTGTTAGGAACAAAGCTGAAGCATGAAAAAAAGCAATGTAATATAACAAAAGATGGTAAACAGCAGCAGGAGCCGCCTTCTCTGAGCAACTGTTTGCTCTCAGCAACGCCATCCAAAAACAAAATTGGTTTACAACAGCGTACTGACCGGTGGATATCACAGTTGTATCTGAAATCCCTATTCAGCCACATCTCAGGAGACACCTGGGGCTGGGGGGAGGGAGGGGGGCACCAACCTGTCAGACTTAACACAGCGAAGGAGCACAGAGCATTTCAGGAAAGTGGTATTTTAAATGGAACAGTTCAGTGTATTTTTTTGCTGATCCTCAGGTGCAGAGGATCTTAGAACCGTATTGACCAGAAAACACCTATTTCCTGATAGCTACACCATTGATGGGAAACCTAACAAGTAGTAACTGGGAGCAGAAGGAATCTAAACAACAAAACCCACAGGTTTCTCTGTTACCGTTGTACATGCTGCAAATTATGGTAATATCTGGGTATCAATATCTGGAAACACCAAATAATTAAGCCAATGAAGAAAATACATCAGAAAAAGTTATATGCCAAAAATTTTTCAAACCCTTCCTTCTAACAAATATCAAATGAAGGTAATTTACATTCCCCTTAAGCAAAGCCATTGGATGCTTCACTCTTAAAGAAGTGGCCAGTTGGAGAAATATCCCCAACTGGGAAAAAAAAACAACCCATGCTGCTCCCCAGTGCTCCGTGGAAATAATCACCTGCACATCAATAAGCTTTTAATGCTTACACTCCCTCCTTTTCATGGAAGACCACAACATGAGGCAAGTTTAGGCTAGATTAGTTTGGTTTAAAGATTTAAATTAAGTATTAGTCTGGTTACTATCAAGCTCCAGAATCCCTCAGATACTTGCTTGACTGTCCCCAGATAAGCCAGCTATCAGCCACCAGATACATTAACTTTTAAATATATACACACAAAAAATACATCTGTGTATATACACCTTGAACACAGTTTTCAGAACAATGTTTTTATGATTTAGTACTTTCCCAAAATAGACGTGTACATCCACAGATTTGAAGTATCTTACCCTTAGGAGTTCTAAAAAAAAACCAACCCAACATATAATCAAGCTACATTTTTGAGAAAAAGTCCTTCCTATCCTGGGATCTTATTGCACTCAACTTTGTTACGGATACATCAGTGTCTCCAGGGCTAAGCGCACTGAAATAAATGTAATCCAATTGTGCTGAAATATTTAAGGGAGTTTGTTACTGTAAGAACATTCCATTTGACTCAAGGCACACACAGCCAGTATGATTTCAGAAATAATTGTGATGGCTCTTATCCAGCTTCTGGGAAAGTAAACAGCCAGGCTATCGCCTGTTGGCAGGGACTGGACTCACCATCACACTACCTGGTTCATGTAACAATTGTTTGTTAGCACTAAATAAGAGAAATTACCAGTTGTAATAGCAATTTACACAAGCTACATGGCTAGAGAGAGTAGTAAGTGGGTTTACTCTGCTGGGTAAATAGCCAGGAACAGCAAGGAATGCCCTATTTCAGTCTTACCTTCCATGAACTGCCCAACATCCTGGGCTTTCATATAGTATTCAACCCTCCTGCGGGCTAAACATATTCCCCCATTTGTTCTTGTTACTAATTTCGAAGCATTTGAAACATGTAAACACAATTTGTATAATTTTATGCAAGTTATTTCAGTTTTTCAGAGTTTTGAGATTTGGACAAATTGCGATTACTTTAACTTTTCTAATATATGAAGTTCTCAGTCATGTAACGCAAACCAGGACTTCCTCTCACTTGGTTCTTCACGTGCGTAGCAGGGATATGTTCACGTGCATAGCATGTATTTATGGCCTAAATCTGAGAAATCTGAGAAAAATTGATGGCGAGAATCACTGTAACCATCTCTTGGGACTTAGAGCACAGAAACCCCTCTGACTTTTTTTTACAAGTGCACGTAGTTACTTGTGCTATTAGAGATCATCTTGGGATGACAGGTTCTGGCTCTTGCAGTACATACACTCTTAAGACTTAATTGCAGCATACTTGCTCCATCAGATGGCCTTCAAAACTTCAGTTTGAGGAGTGGGTTTGCTAAATCTCTCAAGTAAACACCAGTTTTAGTGAGTGAGATGGTATTTAAACTACTATCAATATTTATCGATTAAGGTAGCCCGTTAACTCCTCACCTTTTCTTCCAGGGCATAATTTCACATGTTTAAGTATCTTTTAGAAGAGCCCAGTTCTGCTGCTTAGTTTATGCAGCAGCTGATTTTAATGGGGCCACTGACAGAGCTGAGCACAGGCACCAACATACCCTTAGCCTGTCATTAACCATATATTTGGCCTTGAAGTCACTGTTCTTCACTGTTTTCCAATTAAATATGAGGAAAAACTTTTTCACGGTGAGGGAACACTGATAGAGGCTGCCCAGAGAGGTTGTGGAGTCTCCTTCTCTGGAGACATTGAAAACCCACCTGGACACGTTCCTGTGTGACCTGCTCTGGGTGTTCCTGCTCCGTCAGGGGGATTGGACGGGATGAGCTTTCGAGGTCCCTTCCAGTCCCTGAGATCCTGTTCAGTGTGGACGTTGACTAACCTGCTCGGTGCTTGCACACAGCAGTAATCTGAAGAATGCAGGCCCTGATTTGTGTTTCTTATGTCTCCCTGTAAATGTGTTTGCTCCCAACAAAGAGTCAGAAGAGTGGAGTCCTGTTTTTATACAAAAGCCCTCTCAGTCCATGGCTCTGAACAGCATGCCACACTTCCATCGATACAGCAGTGATATACAACTGTAGTAGTTAATGGCTGAAAATGTAATCTGAGTTTTGACTATTTCATTTTACAAAGGATTTTTTTTTTTTACTTTGTTTTTGGCCCAGTGGCAAACTAAGAAAAAGGAAAAAAACCCATACAGGAAAAGCACATTTACCCATTGCAATTGTTAAATCTTTCTGCAATGCCTGCTGGTTGCATATCTCATGGGACTAGTTCTCTGCTGATAAAATACCAAAACAAAGAGTTGCTTTGATTTCGGTGGAAGTCCATGGCTGATTTACACTAGGTGAAGATGTGGTCTGCAACTCCAGTGTGATGTGATCAATGTATTTGCTTTAGTGACAACTGATAACTCTAGTGAGTAGTCTGTAGCAGTAGAAGAATGAATAGGACAAGATTTAATTATTTCATAGTAGCAATCCTGAAGAGGAGAAAGGGACCCTACTAGTAGAATTTTATCAAGTTAAGCTTGTAAACAGCAAGGAAATAATCTACAGCAAAAACACAAGTGAATAAAAAAGTGATAATGCTTTTGTCCTGTGGTAATTAAGTGTTTTCTAAGTAGGGATACAGGGCGCTTAATGTGATTTGAATGCTTCTACCGTAGTTAATATTTGAGAACTACGTCCTGAAACATTTCAGATGAAGTCCTGCTTTCAGTATTCACCTCTGCTAATGGAAATCAAGGATAAATTGTGACCACATGGTCAATCTTACTCCTGAAATCAGAGTGAGGAAACATGCTGACGGAAATCAGCTCAGAAATAGTCAGTGAAATATTTCCAGATTTCCTAACCCAAGGCTGATGATCCAGTTCCAAGAAAAGATAATGCAAATTTTATAAATGCAAACCAGCTGCTTTCTTTAAATCAGCATGATGTTTTCTTTCAGAAATGGGCCAGAAAGCTAAGCATACTGTGAAGTGAATTTGCATTGTTAGTTTTGAAACAACTGTCATTTATCTGTAGAGAACTTGTTATTTAAAAATCATTGCAGCTTAAGGCTTAAAGTTTTTTTGAAATTACACTTTTAGAGCTCCATTAAGCAGTACTGTGTGCTGTCCTGAATAGCACATATGTAGTTGTGTATGTTCTAACAAAACCCTCTAACACTTCCTTGACATGTCAATTATTTTTCTGTCAGTATCTAAACCATAGAAGACAGGCCTGTTAGAAAATTTAACCACAATTCTTAAGTGTAAATATGCTTTTTCAACTTACTCTGCTCGTTTTCTGGGGAGCAGATTGCGTAAGTGCATCTCCTTCGTTGCTTTGTCTTCCCTTGTTTTTTTATTTCCCCTCACTTACACAGCCAGATTCACAGCCCTAGAGATGCCCCATCTTCCACCCTCAGACTCAGGGGGAGGCTTTGAACCCCCTCTGCACAAAGAGAGTTCCATCCAACTTTGCCACGCAGCTCTTGGCTTTTCCCTGCTGGCACTGGGTGACATTTTCTGATGCAAGATGCTGTTTGTCATCAAAATCTGTATCTTGTTTGAGTTAAGGCTAATTGTCAAGTTGGCAGTTTTTGTGCACTGCTTTAATCAGATTTGTAGGTGTGCCCTAGTTCCTTGCATTTCCCTTCTGCTAGGCCCTGTACGGGTACTCCGTCCAAACCTCCTCCTGTGTGTGTATTGGTCCACAATTGGACTAAAGGAGTTACTCTAAACTTCTGTCAAAAGACTTAAGAAAATAATATCAAGATCTATAAACTTGTTCAAGGTGATAAAAGCAGCCTGTGATAGACTCGGAAAGTAAGCCCAGATCTCTCAAATCCTATCCCAGCACGGCCAGTTTATGAACACAGAGCATTTGCAATACAGTTTGTTCTGAAAATAGAGTTTTCCATTTTGTGCATTCCTGGGATTTATGGGAGCTGTTGGCTCTCATAACTCTTGTCATAAGTAGTTGGCTTGGTCAGGATGAAAGTCCATTGACTGTCTTCATGCAGAGTTCATGAGAAGCATGAACCAGCCCAGAAAATTCCACTCTGGGTTTGAGTGAAAAAGCAAAGTTTACTTGGAACCATCTGACTTTCAGCAGATTGCTTGTCAGAATGATGTCAAAATACCGAGATGGTCAAAACTGGAGTTTTAAGAACTGAATACATTTGTTTTACTGTTAGATGATTGAAATTTAGCTCCTTTTTCATACCAGTGGAAGAGCTTAACCCATCCTGTCCTTCCAATATTTTTAAAAAAATATATCATCAATTGATACTATTCTATAAACAAAAATAAAATACAGGAATTGTTAAAGCCTTTACTACTGCCTCTCTCCTTACCTCCAAGAGCTGTTGTAGCAAGTTACTTACAAGATGTTATTTTGTGTTTCCTGACCTAAATGGCTTCATAATCTCAGTGTACACTGCTGTACTACACTGGAACTTGTTGCATGTTAAGTAACCATGCTTTAGTGGTATGAAAAGTGCCATCAGAATATAGTAAAGCACAGCCAGCACTGGCTGAATTAAATGAATTAAAACAGAAACAGCACCAGTGTTATTTTCAGTAATAAGGAAATTAATTTTCAGGTACTTAATAGGTCCTTGTGCAACCATCTATAAATGGTTACTTCTACTTGTACTTTAGTAACTCATTGAGGATTCTGAAAATATAGGTGATGCTGTTTCCACTTGTATATCATTCAAGTTTTAAAATTGCCTCATTGAGCACCAAACAGCATAAAATCTACCACAGTGATTTAAAGGCAAACCCAGTGCAAAGCAATGCTTTACTATGGAAGACAGAAAACACCTTGAATTGTTAACTAAGAGACAGGATGAATAATGCCCCGTGTAATATAAAATTAATAAAAATACTGAGACTGACCACTAGATTATGTTGATACACACAAATTTTTTTGTCATAATATTATATTCAAATAACCAGAGAGTTTTCATAGGTGATCATTTTAAATATTTGGAGGTAGAGATTTACAACTGTACCCACTGTTATAGAGCAAGAAAAATAGCCCTGAAGTGCCAATATGACTAGTCAAAATGAAAAGCTGATTTCAAGAAGTCTTTGCTTTCACGGAACAGAATACAGCACTGGAAAGTATACACCTTATTAACAACCTACAGTCTGTTCCAATTTGGACACAAGTAAATAGCACTGGAGTTGTTCCTGATTCATATCGGTGTAATTGATAACAGAATTCGGATAGTATATACACACACACACATACATACACACAGTAACCTTTCCTCACACTACTGTATACAAGGGTTTCAGAAGAAGAAAGGCTCCCTTAAAACAAGCAACTTGTATTTTGGATTACAGATTTTTGTCAGAACAGTCTTTTGCTTATTTGATCCTGAAGTGTATTAACTTCCATAATTCCAAATAATTGATTATCAAGGGAGAATCAGAGTTCAGATTTAGGTTTCTGGGCTGTTTTTCTTGTAGCATTTTGTACCTTGTCTTGGAAAGTGCTATGTGAGAAGGCCAGCAGTGAGCAATTACAGTATTTCTGGCTGGATCATGGCATAGGCTGGATATTTGGCTGATGTCTTTAACTCTCCGTACAATTGTATTAATGTCTTTCATATGTTCAGAACCCTTTCCATCAGAACATCTCAGCCATTTATAAAGGTGGGTGAGAGCCGTTGCCCATGTTTTTACAGATAGGGATCTAGAGGTGCAGAGGGGTGATGCAAGGGGCAGAAGGCAGCACTAGACACCAGTTTATTGAATCTTATTTTTGCACTCCAACCCCTGGATTCTGCCCTCTCCATGTAGATTTAAATGATTGGCTGTAAACTAAGTCAGTTTTACAAAATGCATGTAAGCTGCAGTGGCTGTGTTTGCTATGTTCAGAAATAAGTAGCAACATCAAACAACATCATGGCAGGAAAACCACGATAAAGTGTCCTTGTGCATTCAGCCTGGGTTGTGCTGGTTTGAGACTCCAGGGATTATTTAGCAGTACTGTCAGTAATTTTATCATCCACAAAGTGGTTCGTCCACAAACCAGTGGCAAGGGCCACATAATGGTTCCCCTTATTCAAGGGGAGGAGGAGGATGACTCCAGGAGTTTCAGAGGGGCAGACAGTAAAATAGAACTGCATGGAAACACCTTAAGCAAATTATCACTCATTCTTCCACACAAGTCTCTGGCAACTTGAACAGCCCCTGGGGACTGGGGCAGCAAGGCACAAACTCAAACAAACCTGAACTGCTCCAAGCTTTAGTCAGGAGCTCAGTCTTTTCCACCAAAGGCGGCAAAAGGGGCAGTTTGGCCTCTGCCTCCAGGAGAAAGTTTCAGCTTAACAGAGTTAAGAAACAACCTCTACCAGAAAGACTTTGGTAAGACCTCAATTGTAGGCCTTGACCCCAATCAAAGAACTCAGCATTTTCATCCACAGTGAAATACAGTCTTTCCCAATTCAGTTTGATGCCTCTTGCTTCCTCCAAGAGGCTCACCAGGACACAACCAACGTAACAGGCAAAACGCCAAAACCCATAAAGATCCAACCAGTAACAGGCAGCAACTCCTGACCAGCTACAGCTAAAACATGAATTTGGTAGCAGTGTAAAACACACCATTAAAAATAAAACCACCAGTGATAAAGCAGTGACAACGTATCCTACCGGTAGTTCAGGGATCACCAGAGCTGAGGCAGCAAGCCAGGTCCATGGCCCAGCCAAGAAGTCCAAACACCTCAGGAACAGGCCTGGAGACCCAGACACCTCCAGCACAGCTCAGGAAAAGACTGAAACCCCAAGGCTGAGCTTAAGTGGACTCATGGGCGGGGTGGGCAGAGAGCCCAGGTGAGGCTCATCAGGGCCATAATGGCCTCCAGGTGCCCAAGGCAGGTCCCACCTCTGCCAGGGCAGGACAAAGATCTCTGTTGTTTAGGCAGGATGGCTTTATGGTCCTAGAGCCGTCTTCTGCTTTCACCTCTATTGCAGACGAAATCTGGGGTGAAGTTGTTGTGGTTGTGACACCCTTAAAGTGCCACTTTCCCTCTGAAAGACCGACTTTGTGTGTAGCTTGAGTAAGGTGGGGGACGGTCTGGCATTGCTCCATGGCAGTAAGAGGCTCCGTCTTTTCCGCCAATTCATATATGTTCTGTGCATTTTCCCATTCCATCTCAGCCCATCTGGAAGGGCTACCAGCCCTGCTTTCCTCTTTAAAAGGGCGATAGAGAGGAGCTTTGTAAGCTCATACCAATTCCCTGTACAAATTCACAGGACAAATTGCTGGTTTGTCCTTCGTTGAGTGATTTGCTAACCTATAGCCGGACAAAAACACTTGCTTTCACAAATAAGACTACAAGAGAAGATACACATAGATGCTGTGGAAGGGGTGTATTTTTGTTTTTACTTCTCTTATTTTAAGGTGATTGGTAAAGCTCTAAAAGCAGTGCTGGCCAGCTGGGCTGTGTAGCAGCATGTAGTCCCTTCGTGCATGTTTGCTTTTCCTATTTTTGCTTATTATTCTGATAATAATAAGCCCACTCCCTTTCCCCATTTTTTCAAGCTCTTCTCCAGGCAGGGCCGGATTTTGCAGGTCCTGCTCCCACTGGTCTCCCGCCACCCCAGGGCAGGCTGCAGAGCAGGGTCCCTGCCACAAACCCACCCAAGAAGGTGGCTGCTGGGGCACAGGGGCGACCGGGTCCCTCTTGGTCCCCTCTTTTCCCTCCCCGCTGCCAGAGGCTGCCCTGTCCCCCGAGGTGCTGGGCTGCTGAAACAGGATCTCCCCGCTGCTCCCGGCCATGGACTTTGTTTTTCTTGGCTCACAGCACGCTGAGACACTTTAAACCAGAAAGCTTTTGGCTTACTTCCTCGTCTCTTCTCCCCCCTTCCCCTGCTCGAAACAGTTTATGAATAAAATAGCAGTATTCTCTCTTAAAAGCGTTCAGCTACAACGTTAAAATTTGGATTGCAAGGGCTCTTTTGAGTGCTCAGAAGTGGCAGATGTTTGCAACAGGCACAGCAGGAAAAACCCATCCCGGCTTCCTGCAGCGGGAAGTTAAGGTGCAGGCTCGATTTTTGGTAGAAATATGAATCCCCGTAGATCACTTGCTGCATATTTTAATGACATTTAAACATAACCAGATACAATTAATAGTTGAGGAGTGGGGAGCTATTCTAAGCAGCAGGATCTGAAAGCGCTGTGTTCAACTGAAGACTTATTCACCATTCACTTAGAAATGGGCTGAAAGCCGTCTGTAGGAAATTAACTAAAATAACATTCTGCCCAAATGGAATGTTTTAATTCATGCTAATAGGAATTGCTAAGAAAATACATGTATCTGTAAAGGATTCTTGTAAGCATAAAACAAACGGTCCTTCCCGTGCTTCTTTCTCAGCACAACTGATATTTGTCTAAAATGTGGAGGAATTTTAATCTCTCCTGACTGTGTAACGCAGTGCTGCAGTCTAGAGGGGGGGATGGAAAATTTACATGTACCTGGAAGCGAACATAAATCACAGTCAGGCCAAGAGCTTTGCAAACTCCGCGGCCTCCTCCAGCCAGGCAGCCACGCATTGCAACTCATTCCAGACATTTTCAAGACCAGAATATCTATCTGCTGCGTGTTTTTAACGCAGCTGCACTGCACCGTTCACACTCGCACAACAACTTGCAGGGAGTGAAGCTGTTAGAGTGTATAAACTGGCACAGTCATGGTTTGGCCCGGTCTTCCATGATTTTACACTGGTTGGGGGTCCGGTCCATGAAATAAGGAAGTGAGAGCAGCTGGGACTCCGCAGAAAATGTGTCACATCTATAGAACCGTAAAGGAACAGCATGTGATGGGACCACACTTGAGTTTGCAGTTCTTCAGCGTGGATGGGCTGACACCGAGGGCTGTGGGACTGACATCAGCTGGGAATTTGCCCCAGCATTTCCTGAAGTTCACACTGGCCTTTTGAAGACAGTAGCACACGTTTCCTTCTTTTCCCATTCTATGGCAAAAGGAAATCACCTGCAGGAGATACCGTCCCAGGACAAGGTGCCTTTACAGAGGCATTAAAGCAGGAGATTTAAGGCTGTTTCTCCCCAGGAACAGCAGCCAAAGAGCTCTGCTCAGACATACCTGGGGACGTGTGTGTGCTGGCAGGAGAATGCTGCATCCTGTGAGAGAACAGGGAGACTTATGCCATAGGACGTAGTTTCTAGCACATAAATATCTTGCACAAATTATAAGTGCAGTTCTGAAAATGATTATGAGTTTAGGGAGAAAATAAACCCCACGTTTTGTAAGTTCTTCTAGCAGAACGATAAACAAAAAATCCACATCTCTCTGTGTTATTGCAGTGCTGGAGGTTTGTTTGCCAGGCTTTGCATTTAATCTTACCTACATTACTGCAGAAAATTAAAGACATCTGAGAAATCAGAAGGAATTCCAGATAGACTCCATAAAATGTTGATACAATACCGCAGTTGTACAAGTACCTACAGATAAATCTTACGTTATGATGACTTCAATAAGTATATAGCATGAAAGAGATAAGGTCATATGATAGAGATACCAACCTGATAACATTTTACCCAAAAGAAACAAACAGAACACTAGCATAAAAATGCAGTGTGGTACTAAAATGCTTCATATTTTAGTATACCATCTCCCATATTGCAGCAGCACCCGCAGCCTGGCTGAGTGCTACATATTTGAGGGGTTCTGAATGACCACGTATATCGTGGTTTGAAGCACAACATGAAGGTATTGGGATGTGCCAGAGAGAACATTTTATAACATCCATAGTACAGCCATCCTTGAGCATGAAATTTTTCTTTGTCAGTGATGCCAGGAGATCTGCTGGCTCATGTTCAACCATTTTTGCCTACTTATTCAGAAATCTTACAGGGAGGTAGAAAAGGGCGGGGGGAAAGGGAGGAATCAGATACAATTATTGGTAGGATTCTTGATGAGAGATCAATTCCAAAATACTGGTATTCGCAGGTACAGAGTTTTCTTTTGCCTGCCACTGTTCAAGAGTGCCCTAGTAGGAAGGTTTAAGTAAGGCTAGTTTTAACAGTCCCTATGCATTGTGCTTGCTCTTAAATACCAAAATGCACCAGTTGAAACTTCAAATCAGTGAGAACACTCCGTCTTTAACAACTGTGCATTCTAAATATGACATGCTGCATTTCACAGAACACGTTGTTGTTGTTTAACGTCATATATTACATATTTAGGTAGTAAGAGTACTTCCCTGGCTAGTTCTTTTGAAGATATTCTTCTGCTGGAAAAGTACACAATAGCTGATGATACTCATTTCCATGTAAAGCAGATCCATGGAAAGGTAATAGCCAAGTGTCTAGATAGACTGTTTTCATCATCTTTTAGCTTTTCTTTTAGGTCACCCACACAGATTTACATAGCCCTGACAACTCATGTTGCTCTCAGTATTGTGTTAGTCTAGTACACTAAACTAGTCTGCTAAAGTTAAAAATCCTTGAAACCCAGCAACCATCAGCTGGTCTCTTGGCTGACGGTCACAAAGGAAGAACAAAAGATTGTCCACAGAAGCTGAATCAGTCTCGGGGAAGGTAAATGGGTATTTCTTCTTTGGTGGGTCAGAGAAGCCGTCTCAAGTGGTGAGGATTGGCCACAGGGCACAGCTCATGTTGGCTCGCTTCTGGTGACAGTTAATTTCAGGCACTGAGGTGATAAATTGGATTATCGGGAGGCAGAATCAGGAGTTGTCCATGTGATGGAGCGGCTTGAACACCCAGGGCTGCTGAGTTTGTGCTGCTGTGAACCCAGCCCCTGCTCCATAGCAGAGCACTGGGACTGGGGAGCATCTCATTAGGACAGTGCAGTTAGGAACAATAAAAATGTGGGGAAAGGCTATGTTTGGTAAGAAAATGCTGTCTTTTAAACTCCTGTTCTAAAAACCCATAAAAACTGGTGTGGGAGGTATTGCAAAATAGCCTCTCTAGCATTTATACAGTTTGAACTCCATATAGTGTTAATAAATGTAAACATTTGCCTTTTATTAGTAAGAAAATAATTTTAATGGTTTGTGCCTCTCCTTAATTTAATAAAACAGTTTTACATCTCTGGTATGTGTGCTTAGTGGATGGTACTTATTAAAGGAGTGTATGCCAATGAATGGTAGTTATTAAAAAATTGCCCTGTGCCAAAAGCTGTCAGACGAGCTCACTCTTGAGTAACGGGTGGCAAAAACATTTGTGTGTAACAAACAGAAGAGAATTAAGGCAAAAGCAGTAATGTCAGACTGACAGACAATGCATGTTTTTTTCTATAAAATCGCTCTTCGAGAACACAATATTGACTGTTGTTTAAGCACGTGTTTTCTCCAGAGTCTTTTCTGGAGACTAGGACAAGTCAGGCTAGGACTGCCTAGGAACTGGGCAATTCATCTCATAAATGAGGGTAATGTGCAATGCCCAGCGTGTTCATGCCCCAGAGACACCTTCACTAGGTGAAGTTCTACCAGAGTGTAAGATTTCACTGGGCGAAGGTGGGATTTACCAGCAAAATACACAGTAAATTAAGGAATAGGTCCAAATGAATCGCTGGCAACAAGAAACATTTTGCTCCCATGTTTCTCCCATGACTGTGTTGTCTTCTTCTGCGTGGACCTTTTTCTGCTCCTCTGGAATTCTGAGCAGCATGTCTTGCCTCCATCACTTGTGTAGTACAAATAGATCGTTCTCTGGGGCTCCCAGACATGAAGATACAGTACCTTTGGCTCAGAAGACTATCAAATACCATGATGACAACTCACTTTATGGATGCAATTGCTGCAGGAAGACACAGATGTGGAACAGGAATCTGACTGCTTTGTATGATCTTGGCTACTTAGCAGAGACGTGGGAGAGCTCGTAGGAGAATGGGGCACAGGAGAATACAATTGTGCGCAAAAAACTGGAGGAGGGTCACACCCTGCACTGTCCTCCTGCCAATTTAGAAGACAATTACACAGAAGAGGCTTTGCTCAAGCCACACACATTGAAAAAAAAAGTGGAATTAGAGGGAAGTGATTAAGAGAAGGGTTAAGAGAGGGAAGATGTAAATCCAGTCTCCTGGGCTTTATTTAGAAATGTCTGGCAAGCAAGACTTCCATAACAAGTCAGAAAGCACATTTGCATTTTGAAGTCATGACAAAATACATATTATGCTCAGAAAAGTTACACTTCGGCAGTTACAATTGTTTTTAATTAAGTCTGTGCATTACATGTATACGTACAGATGCAGCAATGGATGGCCCGAGTTAACTGTTTGTTGCCTGGTTTCCAGGAAGGCCACAAAGAACTGACCTTGCAACACTGGCTATTTTACCACCAGAACTCCAGTAACCACATTTTGGCCTCTCTGTTTTGTCTTGAGGTGATCTTACATCCTGTACCACACTGCATATGGGACTAGGAAAGTGATTTAAGAGAAACTGTCCTTCATGTTAGGGTGAACCACTGAGGCAATCCAAATCGCCGATCCTGTAGCACGTACTCAGATCCTTGCATGGAATGTAAGTTAATGAAAGGCTTTAGATAGCCAAAAGTAGGAACAGGATGGAGAAGTAACAAGTGCTATTAAAGTAAGTGTATATCTTGCAAATCCAAAAGATTAGCCATTTTTTCAGGACACTGTAATATTGTAAGGATTGGAGGTGAATAAAATGATTAGAGACTTCAGTGGTAGTTTTATATGTTCACTTGTCTTTCAGATACTCTCAGATTTAGCTGTTTCCTTTCTCCACGCAGGCTGAGTGCAGGCTGATTGTCCTCTAATACTTCCCTCCTCCTTAGAGTGTCTGAAGAATGAGGGAAAAGTCCATAGGTGAACCATTCCTCGGGAGCAATTTCTGCTGAGGAATTAATTTCTGCGTGCAAAGCTCCGAGGTGTAACCAGCCCCATCAGCACCAGTGTTTTCAGGGGGAGAAACCCAGCAGCTGGGTTATCAGAGCAGGGAAAGCCCTCCAGGTGCCAGGTGTTCTCAGTGGGCACAACTCCCACCCAGCAATGGGCTTGGTTTTGGGGGGGAATTAGTGACCAGTAAATGCACACTGCGGCATGTCAGAATTGACTCGCCTGTAACTACAGAGCAGTGACCATTGACACTTAGGATTGAATTTTCTTGCCATTTTTCCAACACCAAAAAAGCAACCACAAGAACAGAAACAAACTTTTTTGGTGGGGAATGTTGCACCGTGGTTTGGGAGATGCCTTTGCCAGAGTGAGCTACTCAGAAAGACTGGAGTAAGTTATTGTCAAGCCCAGTGGTGTGGACCCTTGGACAGGAAAATAGTAGTTCAAAAGTTGCTTAAAAGAGCTTCACTTTCTCAATAGGAAAAGAAGCTAAGTACTTCAAAATGGAAAACTTACAGTACAGTCAAAGCAAGTGAAAAAATGTCCTTGGGTTAAAAGGAGCTACTTTGGCTGAGGTCTCCGAGCATTAATTCCTGCCAGCAATACTTAGAAAAAATATAAACTTAATGAGGACAGAAGGACTGGTGGTGGGTATTGGCCTTACTTTTATAAATCCTTCAATGTTGCTCCATTTAACCCTGCCAATGAATCTTTTTCTTTGATCTTAAACTAACAGGATTAAAACCAACTTGTTAAAATTGAATCCTGAGGTCAGAGTGAAGATTTGTTAAGGCAGAACTTTGTTAAAGCTGCTGTGTTTTCTTATAGAAAAACAAAAGCAGTTGATTAGGGAGTTTCTTACTCCAAAAAGCTTTTCTTTTGGAGTTCCTTAATCATGATGGTAGATAATAATTACAGCTTTAGAGTTACATATTTTTTAGTTACAACAAAATGCTATTTCTCATCCATCATCCATTCAGCCTGAGTTACGCTCTGTGAAGCGGCTGTCCCCCAGCATGTCACAGCATCGTCACATTCAGGAGGACTGACAGCCCCTCTGGCATCTCTGCCGGAGCTCCTACACTGTCTTTAACGAAAATAAGTGGAACTTTGAAAGTAAATCTTTGCAATGATGATCTAGCAGGTGGGCTCAGTGTTCTGCCCTCTGCTCCATTCCAGTACAATCCATAACGTTACTGGGAATCTCGTATAGAATCATAGAACTGCCTAGTTTGGAAGGGACCTGTTTAAGATCATCTAGTCCAACCATCGACCTAACTGATAAAAAGCCATCACTAAACCATGTCACTAAGCACTGCGGAATCTCCCCCTGATTTTGTAAAAACGAGTACGTTGTGAAGCGTTGTATCGATTGACTCCGACGTCTTTTCAGGAATTTTATGTTTTGAAGTGTTGGCAGCGATCTTGAGGTTACTCACATTAATAACAAACTCTATAACAACATTTACTGCTACACAGAATTTAATAGGTAAGTTAAACATAGCAGTGGTTTCATTATTTAGTAGTGGCCTTACGTAACAATTTTATTTTTATTAGCAGGGGTGTTATATTGTAAAAAAGGCCTATATTATGAACTACAAAACTACACTATAAACCTTAGCAAAGAGCCCAGTCAACCACGTGCAACTGCTGCATTCCAGAATCAACACCCTAACTTTGTCTCGTGTCTAACTTCATTTAGTGTGTAACTAATGCGAGTAAGTCATGAGAGACGTAAAGAGCACGTATTTATGTAGAAAATGTGAACCTTATTCTTTTACAAGTAGTCATGGAATATATGTGCTTGTAAGTTATGGTAAATGAGTAAAGCACAACCATGAGATGAATTCATACAGATGAAATACTGTCGCAGTTCAGCGTGTGTTAGTAAAATACCCAAGAATGTCATTTATGGGAAAGCCTGGAGAAGCTGTCATCATCTCATTAGTTTCCTGGAAAAAAATATGGTCAGTTCAAAAAATGATGGGTTAGGTTTTTAGTTAGTGGAAATCACTGCTTTGTGTGTTCAACAGAAAAAGCACCAACACCAAAAGATCTGTCCTATTCTTTCTTTTTTGTTTCATCTTTTCCTTTCTTTTACAACTAAATTAAAAGAGATTTCTCATTTCTCACATTACGTAGCTGAATTTGTTTGAAAGCTGCTTGACTATTTACTTTCTTATTCCAATTAAAGATCTGTGGAGCTATGGGTACTGTTTATTTGCCTAGTCAATTGGCTACATTTTTGATCTGCTTTATTATTATATACTAAATTCCTCTGAAGTCATATTATATTTACTTGTAGCCTTGCCTGGGCGTAAAAGAAAATACAAATTCACATCTTTGACTTATTGAAGACTAATCATATACCATAAACAATTCTGAAGAGGCAAGATGTGGATCAGATTGCCTTCCCATATGATTTTGTTAGAAGAATGAGTTAGAGGTTTAAGTACAAAAGTAGCATTATTTTAGCTTCTAATTAATGTGTTCTGCATACCTTCAGGACTCTTCATTACTGGTTATTTATGCCATTAGTAAATAGATTTGTGGAGTACAAAGTGATAAAAGCAGTTGGCTGGCAGTGAGAAAATTTCCTCAGAACTAAGAAAATACGCTATTTGTAATCAGCACAAGTTATAAATACTTCAAGTTGCACTTTGAAGATGAAGAAAGCTGCTAGTGTAGAAAATGAGGAGTGCGTGTCATCGACAAATATTTACATTGTGAAAGACGTTTCCTACTAAGATGGAAAAAAAATGCTGTCATCTTTTCACACTTTCAGAAGAATGGCCAATGTGTCGGTAAGAAGTTGGCTTCTTTCTCTGGACCATTTACAAATAAGTATGAATAAGCAAGTTGTACAATTTCCAAGCTCACATCAAAACACCAGTAACAGGGTGCAGATTCCAAGGGAGTTTCCAGTGCCCCGTGTCACGGAGCCAACCATTCATTGCGACGTAGAAAAGCACAGCGGCCTTCAGAGGCTGCGCTCTCACGTCGTAGAAAGGGCGCTGGGACTCAAACATGGGCGTACGTAAGGGTTCTCTTAAAACCCTAAGAAAGTTTATGGCCAAAAAATCACAGTCGCCCCAAAGAGCCACCCTGAGCAGCGCCTTCTCTGCGGTTTAGATCAGTGGTGGGGCTTTACTGCTAAATCTTAAAATGCTGCTGCAAAGCAGTAAGATGAAAGCTTAAACTACCAGAAAAATATCATAGCAAGCAGTTCTCCGAGGAGGATAATTGCAGGTTGTATCACTTCAAAATACATCTTTTTCTGACATTCTGCATCAGATCTGACTGAAGCCCCCCACGGTAGAAGACAGACTGTGTTAAGGCCTGAGGAACCACAGATGGCAAACTTAGAGACCGTTATTTTGAAGTTTATCAAGCAGATAATCCCACATCTTGATTTGTACTGCTTAACTGTGTGCTGTCCCACTGACTGAAGCAGTAAGGAAGCAGAGAGAGAGGGTTTCGAAGAATGGAAAGCTCAGCTACTTGTTTTTCCCGTAGCTGCTTGTAACCGGGTTTAGGAGTAGAAAGTGTTTGGATTATCTAGAGAACTGAAATATGGGAATAAGGTATGTTGTTGGTTCTTGGTTGTCATAAGAAATGGTGACACAAAGAACATGCTCATCTGCAGGGAAAAAAAGGATTATCCCAAATTACATATGTTTAAAGCAGAAAAAACCCAATTCTTGTGGAACGCAGCCACAGAGGAGGAGACACAGCATAGAAAACCTCGGGGTACTTTTCAGACGAGAAGGAGTATCATAACAGCCACGGCTAAATTCAATTTTAGATTTAAAAATAGACCTAAAGCAATGCAAAACTGAGCTCTATAGCCCCTAATGAAGATCCTTGCTGCCTAATGAAATCCAGATCCCCAAGTTAGGAACCCAACTACCTTTTCTCTACAATAAGAACAGAAAAGCACCAAAACATTCAGAAAAGCCAAACACGGATTGACACGTTGCTTTCCAGCTCCTCATGATCTCACCCTTTAATACACACGAGTGTAACTTTCACTGCAGAGGCTAGAATTATAAATGTCACAGCTAACATTCAATTTTTTAAAGTTTGAAGGGGGAAGTGTTGTTTCATGTTGAATATTAGCCTCTTCCAGAAAAAAAGGCAATAATAAAAGTGTCAGATATTCCCCATAATCTGTTTAAGCATGCCAGCTTTCCTTAGGGAACATAAAAGCTTGACTGAAGAAAAGAAAAGCTTTGAATATGAGACTAGCCTTTCCCCCCCTAGCTTGGTAGCATTACACCAACTGTAATAGAGATATAATCTATATTGTTCTAATTCTTTGTATCATTTTTGTTAAATAGTCACTTGAAAATTGTTTGGAAACCACAAAACTCTAACATCCATAGTCTTCATAGACCTGTTTCTATTTCAAACACGTTTTCATGTGCTCTTACAGCCTTTTAAAATTACATTGGCAGTTTCTTGTGAGCTTCAAGGTGGGGGGGGGAGGTGGGAAATCAGGCAGCTTTAATCTTCCCAGTGTACTTCATGAAAGCAGTCACTGGGCTGTTTGAGGGATTAACCACCAGGAGCTTTAAACTCCTGGAAGCGAGTGTGTCCCAGGCAGCTTCCAGTGAGGCGTGAAGGAGCCCAGCCTTTCAGGGCAGCCGGCATTAAGGAGCATCCCGGGCTTTGGAGAAAGGCCCTTGACATCAGCCAGAGCTGAACTCTGACCGTGGCCCTGGGCCACCTTCGTTAGCAGCGAGAGCAATTTGTTAAGGGTTATTGTGTGCCCCGGTCTGAACCCGTCTGGCCATCAGGAATTTCTAAAGCAAACAGTGAGAAGCTCTATAATGTGCTACATACAAAGGGCTGCCGCGTTTAAATTCATAGACCGCAAATTGCCTTAAAAGATAATTCATACATACACAAATTGCATTAAAAGGTAGTTGAATTGTACATTGAAAGGCTCGACAGCCAGGAAGCTTTCCGTTATTGCTGTGATCGCATCCTGTCCCCAGAGCTCCCTTCGGTCCCCACCGGCTGGAGGAGCAGCTTTCACCACTTCAGAATGGAATCATAGAATCAACGACTGTTGTTGTGGAGCAGCTGTTTCACGTGCCTGACTTCCTGACACAGCCTGAATTTCACTTCAAGGATAGAATTGCTGATTTTCCCACTGTCGTCCCTTTTTCTGTCTTTTTCACAAACGCTAATTAGTCTTCCCAACGGCAAAGCAAGAGGATATTAAGAGGTATGCACCTGAAGTACAGGGAGAAGAATCATCCCATGGCGGGTGACAGGTCAGATTTCACAGGTTATAAGCCTTAGACTTGACCTCTCAGAGTTACACAGAGTTAAATTATCACTTTGAATGTTTAGAGCAGGGACACTGCTGCAGTGTGAGGTTGTGGGGTGGCAGCAGCCCAGAAGATCACCCAGATGAGGTTCCTCTTGCTGGGCATTGATACATTGGGGTGTTCAACTTGTGGCCACCTGCAAAAAGCTCCTTTGGAGTCATCTACAGCACACTGGCACTGGACCTTAAAGATCACCTAGTTCCAAATGGCATTTCCCATGGCATTTCCCCCCAAACCTATCATCATCATCATCCCCTGTCTTTCTGGTTTGGTGACCAGACCTGCCAGAGCAATGTGCCATCACAGCCTGCCTACTTCGTGTGAGGTTGGATGTCCTAATACTTAGAGTGTGCAAACCAGCATAGTTTCCCTGATATTCATTCTCAGAAACAGATGAGCAAATTCTTTCAATTTTTTTTTTGCTTGAAAATTCTTCCACAAAACTAAACGCAGAGCAGATACCCAGCAAGGGTAATTTCAACCTCCTGCCTAAAACTGGCCAAGGGAAACTCACTGAAAAAGGGTCTGAGAAGGTGTCAGAGATGACTAATTACAGGTATTTTTACTAATCCCACTTAAAATATATAATGTATAAAAGGGTGCTGTGAAATGCTGTGAAGTTTAGGAAACCTCACATTATATATATAAAGGATGGAAGTTGTAGTTAGCACTGCATGTCCTGCAGCTGGGCATGAACCAAAGCATGGGGAAGTTGATAAATGTTTCTAAGCAATGAGTTTCAAAGACCCAGAACGTGGTAGGGATGAAGTAAGACGGATATCAAACCCAGTCATTACAGCAGTAAGCTGAGACTGGAGGGCAACCAGTAGAAAGATAAATACCCAGGCAAAAATGGGAATTGGGACATGACACAGAAGAGGAAACCACCAGCCTCTGATGCTGAAGCCAAGTGAAAACCCAGGCAGGAGGAGGCAGAGAATCAGACCCCACCACCAGGGCCACAGACTTCAGATGAACGATAAGAGCCGTGTGGGTCATTTCAGTAGCTGATAGAACACATAGATCTGCAACCATTTTGTTGTTGTTTAATTCTGGGTTGTTGAGGTTTTTTATTTTTATTTGATACTGACATTTTGCATTTATGAACTGATGCACTGAGGATTTTCATAACAGGACAGGTTTCTTTAAATGATCTCCTTACAACAGAAATGCATTCTTTGGCATGAAAAAGTAATTATGTTCCCCAGCGTCTCTGGAACACCGCAGACTTGAAAGCAGAAGTTTCTGTTGTATAAGCAAAAAAAAAAGTGCATGTCAAAGCTGAATTTCCTTTATTGTTTTCCTTGAAAATATCAGCTAAACTTTCCAAGGGAATACATTTTGAAAATCCACATTGGTTGATTAGAAACAAATCAAACCAGATGCACTAACATCCTTCAGATGAAAATTCCCAAGCTAGACTAGATCATGCTTTGGAACTGAAATTCTGCAGCAGCTTGAAACCTGGAGATTGAGAAAATGTGTTCAGTACTCTGGTCTCCAAGCCTTACCCCTGAATAAACTCTCAGATTTGACTGAGTTGGTTGCCCATCACAGGGTGCATTCCGGAATGCGTGGGCTGCAGAAGCAAACTCTGGGTGTGATTTCAGCTTTGAGACTGGCAGCTCTGTCAGTTGTCATCCTTTCCTAGTTAAGATATTTACTGACAAACCACTGTTGAATTCTGGGCAAAAGGCGTTCTGGATTTCCAGAGCTATATGGGCAGCGCATTTGTTTATATACATGAAGTTACTCAGGCAAAAGTACTTGGAAGGGAAGGACCTTCATTTTCTCAAAGTAGCAAATGTGAGCTGCGTGTTAATGCTGAAACCCCCTTCATGACTGAATATTGTGCGACAGGAGAGCTTCAGAAGAGGAAGTTCCAACAGGGAATCTGTAATGAATGAGATATGTAACGAACAGAAATCACCACAACAGCTCTAAGTTTAGTACATGCTATCATTGGCTCTACTGCCCTAGTCTCACTCTGTGCCCAAAATGAATTTTTCATAAATAAAGTCATTGAAATGGTTTGTTAGATACTTTATTTATTACTGCTGAACTGCAAGGCAATGTATTGACCCAGTTGGGGAGATGCCACCTAATTTATACACATCTAAGTGTGTCTAAGGAGAGCACTACCTTTGAGCAAGCGAGTGCAGCGGACATGTCCTCAATTATACCGATTTACACCAGCAAAGGCATCAGGTCTCTTTCTGACAAATAACACCTGCAAATACTGAATTGAAGCTGAAGTATTTAGTGTTTTAAAATCCGAGAAAACATCTTGAAGACACCAAAGAACCAAAAGGAAAAATCTTTGTTATCCAGGGTGCCTTTGTCCTCCTCGGCACCCACTGGAGTCCAGGAAAAGGCTCCCGTGAGTATCACTTGAGAGCGGTACAGCAGTTGGCAAAAACTTTCAAAAGGGGTCTCCCCCACTGTGAAAAATGAATTATTCAGCATTAAACATCATATTTTCTGATGTGTTGACTTTTAAACTACTGTCACCTTCCTATAGAGTTCATTTGATTACAAACTCTTTTTGTAATTCTGTATGTCCTGCTACAAATGCAGCTGACACAGAACTTCTACTTTTAAATCTGAGTTAATTAAATTGCAGTATCCCAGTGAAAGCAATCTCTTTTTTTTTTTTTTTAAATACAGACTCTTTGGGTCCTGAAAATCCCTCTTACTGGGAATAACTGCTATTACTTCAAAGCAGCTAGTGAAAACCGAGTGTTCTTTCATTTTTTAATAAAGAGATTTTCTGGTCCGAGGGGGCACACCTGATATTGTTTGCATCCAAAGCAAGTGGGCTGTAATAAGTGGCCCAACGAAAGTTTAAGCCTGCTTTCAAGGGTCATCGGCTTTTCTGACTGTTACTTGATCTGTTTAGAACTGGCTAATTTGTTAATCGGAGCAAAGCTTCCAACGCACCGTGATCACCTCCTTCATGCTGCTTTCACACACTAACAATTAAAGCAAAAATTCTGTACATAATTGTCATACGCTTTTCGAAAAACACGAAAAACACCCAACATCTGGTGGGGTGTTAAATCACGCCTCAGGTGTCAGGAGTCTGTTCTGTGTGTACGGGGATTTAAAACTCATTTTCTCTAATATTTTGCATCGATGATTGTCCTTTTCCTCTTCCACACCACCTCTCAGTCTGAGCTGATTTTCCTCTCTCACTGGTTTATGTCTATGTGTTTTTGTGGGATTAGTCCCTGCTCAGACGGTGCATAACACAAAACAGACTCACCATCCTCTCTGTAGCCTACAGCCGGTCAGTTTGGTTGCAGAAAGTACAGGATCTCAAAATGATTGAGAATTTAGGGGGTTTCCTGTATGATAAAGTGTGTATGTGATACAATTTGAATCCGATTTTTCGAAAAATAAAAATAGTTAACTGATCCCGAAGTCCCAGCTTTCAAATTCAACTTTCTCATTTAGTTCAGTTGAATCCTTTCCTAATAGCTTTACATTAAATCAAAATACTCCAGTCTCCAATGAAAAGAGTGTCCGCACAGGATTTTACTCAAGCTTTGCTGGAAGAATTTAACTCGTGCCAGGTCAATTTTCTCATATAAACTGCTTTCCCTATAACAATATGGACTCTGTGTGCAGGGAAAATAGAGGGAGAAGGGCGGAATGCAAAATGCATGTCAGCTGGAAAATAAGTGACCTGCTTGTAAGAATATTTATGTGTTTTCTCCTGACTTGGCTTGGGGAAGAAAACAGCTTGACAACACATCAGCTGTGAGCAGGATGTTTCTGCCATTGAAAATCCACATGCTCGCACTCGAGAGGCTTCTGGAAAAATGAAAAGCTGTAGTTTAGAATCTGGAGAGTTTATTGGAAAGGCATTTACCCTAACATCCGCCAGGCAGGGGCGTGCTCTGCCTGTTTGAACTGGTCACTTAGGAGTTATCATAATAATGGCTGCTTTTAGCTCTTTGGTGCGTGTTCAGTGAGCTAGAGAAACGCACAGTGAAATCGTTCACTAAACAGACCTTCAGAGTGAGACCTATTTGCCGATCTTTTTAGACCCAGTTGAGTATTTTCTCTGCCAGTAGAGTATTTGAAAGGGAAGATGTATTCCTCTTCCTTACTCTGTGTGTATATAAGTCCCCGAGAAAAACACAGCGAAGTTCAAAATCATTGTTCTTTATAGTCTTTCCAGTCTGGAAGTCAGATACATGACTGTAGGCCAGTCTCATTGCATGAAATAAAATATTTCTCCGGAACACCACAGTTAGTCTTTAACTGATTTACTGTAGTTAAACAGTAACAGTGAGAGTGTTCATCGTACCAAGCCTGGTGGCAAAACCACCCGCACAAACAACCCATTCATGAGGGCCGTGAACAGGCTGAGCTTTTTCTCAGCCCTGCAGTGCGGGGAAAGGCTATCAAGGAAATCTCAGCCCAGCTCTGCAGGCCAGCTGGAATGGATTCTAAAAGGCAAGGTTCTCTAGATACCGAGTAAGACCGTGCACGTTTTGAACGTTTACAGAGAAAATGATGGGTCCTGGATGAAGGTGTGTGGTGCAGCGAAGGCACCTCAGTGCCCTGGTGGCCTCTCTGGATGGTGGATGAAACACGCGAGTCCCCACGGTGGGGACAGTCAGCATCACTGGACTGGGGAGTTAGGTGCTCTGTTATTAACGGGAGCTTCTCCTTCTTTGCTAGTTTGAGGAGGGAGCAGGCAAAAAAAGATAATGAGGGTTATTAAATTTGTTCAAGGTGGATGAGCTAATCTTCTTCCATCCATTTCATTTCCATCACGCTGGCCATGATCAGCCAAAAAGAAAAATAGGTAAGAAAAGTGAGCTACTGAATGCTTTGCTTAGCTACCACTTAGCAAAAACAACCTGCCTGTCAGATGATCTACATTTGATTTATGACATGAAAATCGCTTCAGTTTGGATGGTTTGGAGAACAGCATCTCATCCACGTGTAAAGCCCTTCCACATTTTTCCAACCATCTTCAAGCTGAGTATCTGGTGTCTGCTGTTGTTACTCTACCCTTCTATTTTATAGACGATGCTGCTAAGTGGAATTTTACAAACTCACAGAGAATATTTATCATGTACCTTTCCTAGCCCTTGAACCACTCATTATAGTAAGAATTTACAAAGTGAACACTCTGGGTGTGTTTAATTGTGTGCCATTTGAATAGCAGACTGCCCGATTCCTTATGCAAATACCAATATCTGTTGGACACAACGGCCTTTCAAAATGCCTGCAATTTTGCAAGATTATTTGTGTCAACAGAAAACAGGAAACTGAGTGTGGCAACAGCCGAGAGGGAGCAGCGCGATGGCTTTCCCGAGGGGCGGGAGGGGATTATGGCATTATTTAAGCACAGCACTATAAAGGTACAGTTAAAAAAAGAGAAATCACTGCTGTGTATGGCGGGAAATGAGAAGATCATTCAGAGACAAAAGACATAAGTCCTTAGCGACATGGTTTAGTGGTGGGTTTTGTCAGCTTCAGGCTGATGGTTGGACTCGATGATCTGAAAGGTCCCTTCCAACCTAGACAATTCTGTGGTTCTGTGATTTATCGTACTGTTGGATATTGTGACTGTCACATGCTCCCATGGGGTGACTGACTAGCATTTAAAGGTGTCCCTGACTAGCAGTGACAAGGTGTCCCCAAAGTGCCATATGTTCCAGATGTCATCCAGCTCCTCTAGAGGCAAACACAGACAAAAGAAGCCACATTGGTGTCCTGGGCCAGGCAAAGAGCGCCGAGGTGGCCAGGTGAAGGGCTGGCCCCAGAAGAGGTGACTCTTGGCGGGGGCTCTGCTGGGCACCCAGCTCATCCTCCAGCCCAGAGGGTCCCCTGTCCAGGGTCACCAACCCCCTAAGACAGTGGTAACAACCAAGGCTGAGATGACTCTTTCTGCTTACATCATGCATCCCACTAACCAAACACTCCTCTTTACACCAGTGATGATGGGACAAATACCCTCCCTGGGGCAAAAGGGACAAAGCAATAGATATTTAATAAATTAAGCAGTGCCTACAGAAAAATCCCAGCTAAAACCCACTTGCTTTTAGGTTCTCATAAACATTCTCCAACCTTTTCCCTTTGGAGAGGCATTTTCCACAGCTGAAGTCTGCGCAAAACAGGTGGTTCGGGGTTGTTTTGGTGTTTGTTTGGGGGAGCTTCACAGCAGAATTACAGCTGCCATGTTCTAGTTTTCAACACATGCAGAAAATAGAAACAAGTAGTCTTCTTTGCAGGGCTACAGACAGACACAATAAGCCAAGTTTTAAGGCTGCTTCAGTGTTTGCGGAGTTCTCACCAAGGGAAATTTTTTTTCTATGAGCAGTAGGATTTTTGTGATTGCTTTTTGTGCCGGGATCGCAGCTTTGAAAGCTGTTGACACACATGCACAACAGACTTTGCCTTTTATTTTTTTCCTGCTCAATTGAAAGCAGCTTTTTTTTTTCCTTAGATTTATGATACCTTGTTTTCCTGAGTATTAAAATGCTTTAGGAAAAGACAGAAAAAAATATATTGATTTTCCACGGGCAATGCATTTTAGTAGAAAATTGGTGAATGCTTATGTTAAACCTAAGCAACGCAAGCTGTTGGGACACGGAAATGCAGTATTAGCAAGCCTGCTGTAAGAAAGAAAGTTAGGCAAGAGAAACATGGAAATGTGCCCCAAACCTGAGCCTATTATCTGTAAAAGATTAACCTTTCATGTAAGCTTGGGCAGCAGGACGCAATGCAAGATTTGTTTATCGGGACCTTTAAGGAGCCATCTCTGTTATGATTTGGAGCCCAAACTGGATCTTCTCGCAGCTGAGTCTCCTGCAGCCGCATCACGGGCGCTTTCAGAAGGGAACACACTGCTGCAGAAAGTTCAGGGCTAATTTCCAACAACTGAATTATTATTCCTAAACTAAGGGTATGATCCTGGAGGCCTTTGGTCACAAGTTGTACCAATGCAGCAGGAAGAGATAGGCACGTTTGGTGTGGTTTCTCGAGGAGACGCCTGAGGATTTGTATACAATTTGCATTTTGCCCTTTGGCTTTCACATAATTAGGGCCATTTCTGGATTTGTTTTTCAAATTGAGAGCATTAAGGGAGCGACAGTGAATTCCTGTATGAGCCTACAGGGATACCTTGGCCAAGGTGCAAGGCTTTTCCCAGGAAAGGAAACAAAAGCTTTGTTTCAGTTTGCTTTATAATGAGCCGTTTAGAAAAGATGGAAGAACGTGTTAACAAAGGATAAATGTAACAGAAACTGAGATATTTAAATCGTATATCCGATAGAATTATCTTCTGGGGTTTTAAGGTTTTAAAACTTCAGATGTTCTTGGAGGGGAAGTCAAGTATTCATTTTAGGCAAAACAAAAAAAAAATCGAGATGACTAACATTGCATGTATTTAATTTAGCTCCACCAATGTTTATAACACTGGACACACAGTGTTTTACTGCAATAAGATGAATATTTATTAACAATTCAAAATGATCTGTTCCAAAACGTACAGTGTGCTCACAGTGATGTTTTACCACAGAAGTCCAGGTGTTTCCTGTCTAAGTTTGGAAAGGCTCGAGCTTATGATAGGTTTTCTGAGCAATGCTTTTCTAAGCTTAATGTGCAGCAAAATAACATTCTACTCTGTCTCATCCCTCAAAATGGTTAAAATTTTAAAATGCTGGTATTGCCTAATCTAATGCAGAGGATGGACTTAAAATCTATTTAATATGCACGAGGGACTGATGTTCTTTATTGCAACATCTCTGCTGTAGATCTCTAAAGAGTTTCACTAACATGGACTGGGAAAGGCAAGAATTTGATGGAAATGGAGATTTTCTGACACCGTGCCTCCACGTGACATTTGTGCTGATGGTAATTCCTAACTTTCTGCTGCTTTGTTCTTTTCTGAGCAGTCTGTCTGGGCGTTTTGGGCTGTTCAGGAGGTTGCAGTTCAGCAAAGTCTTTCAAAACTGTTAAGACAACCTGCCTGAGGTGTAACATAGAGCCTTTCCATGTATCCAGAAAGAATTTAGGTTACAGTTGTACCAGCGGGGGTTTGCGGTGACACACTTGGTACCGAGAAAACTCCGAAACTGCAAGAGATCAATTCTGAAGAGAACAGGTGATGCTGGGACACTGTGGTCCTGCTACTGTCCCATCCCTGGGTCCCTTCTGTCCACACAAGCACCTTTCCTTCCTGGAGAAATGTGGGAGTGGGAGCAGAGGAATAGTCCTTGGGATAACACCCACGCTCGCTGTCCCGGGGTCAGCGGCGGGAGCAGCCAGTCTCCGTGAGCAGAAATACTCCCAAGGCCAACCCTTATCATACAGCCTTCATTAAATGGGTTAGGAACCTCAGTGTTCTCCATGATTGTGATCTTCATAAAATTTTACTTAACATCTGAAACCCGTCATTATAGAGCTTGAACTCTGGAGTACGTTGCGCCAGCATTTCCGCATTACTCGTGTACGTGTCCAAGCCACCAAATACATATTCAGTGATACACAAACTGACCTACTTTTCCATGACACGTTCCCCAGATGGAAAGCTTTACCTTCGGATTGTAAGTGCGTGCCGTGTTTAGAAAGTATGCGCCTCTATCTGTTTTCACAGAGAGGAAATTAGGTTTCTGTTTATTTCTGTTTACTGGAGATAGGCTACTAAATCTCTCAGTCTGCAGATTTTCTGAGGAGCTCGGAGCTGCGCTGCTGTCAACGGTCGTACTTCTGTGTCATCACCACATCACAGCAGGGAGAAGATTTCAAGAGCATTCAGCTGCGTACAAAGTCCGTTTCTTTTGAAAATCTTAGCTTGGTGGGTCTTCTGAAATGGTGAAGAGGTTGTCACTTTCTCAGAAGGACCGAATACAAGTGCTTCTCCATGAAAAGTAACATGAAGATCGCTTCCAAAGAGATGTGACCAGCCAAGGGAAACCAATTAGTGCCAATTAAGCTGGCTCCAAGCTAAGTTAACTCTGTTCTGCAAGTCTTTGTGAGCGCTCTGGTGGAAGTCAGGACACGGTTCCTTCTTCCACGGCTACATCCTGTGACAGCAACTCGAGCTGTTTTAGCCAGTTCCTCCTAATCCCTGCACCGGGAGCACAGCACATCCCTATTTTCTCCCACTGCTTTGAGAAACAACAAACTACACGGTGCCTATGAAGGTAAAGCCGAATTGTAAAAACCGCTGTATGAGTAGGAGGGAACAGAAATGTTGGACAAAGTTCTAAGCCAGGAAGGGAAGATATTATTAGAAGGCTCAAATTCTTAAAAAAAAACAACCCCAAGCCTGTCGCTTGGGAGCCATCTAGTGCCGCACCGGGAGAGCGGCCGGTGGGGGTGTCACTGCCTCAGCTCAGACCTGCCTGAAAACTAAAGAACTCAACCCAAAACTAAATAAAGGGACCCATAACGTGTCATGTCTGTTCTTAGAAGAGTTGGCGTCCAGTCCTGGAAGCCTACGTGCATATCAATGATTTGGTTCTTCTGATTATCTGCATGTCAGTGCTCACAGAATTTGACCTCTATTTTGAGTGGTAATTAACACACAGATATTAATCAAAGACAAGAGGGTGGAGGAGGAGAGCACACTTGCTGCATAGTCTTGTGCAATGTTTAAATAGGTGGGACTGGAGGCAGGGGTTGGGCAGAGCTAATCCTATGGACTCCTTCCACAGTTACTGCCATTCATCATGGGCAAGGGATGTTCAAATGCGCGCTGAGGGTAGGAAGCAACGTCTGAAGTCTGAATATGGTGGAGTTCTCCTGACTTCCACCAGCCTCACCTCATAAGCTTTAATTTGTTATTCTTTCTTCCCTTGGGAATCGTGGATATCAGGAGCAGAATTCTGTAAAGCGTACTCCTCCTTGTATCAAGAACTTTCTATTCATTTTTTGTCCTAAAGAAGTCTCAGTAGGGTGTGACTTGTGCTTAGGTACTGTTACTGAATCAAGAAAAAGTGTTTCTAAATGTCTTTTAGCTGAAAGTTCAGGGGAAAGAAGAGCTTACACAGGCCATCTTCAGAGATTCCTTTCCAAAAAATATGTGCATTAGAAGGTGTTTGATACAGCTGCCTATTTTCACTCGCAGCACAACAATCTACTTTCAGTTACAGACTCAAAGGTGATTATTCCACTTTATTTTCCAAAATGACCATAAAATCCTGTGAAGCATCCTCATACTGTTCCAGCCCAGCCATTCCAAACCAGTAGCTACAGTCCAGTCCCTGCTCTCCCACCCGATGCTGCTGCCTGAATTCTCCTTTGTGCTAACTCATCCTCAGACCCAGCTCCTGTCATTTTACACAAACTAGAAATCAAGTGTCCCTGGTGTGTGTACACCACAGAACCTCCTTGGAGCCCCAGACCAAGGCTGGAACTGCTGCACCTCTCTCTGTCTCACCCCTTTGCTGAACATGGCTCAGACTTAAACAAGAGAAGGAAACCTTTGTGAAAGAAATACTGTTTTCAACGTGGGGTCTCTGGTTTTGGATGCCAGTAACGTCACTGGGAGCACACTAGGTAGAACTAGTCCCCCCGCTAAAGGGACCTACAGGAGAGCTGGGGGGGCACCCTTTATCAGGGAGTGGAGCAATAGGATGAAGGGTAACGGTTTTAAACTGAAAGAGGGGAGATTTAGGTTAGATATTAGGAAGAAATTCTTTACCACGGAGGTGGTGAGACACTGGAACAGGTTGCCCAGAGAAGCTATGGCTGCCCCACACCTGGAGGGGTTGGAACCCCCATGGGTAGGGGGTTAGAACTTGATGGTCTTTAAGGTCCCTTCCAACCCAAACCATTCTGTGATTCTATGATTCTATAACTAGGTGAGTTCTACCATGAAGATGACATTAAACCTGACATGGCCAATGACGTTAAAGAAAAAAAAGTTGTTCTGTGCCCACAAAAGCCAATTAAACCATTTTTTCAAGAAATTTAAGCCCTTTTTGCCAAAGGATTTTCCTGAGTCCTTTGTTTCCCTCTCCCAGCCTTCTCCTGTGTCCCTGTGACCCATCCACTGAGTGATACTGGAACGTGCTGTGGCTTGCCCAGGGCAGCACACGTGCTCCTCAGCCCCCTGGCTCCTGCCCTCCCCTGCCCCCTGCCAGCTTTCAGGACAGCTGGGGTCCCCTCCAGGCTTCCCACCATCTGTCAGGGTTGGCAGAAGTGAGCCAACCTGTTCAAAAGTTACTGGGAGGAGACTGGAGAGAGCACATTCGGGCAAGCTGCATTTCCCTGTGAAGTCAGGCTAAAATGGACCTGGAAACCTTTGTTGGACACTGAGGTCTCCTCCTCCCTGGGGGAAGTTAAGTCTTTCCAGGAAATAAGTGTTTTGTACTGCTCTAAGGCAAAATGTCACACCTAATGCAAATGAGGGGTGTCCCTTGGCGTATGTGCCAAGTGCTTTCCCGTGCTCTACTCAGAGGCAGGGGCTGCAGTGGCTGGTGGGAGCAGCAAGGAGGTACCAGCCAAGTCCTCCAAGAAAGAGCCGTGGCTGTGAGCCCTTCAGACTCACCCCTTGCACAGAGTTTGCCAGAATCAAAAGAAACCAGCCCAGAAGAAGGCAGGGAGACAGTGTCGCGTCAGTCAAGGTCTTGTAAAGTCAGCACGGGGTTGGACCATCTTGGGTTTGGGTCAGCACCACGCGATGGATGAAAGTGTGGATGCCCCATCCCTGGAGGGGTTCAAGGCCAGGCTGGATGGGACTTGGAGCAACCTGGTCTGGTGGGAGGTGTCCCTGTCCAGGGCAGGGGGGTGGAACCCAATGGTCTTTAAGGTCCCTTCCAACCGAGCCATTCATGATTCTATGATGAAGGTACCACACATTGGGGCCAAGCTGTCACCGCTCCCTTGTTTCTCCAGCTGAGACATAATTCCACCAGGGCTCGGGCGAGTGGTCAGAGCTCGAGTTCAGAGCCGCTTCCAAGCAGCTCTGGTGAATAAAACCCCTCATTATTTCAGAGATTTACTAATTGTTTTTTTGATTCGGAACACTGGAAATGAGAACACCTATTTTTCTGTTTTTGCTGACTCCAGTGCTTTTTGGCGTAGGCACCCTGGGGAAGCAGTGATTTAGTCATCCAACCACGTAACAACGTGGGGCTTAATGAGTAACACATTTGTACTTTCCATTCTCTGTCTGAGAAAGGGCCTATAAATAAAGCATATTTGCCCTCAGATCAAGAAAACCTTTTTATTAAATAATATCATTAAATTTTAAATTAGATGTACAAGCAATTACTGGTGAAAATGTTAAATACTGGATAACCCAGGAATATGACCTAATTTAATATAATTTTATAAATGCTTGAATTCAATTAAATAAAAACTTTTGTGTAACATTCAAACTGTTTGCTTAGTTCTCCCCAGAGCTCACAGTAGGTTACTGTGAGCCAAAGAGCATTACAGCATTTGTTTAAAATGCCAAAAGGCTTAGGATAGATCCCGTACACTTCTAGCTGAATCCCTGCTCACCGGACAGCCATTTCTGGGCAGAAGCTGCAGTATTAAATAATTGCTAGCTAATAAATATATTTTAGACACATTATAAACCTGGATGTTAAACCTGTTGGAGTAAATGAAATGTTTATTGCAGAAAAATACACAATTTGGTGTTTTGACCTCGGCGCGTTGTCATGGAAACCGAAATCTTTCTTGTGCAATAAAAAATCTGCTTGTCATCTGATTTGAGCCAGTTATTTGCACAGGTGGTTTTCTTAGCAGACAAGTACTTAGTAAAAACAAATCTATTCTTTCTCAATAGTTCCATTATGTGTTCCCACAACAATGTGTTTCATTTCACTAGCTTTGTAATTAATGATCCATTATCAACTAATTAAATCACATTTAGATGGTATATGAGTTCATCTGTTGCACAAGGCTTGCTCCCCAATCCTCCTTCCTGGGCGTGTTAACCGTGTAAGAGTTTTAATTAATGGTGAGAATGAAGTATTGTAGGTTGCACCGTACTTCAGACAGGCTAAAGTGCTAACAAATGTGGACACGTAAATATATCCAACAATTTAATACCAATTTCCTTAAATGAAATGAAGCAGCAGTAGGAGTAACTGAAATCAGATTTCCAATCTGTACGTAAAACTGTTGTAAAATATTAAGTTCATATGGTTGCAAACAATGGAAACTGAAATGTGAACTTTGCTAACAGCTCCAAAACGTCATCCAAAAGAAAATTCAACTTAATAGACAACATCTTTGCTGCTAGGTCTGCTCCAGGCCTCACTGAGATGAGTGAAAAGAGGTTCATTAACTGATTTTGGAGCCAATCCTGGATTTGCAGTCCTTTGGGCAGAGACTGTCTCCATCGGTGACAGCCCATCACACGCTAGAGCTGCTCTGTAAGCCCAGATTGACTTTTTTACAGTGTCCTAGAAAGCAGTAGCAGCAGAGCTGAGATGGAAATGGATGAGACAAAAGAAAGCACTTTTGATCGTGTGAGATTTTCCACAGGAGTTTGAATACAGACTAAGCTGACGCAATGACAGAGTTTTAAAAACAAAGGCCTGTATGATTTCACTGGTTTCTTATGAACTATTTGTACTTGGGACTAATGATATCTGCAACGAAACGGGACCAGGTGGACAATTGTTTTTTCATTTTACCCTTAAACTCATTAATGGACAGCACTGTCACTTACACACACATTTAAACATCCAGACTTGGCAGATAATTCACGAGATTCCCGCAACATCCCCGCCGGGGTGCCCACTTCAGGTATAACAGCTCTCCAGTTGCCCCAGCTGAGCAGAGCTCTGGCTCAAAGCGCCGTTCCCCCAGAGGCAGCATTTATTTTCCTAAAGAAAGAAACGCTATGTCCTACCTGGGGGGGACAGGGAAGGGTTAAATGTGAACTTGCCCACTGGAAGCCACTGGCTCTTGAGCTGCTTTTCGAGGCAGTTTGGAGCATCTGCTCCAAATAAGAAGCTGTGCAGGATTTCAGATTTCAAGAAAATACTCTAGGTAAATAACACATTCCTTTGCAAATGTGGCAAATAGTGTAAACAGCTTTTTGAGACCGATTATATGAGTTCCATGTTTAGTCTACAAACCGGGTACCATTAACTAAAGCCCCTTTGTTTCTACTTGGAATGGCTTTATCAAAGATTTAAGAATCGAGTTTTATATGTGCAACGGGCTGTTAAATCACATGCAACCCGAGAGCTTTGGGGCACTTGTAAGAAACTACGTTAGCTAAGAAATTTTATTTTGTCTGATCCCTATTTGTGTGGAATTTTGCACGCTCACAGAGAACGGTGTGTATACTCAGTATTGGATTTAAAAATATATTTGTTTTATTAACGCAAAAAGGGACTTTACTCCCACACTAGAATATTTGCTGTCGGTATTTCGCTAGGTGGCACTAAGGTACTGCAAACATCAGAAGAACGTGGAGTTTGCTTCCAGTGTCTAAGTTTATAACCCAGCTTACTTTTACGGTACCTATTGGGTGTGATGGTGATGAGCATCACCAGGAAGGGGACAGTGCTGAGATCTCAGCTCCTACGCGTTGGTTTGTCCCGTCCCACGCACGGACAGGAACACGTAACGCATTGCCCCGAGAAGGTCAAAAGCTGGAACACGACGGAGACACTCAAGGGGAGTTGTGGCTACAGCAAGTATTTCCTTTCACACACACACACAAAAAAAAAGAGGGGAAGAAACTCTGAAGAAGAAAAAGAGCAGGACAAGAACAGGTTTCAAATTTTTGAGAGGAATCGGGAAAAGAGGGAGCTGTGGCCAAAAATGGAACAACAGCTTTAACACATTAAAAATGCCAATGAACTTGGGAATGCTACATTTATAGAAGCGAAATTCTGCAAAAAAAAAAAAGCTTAGAAAAGAGGAAAGACTTTCCAGATTGGATTTGAGGGTAGATAAGAGGTACTCTAGGGATATTATATTTCCTTATCTTGGAGAAAGAAAATACTCTGTCCATAATCTTACGATTTCCCTGAAGATTAGTGAATAGCAAACTAGGGCCAGCTCTTCATCCACTGTTGACTTTCATGGCTCCTCTGACTTAAGTGAAGTCACTCTGACTTAAAACAGATGAAGATCAGACCTCTGAAAGTTTGAAGCATTTATCAAGCAAGCAGATAACATCTTTTTTTTTTTTTTCTCCTGAAGAATATTATTAAATTATGTGCAAAGTTTAGGCATCCTGTGTTTTCTCTAAATTGTGTTAACAATGTGGTTTTTATCGAAGCACTCAGATGTTCCAGTTGTTACTTGCTTTTTTTTTTAATCAATCTCATCCGGGCTAATGCATTGTATTTACAGCAGTAATTTGGTAATCCTGAGGTTCCACACACACGAAGCTAAATGTATAAACTGTGTGCTTTGACAGATGAGATTTGGCAGATTTAGCTGCGGTGGGTTAAGACGTGAGCACCTCCAGCTGTTTGCCTAATACCTCGCTGCCTCTCAGCACCAGTGTCCCCTGGAAGGGGTGACAGAACAGGACACGTGTCGGCACTTTGAGTGACGGCGTTCGCAGCCTCAAGCGCTGATGAGGGGAGTGTGAAATACAGGCATGAGACAGACGGACACTGCAACGGCAGCAATGGGCATCAAGGCCGAGCAGAAGGCTGGGGGTAGGGACAATTGCTGCAGCTGAATCTGTCCGGGTTTGGTCACGAGAGCCCAAGCCATTGGCAGATGCTTCAGTCCAGCCCTACAAACAACACACTCGAGCACCTTCTCCATCTCGTTGACTTCACGGGTCTTAATGCCCTGAACTGAAGCCTGTAAGAACACAGTGGCCAACTTTTAATCCAACTTTTAATGAATGAGGATTTAAATGAGAGTATTCAATTTAATTATGAAAATTATTTGCGATTTTGTGGCTCCTGAAATGATGGCAGTATGGGCCATTCCTTAGGGCAATAATACTACTGTCCATTAGCCCAGCAGAAAGACCCACCTCGTGAAGCCTGTCCTGTAGTGACAGCACAGAGGCAGTAGGGTGGGCTGCAGATGAGTCTGAAGCATAACCTTGTTCCTTTTAGAAAAAAAAATTGCTTACCCAGTACTTCCAAGCCTGGTAATAGTGGTTTTCCTGTTGATTCAGTGAAATGGAGTATTAACCTTTTCCCTGAGATGCAAGTTTCATTGTATGATGCACCCTTTTAGCATTGGAACTGGTACTACTGATGACTGTGTCTGACCAAAAAAAAGGAACTTTCTCGAAGTTGCAGCTGCTGAATACGTGTACATGATTTATGTCACATGAATCTTGATTTTAGCTCTGAAGATTTAGAGGCAAGTGAAACTAAAAGTTTTCCCAAATTCCACAAATCTGAGCCTGAGACTGGCAGTTTGTCTCCAGTCACAAGTCTCAGCAGGTCCTGAAACGTGTGACGCAGTGGAGCTATCAAACTCCATTGTCTCAGAAGAAAATGCAACGTGAATTGTGCAGTGTGAAAGTCCTTCTTTTTAATCTGGCCCTCCTTTGACTTCTGGTGCACAGCGATTGAAAGCCGGGATATTAGTCCATCTCCAGTGAAGTCCCCAATTAGTCCATGTCCAGTTCAGACTGCTGAGACACGCATCCAGCTTCCCCCAGACAACTTGTCTTCTTACAACCAGAAGCATTGACAAGTGGAGGAAGAGTGATTTACCCGTTTGGGCAGGATTTAAGGCTGTTGTTCTGCAAACAGAATGCCTGGTTTGCAGAAGTGCCAGATAAATGGCTTGTGGTTGGAGCGCTGCAGGTTCCTCCTTAGGGCAAAATTCAAAGTGATGAAATGTTGATGTTTGTTTGAAGTTGAAGGTGGGTATTGACCCATTTTGGACAAAAGGTCAATACAACTTTTGCTCAGGAGAAGGAAGTGACCATTGGGGACGCGACTGAAGAAGTTTAGAGGTTTGGGTGGCTTTGGGAGCTGGTTTAGGGAGCGAGCCAGAGACATCCGGCCTAATTGGGTTCCTCTGGAAATCACAAGGAGCTTGATCATCGCCGTCACCAGGAGCAGGGTTAGTTAAACAGAAAGCACTTTTGTACCAGTATCACCCTCACACATATAGGTATGACATATGCAATTACTTTAAATTGACAAAGAGCTCGTATAATTGAGGTATTTGAATAATAAGCCTCATTTAGTGGGAAATGTTAACGGGGCTGTAACCCCGTGCAGCGCGGCACATGCTTCATGGCACGTGAGGCTCAAGTGCCTGTTTCCCCTTTAAGCTGATACATACAGTGTTATTTGTTTAAAAGAGCATGGAAATATCAAAAATGGCCAGGGCAGTTGTGTTTCTTCAAAGATACTGTAACCGAATTAGTTGTTAATTACTGTGCATCCATAAATATTTACATACTTTTGATGAGCGTATTCACTGGCCGTGACAGATTCAAAAGCAGCCTGAGGTTTGAAAGTGTCAGTAAATAGCAACAGTTAACAGTTACGTGGTTTTTATGTTTTAATAACAGGGTGTTTATTTAAATGTTCTCTCAGTAGTCAGCTGCATACTTCTAAATGATCGTTCTGGAGGTTGTCTCTCCAGACAGAGATACAAAAATATATTTGACCTGCTTGTAATATATTGGATTTTTCTTTATAATCTCATTAAAAAGTGTGCAGTGAAGACAAAACCATAATTTACCTGCTGTTGTAGTTTCATTAAACATCAAAAGGGTGCTTGATGGAGTAGAATAATCCTATTCTGCATCCTTCATTGAACATCTTTCAGAATAAGTTTATTCATTTAATTAGAAGGTTTTTCTAAGTAAAGATTGCCCTGGTTTTACTAGTCTGACCGAATTTGCATTTGTTATCCCGATCACCCTCTATTTCACTTCTGATAAGTGCATTAGAACACAGGCTGCAAAATACGTCCACACATTGGGACTTATTTTCAAAATTGTGTTAGCACTAATTCAAAAGTGAAGGAACAGAGAAGCTCCATTACACTTTAAAGTGGAATTTTCCCTTCAAATCTGTGGATTAGTCACGGCAAACAAAGAAATGTTTAACTCAACATTAAATGGGATTATTAAATATCTTTTCAAAGTGGAAAATCACATGCACTATTCTATTCCCAGTACAAAAGGACAGTGAATTCATTTCTTTCTTCATTCAGTATAAAACAATGAATAATACCATGGGCACACTTCAGCCTCGGAGGGCTCTGCTGAATCGCACGCGCTGAAAAATCTCTGGATCATTTTAATACGAAGGTGACATTCTCTGTGACTAAAACACGGTGGTACTGTAACGATGGTGAGGCTTGTAAAAGTTAGGATGCCGCAAACTGGGATATAGTAAACTGGGATATAGCAGCTAAGGCTAATTTTGATTCCCCGTCTCAGTCCTAAACGCGGGCAAACGGTTTTGGAAGGAGGCGTTTCAGCCCACCAGCCGTAACACACAGCTGGAGGAGTAAAGCTGCTTCATTTCCATTTTTCTCTTTAATGTGTCTGGCTTTTGGGAGTGTGACCTTTCTCACATCTAGATCGATATGTCTGTAACCATTAATTCTAGGAAAATCAGGACCTGTTTGTAATGCCAGAGATTAGGATATAAGACACGGTCAAGTCTCTCCCCGCGGAAGAAGGGGTAGGTGGCTAACCAGGCAGTTCTCTTCTTCATCAATGACACCGGCCTCCCTGGGAAAGGGATCTTCTCAGGCTTTAGAGGTGCAGAGAGGGATGGCTCTTCAGCATCCCAAACAGCAAGAAGGGAACGGAGCTGGAATATCCAGCCCGAAAAGTAATGCATCATCATAAAGCAATTTTTTTTCTTCCGTAGTATCTGACTCCTTTTGATGTCTGTATTGGGTTAGGTGTAGACTTATTTCATGCATGGTATCAAAAAAATTGCAGGTATTTTCCAGAATTAGTTATCTTTTCTCACGTGAGTAATAGTCATAATAAACACCAATACGTGGCAAAAACATTGCTGAGCCCCAAATTTATGGCGCTCAGAATTCTTACTCCCAGGTAAGCCTGAAAAGCTTTCAGCCAACTGTGCAAAATTCTTTTGAAGGAAAAAAGTATCTCGTGGAAATTATCCCAGCCCAAGAGAAATGGTCTTTCTGTGGGCACCTGAGGGTTATTAGTTAATGAGATCATTTGAATAGGCTGTGCAAGTGGCTGGCAGTCCCAGGGGGAAGGAGGCAGCACCAGCCTTTCACCTTTTGGCTGAGCAGTGACAGGGTTACCTGAAATGTGTTCTTTGGAGACTGCCTCGGAGAAAGCCAAGAGAAGGGCATTTACTAGATTCTCATAACCACGTCTCATTTGCTAAGGGGTACCTGGCAGGAAAACCCTTCCTTTGCCCACGGTTGGAGTGGACAGAGAGACAATACTTTCTTTGATTGCACATGGTCTTGTTTCCTTGGCTTCAGAACGGCTTCACAAGTTTTTATACTGAACTATTCCTGGGCAGGCAGGTCTGAAGAAGTCTTTGCACTTGGGGTGCACCCAGTCTGTTGTGAGTGGGCTGAAAGTTCTATTATGAGTTGAAGCAGGCTTAGAAGTAATTAGGGACTTTGCTGGTGGGTTATTTGGGGTGAAGAGTAAGAGATAACAGAGAGAGCCAGTTGTTTTCAGGTGCTTGCTTCTTTTGTTACTGTAATTACTACTTGGAGGAAGGTTAGTATTTAAAATAATCTGACACTTTTGTTACACAAATCCATATTAACCAAACAGAATGACTGTGTAACTTGAGGGGATAACTTAGATATTGAAGAGACAGTGGCCAGGCTGTGTCATGTTTTGAGGAGCTCTTAACAGTCAGCACAACAAAACTTTATTTATCCCTAACCAGATTTTTCTGCCCACCCTCAGATACAAGGGAGCAACGTAACTGCTTCTAACGGGATGGAGAAAAATAATTGAGCCTGTATAAAAAATACTTTGAACACAGGAGATGCATTTTTTGCAGGAGATGCATTTCAAAATTGTATTTTTTCATGGGATGAACTCACATTTAATCAATTTATTTCATTCTGAATACTTCAGGGCAGGAAATAAGTCTATTTCCTTTAGCAGTTGCTTCCGATCATCTCTTGTCCTGCCACTATTCGATGTCCTGTGATTCCCCATTTCACGTCAGAAGATTTCTCTCCCTGAGTTTTGTGTCAGCCCTGCATAAAGCTGTGGCAAATAAAACAAGAGCAGGTACAAAGCCATGCCAAAAACTCAGTCCTTGAGCTAAGAACAAGTTCTGGATTGAGTCAGCACATTTCATGGCTCAGCAAGCTGCTGTTTTTCTGGGGCGGGTGCCATCGTGTGCTTCAGCAGTGAAGCATTTGCTTTGGAGATAGTGTGGGTGTAAACCCGTCTCCACCACTGAGTCCATGGCAGAATTCCCATCAGCTTCCAGGAGACAAGTGTGTCTTCTCAAGTCTCCTGGCTCAGTGTGATATTTCTTGTGTGGCCCACTATGCCAATGCTTCCCTTTTCCCATGTTTCTTGTGGATTATTTGATACGACAAATATTGGTCTATATTAAACCTTCTCTTCTCTTCTCTTCTCTTCNCCTCCGCTTCCCTCCTCTTCTCTCTTTCACGGTGCTTCTATCCAGCCATTTAAAAAATAAAACATTTACCATGAAGACAAAGTAAGCCTTCAGTCCCTTTGGATTTGAAGTAAATCTTCAGCGTAGAAATAGAAGGGCAGGTGCTTGACGGTGTATCTAAACGATGCCAAGGTGAAATATGCTTTCAGAGAAATGAGAAACGGCAGAATCCCTTGCAGTGGTAGTTCAAAGGGCATTAACACTCTCAGTGTCGCTATTACTCTTCCACTGCCGTGCAGTTACAAATGAGACAAGCAGCACACGTTTCTGTGAGTGCTCATGAACGACAACTGAATGGTTAATGTACCTGCTGAAGTACTGACAGAAAAAACTTTCATACAGAGTTTTTTCCTCTATGTTTTTTTCCTACATTTTTACTGGCCCCACTTCTTAACCAAATCTGCTTTGTTCTTACAACCTGGTTCTGTTCGTCCCTGCATCCTTGAGGCGAGACGCTGATGACACGTGAAGAGTATAAGCTGATTTAATTGATGATTACTTACATTCTTTTTCTGCACCCAATGTTTTATCTTAATGTTCATCATCCACTTGATTAAAAAGTATCTAAATATTTGTCATACATAACATGTATGAAATCACAGCTGAGCAGGCACTGAACTAAGACATTCAGCTTCATAGCCTTGTCTTGTGGCGTGGGGTTTCCATCTCTTATTGGATGAGGATGGGGCTAAGCTGGGCTGTTTGAGGGACTGAGCCTGAAGGAGCTGTGTTGACCCTGGTCCATGACTATCTACATATGGCTACTGAGAGAAACAAATCTAAGTTTGTTTTAAATGGATTAGTCAAACTTCACTAAATGCTTGTGTCAACATTCGCGTGTGGAATTAAAGCGGCCTTAATTCAGTTTCATTCACTTAGAAAATTGATTAACTGTATGGACAGAGCATTGCAAGCAATAATATTACCACGGCTTAATGAGTTACCATTCATCAGCTGAGCATCAATAACTTCTTGTCTATAAGCTCCCATTCCACCACAGTTGGCCATGTTAATTGTGCCCTGCAGACGGCTGGGGCACAGCCAAGGTGACAGGCAGTAATCTTTTCATCTTGATTGCCTTGAAATCATACCCCATCCTCCTGAAGTGCAGACAAGCCCCACATTTGTTGAGTGCTTAGGGCAGACTTCTGTGCAAACAGCCCTCATTCACGTTGAGGACCACCACCAGGAACACTCATTTCAGGCAAACAGCATCCCTTGTGAGAGAAGGTGGAAAACCTATTTCCATGCCAATTGATGGGTGAAGGCTACACAAGCTATGTCGCAAGATGGGGGTAGCATTTCATAGCAGTACTACTCCATGGAAAGCCCGGGTGCTCTCATGCCATTTTTTGGGACAATATACACTGCCCCAAGGTAGTTGGTGTAGACATAGAACTATATAACTAACAATCTGGCTTTGCCATCGAGATACTTCCTGTAGGCTAATTTAACCCACTGAGCATCCCAGTAAATCATAGAATCGCAGAATTGTTAAGACTGGAAGGGACCTTCAAGATCATCACGTCCAACCATTGACCTAACACTGCCAAAACCACCACTAAATCATGTCCCTTACCAACATGTCTCCCCATCTTTTAAATATCTCCAGGGATGGTGACTAAACCACTTCCCTGGGCCACGCTATTTCTGAGGCAGGCCAGGATGCTGTTGGCCTTCTTGGCCACCTGGGCACGTTGCTGGCTCATACCCAGCCAGCTGTCAACCAACATCTCCCAGGTCCTTTCTAGCCACTCTTCCCCCAGCCTGTAGCATGGGGTTGTTGTGACCCAGGTACAAGACCCAGCACTTGGCCTCGTTGAACCTGACACCATTGGCCTCAGCCCATCCATCCAGCCTTTCCAGATTCCTCTGTAGAGCCTAGGAAGGCTCAACAAGGATCAACACTCTCACCCAACTTGGTGACATCCACAAACTTACTGAGGGTGCACTCAATCCCTTCATCCAGATCATTGATAAAGATATTGAACAGAACTGGTCCCAGTACTGAGCACTGGGGAACACCACTTATGACCGGCCACCAACCAGATTGAACTCCATTCACAACAACCATGTGAGCTGGGGCTGTGCTTGGTGTTTCAGTCAGCGCTCTGCTGCCCTGGACGTGAGCCTCAAGGTCACCCAGTAATTCCAGTTCACCTCCATGAGCGCAAAGCAGACCTGCATTAAGCAACGCTAAATTCAATGCAAGAGAGATGCAACTGCAATTTCAGATTTTCCATAACTATTTCCAATAAGCATTCCCATAATTTAAAACCTCTACAAAGTGGACTACACAATGAAACAACTGTTCTTGAATTACACATTTTAAATTAATAACAAGCCCCGGTGAAGGAAGTAAGATGAACAAGTGGAAAGCAAGCACTCGGCATGGCTTTTCAATTTATTGTAAAGTTTGGAAAATTGGGCCCACTGTGTCTATTACCCATTTTATACCAGTCATAACTAGATTGTTTTGTTTGTTACACTGCTGGATACTCTCATGGATCTTAAAACCTTGCCAGTTGTTTTATTTATTGGTAATTTTGTTGAGTGCCACGGTAAAATTAAATGATTGGATGTTTCTTATAGTGCCAAAACATGTTTTCCTGGAGGACAGCTTTCAGCAGGCAGCGCAGTTAACTAAACCTGTGGTCCATATACCATGGAGAGATTTAAGACTGCTATTGGTTATTTGCTTCCTGCATCATCCTCAGATTTAAATCAAGTAATTTTTGAAGCAGCTTTTTACTACTTTCTATTGTACTCATATTGAGATAGACTCCTTGTATGGGGTTCCCTTCTCCTCTTGGTCATCCAAACTCACTCAAATACTGCCCTGCTCTTGGCACAGGCTCTTCAATACAAGTACAAGTGGGGTCTTTTGGGGAAGGCAGTGTGGGGTTTGGAAAGACACGTCTGAGCTACACTAGACAGCACAATCAGTCTCTGCAGGGATTGACCTCTCTCTTCACTTCACGTGGTAATGTCCAGTCTCAGCTATCTTGAAGGGACCTGATTATTGGAGCTTGCTAATATTTAATGCCTGTGAATGAGTCCCTCTGAAGTCACTGAATTAAATGGTGTATTTGAGCACAAGCACTCTGTATCCTTTTGTCGCTCTTTCCTAGGCGTTTTGGAAACATGAGGAATAAACCAATTCAGGAAATGTATATTCTGACAAGAAAAAGAGTCCTTGTTGATTAGCAAGAAGCAGGCACACAGAATCATTTTCATACTAAAGGCAGAGGAAGACCTAAAACCCAGGAATGATACGGTTGGGAGTATCTGGTGCGGCAGAATCTTAGGAGACGTGAAAGGCGCGTGAGGAAAGAGCGGGGATTATAAGCAGAGAAGCAACGCCATGGGCTGCAGGAGAAGCAAGGACACTGGTGTTTTACTTAGATAAAAATGACTGAATTAGTTGCTTCTTCTGAAAGCCACCATAGGCTTTTTTTAAAAATTCATTCAGCTCCCCTTTTATCAAGGAAAAAGCTATTTCTAGTTAGGCTGTATGAAATTTATCATTTTAAATGAAAACATTCCAGTAAATCACCTCTTTCACACCCTTCTCTCTTCCAAACATCAAAACACAGCCAAAGGGGGGGGGGGGAAATAAATGTAAGAAAAGAAGCCTGCTAATCTGTTCATTTATGTGTCGTTTTAAAATAGCCATTGTGGGGTCTTTGCCATTATCTGTGGCAGGCATATAATTGTGGAAAATTTTAAAGGTCCCATCTGGCTTCCCAATACATTTGTTCTAATTGTGAAAAAGCAAGGATATTCTTGTCTCTCATTAGTATAAGCTTACTCGCCTTAGTTTCTTTCTCATAACAGCATAGGTCAAAGAGGAGACACCTTAATGAGAATCTTGGTAACATAAACAGGAAATACGGTTCATTTTCTTATCTTCATTTGCAACTCAAAACTTCGTGCCCAAAATGAAAACACTAATTTTCTTTAATTCATTTTTTTGCTTTGTCTTTCTCTTGGGCCTTTATCTATTAAGCAGGACAATTATAGGATGTATTTTCATCATAAGTATGAATATTCCCATTTATGAATTAATTTACCAGCACAGGAGCAAGGAACTAAAGGACAATATAATTCCAATTCCAATTCCTTGGTTTTATCTCTGGAAACAGTTGTTTTCACTTCTTCAACCCTCAAATTAAATGGAAAGGAAGAACTACGTAGAGGCAAAGCTATTTAAAGTTGAGATGATCAAAAAGAAAAGAGCGGGGCACTTCAGCTTTCTGTCAACACCTATTTCATATGCATCGCCTTCAGATAGTCATACGGAGGCCAAAGATAACAATTAGCCGTATTTTCCCTATGTGCTGGGACAGCAGAAAAGGTGCCGCTGTTCCAAGCTTGTCACTTTATTCCTTGCCCACGGAAAAGCACACACATTTAGGAGGTGGCTCATTCACTGTGCTGTACCATTGCTAAGCTATGGATACAGGGGAAATGGAAATAAAGTCAAATAGTCCCCCTTCTATTTTACTTATGATGCAATCCTACATGGCTGGTGAAAGCTGGCACTGGAAACAGAGGGATCTGTTGTCTCAGCTGGGAACTGGGTAAGTGTGTTCCAGTTGAAGGTGGAAGTCTTGGCCAGGGTCAGCTGAGTGAGGTGCACTGCTCCTCACCCCACGGGGCATCTTCTGGAGCTTGGCTGCTCACTCGTGGCTGAAGGTTAAATGAAGTGCTGCCCTGCCTCAAGTTCATCCACACACTAATTCCCAGTCCAAGTGTAGCACTGGTTTTAATTGTGTGTTGTCATAAGCATCAGCTCGAGCTAGTGAACACTCACAAACTGCTTGCACAATCCTTCTCTTCAGCTCAGGTGCTGTTCCCACGGGAGGGCTGCTCTCCTTCAGACTTGGCAAACACAAGAATTCTCTTTAAACGAAAACTAAGTCTCCTGTGAGAACCTTGTGATAGGACGAGGGGCAATGGCTTCAAACTGGAAGAGGGGAGATTTAGATTAGATATTAGAAAGAAATTTGTCACTCTGAGGGTGGTGAGACCCTGGCCCAGGTTGCCCAGAGAAGCTGTGGCTGCCCCATCCCTGGAGGGGTTCAAGGCCAGGCTGGATGGGGCTTTGAGCAACCAGGACTGGTGGGAGGTGTCCCTGCCCAGGGCAGGGGGTTGGAACCCAATGGTCTTTAAGGTCCCTTCCAACTCTAACCATTCTATGATTCTATGATATGCCAGAACATGTCTATTGTGCAACAAAGTTTAATGCAACTGTTTTCTTACGCTTCTTATGCTGTTGTTGATCCTTGTTCTGTATCTCATATACATCATGTGCGATACGAAAAGTCAGACCTGGAGGTGTCCTATGGTTTGATACATAAAAGCGTAAAATTTAGCACGAAAAGAACTCATTTCCTTTCTGGTGAAAAAATTACCCTTGAATGATTGCATTTGGATATTTAAAATAAATGGCTGTCCAATCAAATAGCAATTTAATTGAGTAAATGAATGGTATTAAATACAACAGCTATAGATTTTTAATATGCTCCTTCAATTCACCGCCCTTTAGCATAAAAGTAGGTTACTGTCACTTTTGGGAATGGGATCATCCCATGAAATCAAGTAGCAAAACCTTCCCAAAGTCACTTTTTCTCTGGCATTTAATCGAAGAGCTAAATACACAATCACTGCATGCATTTTCATAAAGCTACTCGAGGGATGATATGCGAAAATAATTTATGTCTGCTTTATGCAAGGTCATTAGCACTCATACAGAACACCAATAATGAAGCTAAACCATCTCCTATACTTAACATGTTTGCATAATACAGTATTTTGGGGGAAAAAAAAAAGGATTTAATGGCAAAGGCTGTGAGTGCTGAAAGGTTGCTGATGTTGTGATGGCGTTATTTTGGGGGAGATACTTAGTTTGTATGTGAATTGCACTGAAATAGACTCATAAGTGAAAATTCTGTACGATTTTAAGGAAATTTTAGCTTTAGAAAAAAACAGCTGTAGCCATTAAGTGAAACAGCTGTGTGCTGTAAGAGGTAGGTTTGCTCCATGAGGATGATTTTTGTGTTTGTGTGTGTGTGTTCTTTGCTTTCTGGACTGCTACATTCTTTCTGGATGATTGGAGGAAGCAGCTGCAGCACAGACTGTATCACACATACCTTTACAAACGCAGAATGAGAACCAGACCACCCAAAAGACTGCCCTCTAAGCAGATAAAGAGGACAGAATCTTAAAATAAAGGCAGGATAATCTCATCCTAAAACATGATATAGTAGTAGAACTGATACAGGACTTGCTACAAAAGCATTAATTTGGTCAAATAGGAATAGTTAATTTATTTAGGTCAATTTAAAAATCCCCAAGAGCTTTAAATTCTCTTTTTGCACATAGCCATCACCGCCCCAACCGTTCAGCAGTTTCCTTCCACCTAAGCCAAGCTGCAAAAGCAACACGATCCTTGTTTGAGTTGCCTATACCTGAGCAGTTCGGTCATTAGGAATGGTCATTCCATCCCTCTCCCAAGGGATAGCATTAAGTGCCTTTAAAATAAAGTACTTGAATTAGTTTATTTTCAAATAATGCAGCAAATACTTTCATGATAACCTAGTCTTTAGGGTACCCAGTACAAAGCCTGTGTGCAGTACTCTCCTCAGATCCATGCTGTCCACAAACTAGAGTAACGCCACATCATTTTGCATAAGAAGAGGGAAGGAAGATGCATTTTCTGTCTGTCCTGCTGAACTTGTGACTCTCACTGGGTCAGATTCTGCCTAATTTGGGTCCTCTTGGATACCTTATCATCTGCATTTCTTTTTTTAACAAAAAAAGGCAGGGTGATGCCACGTGTTATGCTGCAACCCCTAGGGGAGCCAGCACTGCCTGCGTCTAGAGCATCTTCTCCACTCAGATCCCCCACAGACCACCCTCCTCACTGGGACCATGCACGTTGGTGGGATGTCCTTCTCCCACATCATCGTGTGCTGGTGTGTCAGAAATACCAATTACAGAGTGATTGTGATCAGGATTCACTGGGACCATCCTACCCATGTTGAACTGGCCATAATGAGGCAGCATCTGCTCCTTAGATCCACACAGGGCAGGTAACAGCAACACCATTAATGTACAAGGTTCTGTGTCTTCTTCTCCATTATCTCAGCCTTTCTCTTAACATCCCTCACTGCCCGGCAGCTGTATCCGCTCTTCCTCAAGGCTATTCATATTCACTGATTAAGATAAAATTTTGTGGACAAAAGTGGCAAAGCAGTATCTCACATGCTGTTTATTGTTAAGGGGATATTTAATAGCTTTTAAATTCGTTTAAGAAAATGGGAGCAGTGAGTCACATGTAATTATTCCTGGATAGATCATTAATTACTCGATAAAGTTTCTACATAATGCCGCCTTTTGCTTTTTTTGCCATAATGATGGGTTATTTCTCATTTAGCTCCGTTTGCCTGTCAGTTATTCCAGTTGCCTTTTATCCCCTATCTGTGATATGTACGTAAATATTACAGATTAAGATTAATAAAGGTTTAAAAAAAAAAAAGGGGCTGTTACTTGATTGGATTACAGAAGAGTTTATGAGAAACTCATTTGGTTATTGTGTTAGAATGGTATCATTTGCACCAATACCAGTATGGCTGGTTCGGTACCTAAACACTAACTGTGTTTTTTGTAGGTTTAGTAATTCACCTTTAGGAATTCGAGGGTTTTTGAGACTGCCTAACAAAGATACCAACACAAATACTGAATTGGAAACTAAAATTGCTCTGAAAAAAATAGTTCACCTGGTTACACTAGGCTTGTCTGCATTTAATCATAACTTTGGATGAAATCCTCACAACATTAAATATGCATTAAAAAGGAAGACTGAGGTTACAGATGCATTTAAGCTCTATGTTCTTTCAAAACAATCAGTATATAGGCTCTAGCAAGTTCAGGAGATGGATGTGCCAAATGAAATGGACATTTAGGTTATACAAAATAAAACCAGCATTAGGTAGCCCATCAGCTGACAGTTGACCACCAGCACAGAGCAACTTACTCCCAGCGTGCTGCGATGCCCAGGGGACCAGAGGACGCACAGCTCCCCAGCAACACCTTAGAAAATCTGAAACAGAACAGTGATAACTGGCTCAGAAGCAGCCAGTGAACTCTGGGAATAAATTGATCCTCCTCCATAAACACATGGACATTTATGAGCTCAGGCTGCATCCGTTCTCTGCGACACCCAGTGCTGTTGTGAGGTTATTACCAAGTTATTATTGCCCTGCCAACTAAAACACATCTAGCTGAAATGTTTTAGATTAGCTTTACTGTTCCACATTATACTCTTTATTTCTCTGTAAATAAACAATAATGGAAGAACTACCACGGGGAATTGGAAAGAGCTGCACTCAAACATCTTTACTATGGTTGAGCCCTAGTTGTTCCCACTGTCCCAGAGGTTGTGTGCTTCGCCCTGTGGCAGTTCATCGTTACGGCCCTACCAGGAGGGATACATTGCGGGTTCAGAAATCTGCTGAGCACAGAGCTCAGGGCTGGGGAGGGAGGGTGAGGGTGAGGGTGGGGGTGTGAATGTCAGTAGCGAGTCTTAAAACTGTCTGCAAAAGTTAAACAAAGCTCAACAAAATTAAACACTTGAAAAGGTGCCCAGTCGTTGTCGCCGATAACCAAGCTCAGCTGTTTGTCCCAGCTTCAGGCATTTGGGGACCAAACTAAGAGTCCGAGCAGACACGAGTCAGTGTTACAGCCCCTTCCAGCCAGGGGGATAAATCACACACACAATTACGGGCTTTGGAACCAGGCACGACTAGTATTTCTTTAGTCTGGTTGTAGCACCTTTGCAATCTTCATTTAAAAGCAGCTGTCTGCTTCTCACATTGCTCAGTTCAGATTAGCAACGGGTTTTGTCAGTGTTAGGTCGATGGTTGGGCCAGGTCTGAAAGGTCCTTTCCAACCTATGATTCTCACCAGTTGTTTACGATGCCCGAATTACTGAGTAGATGCCATGAATTTGTGGGATTTGTAACATGCAAATATTTTGGCCAACATGAAGAAATTCAGATACAAAGTCTGGTTTTCCTGCAGAAAATGGACGGCAGAAATGGTTTATTTATGTAGCCCATATAAATGGGGTACAGGATCAACCTTAGATACTGAACCCAGAAATACTTGTTTGCATCACCAACGTTCAAAACCTGAGGACCGTAGACAGTGAAGTGGGAATCAGTTCAGACCATCAAGTGAATCCTGAATTTATATTCCAGCCTGGGGAGTTAATGCAAATACACCTCACCAGGCTATCAAAGATTAAGGCATGTTTCACATCTTCTGGTCAAGACAGTATTTTGAAAAACAATGAAAAGAGAATGTATCTCACCAGAGTTTGATGAAGCGAGATGCCAGCTGTGGGAAGATGTTTAGGCTGTGGCACTGAGGATGTTACTCTGCCCCACACAAATTACGTTTACATCAGTCACAGAGATAATCTCTGATGTAACGTGGTGTGGTCATAAAATAAACTAAGGGGAAGCATCTGAGTTTCTAGAGTCTTTGATACTTCCTTCATGTTCTCATGGGACACGTGTGCTCCCCAGAGCCTGATGTGAAAGTGTTTGAAGTCTATGGAAATCCTTTTGGTGACTTCACACAGCTTTGGACTTGGCTTCTAAGGCTGGGGCGGGGGGGTGGAACAGGGGGAGAAATATACTTCATCTCTCAGGATCGATGTCATCAGCTTTCCATGCCTTTAAGGAGAAGCTCTGGTTTTAGAGAAAGGTGGTATGATATGAAACAGCCAGAAACAGAACAAACTTCCTCCCCCATTCCTTCAATACAACTTGGAAACCTGTTGCTTTGGAGCAATAGGTTAATGCTTTGTTTTATGCTTTGTTTTTTAGCCTCTCGGCTGTGTTCTGAGGATACTGATTGCTGTAGGATTTTAATGACATTCCCCAGATCCTACTCCAGGCCCACCCAGCCCCTTCCCCCAGGACAGTGACGCTCGCTCAGATGGAAAGAATTTCAGCAGCCACTGCCCTGGGATAAATCAAACCAGTAGCCTTGAGATAAAACACCTTTTCCACCTCCCAGCCCACAAACAACCCATGCGTTTAATACTGTTATATTAAACATGTGAGACTTCACAGCTGATTAGCAGAACTCGCTTGTAAGAGGAGCAGAACTTCCCAAAATCATATTTATGGGAGCTGAAGAAACAGTCCTCTTGTGCTCTAAATGAGCTGTGGTACACACAGTCCTCTATACAGGAAAAGGGGTTTATGTATTTCATGTTAATGGCTGCAATGCAGTTAGTGACAACTTATACAATATTTCACTTTAAATGTTCTATATTTATTTTAAACATATTTTGGAAATATTCTACGGTCCAAACATTTGATTGTAATAATATATCTGTCAGTTTACGAAATGAGCTGGTTTCGGGCTAATTCAGTACACACAAATGTTAATGTAAACACTGACATTGATTTCAGTGAGGCAAATATTTCACTTTGAGGTCTGCTGGCTTAGCACCCAAGTTTTAGGACATAAAATATATATTCAGGTTAAATCTAGTTAAAAATTTTACATTAAAATATTTTAATGTTAACTGTTAACACTCTGATGGTGGAGAGCTAGAGGTAGCTGCCACGTTACACTTGATTAATTACACTGCCTTGATTTGCATCACTGGTGTTCTGTGCAAGGGGGCCATTATTCCAGGTGTGGTTTTACATGCACACCAGTTTGCTGGAGACCAGCAAAAGGGTGGGGAAGGAGAAGGCTGTTGGTGGGATGGTGTCCCCTGGGAGCCTCCTTGAGGATGCAAGTTCCTATCTCTGCCTTCTTCAGCTTGCTGTTCGACCTCTTCTTCCTATTATCTCTCCTTATACTAAAGATGGTTTTTATGGGATGGGCTAAGGAGGACAGAAAATAACCTTATAGTGACCAGTAGCAATAAAGTTTGAAGTAGATGCTTTCTCTTTAAAAAGGAATTACTCATTTCCTTTGTGGCAAAGCATGAATAGCTCACAAAGCAGCTCCCTCCTGATGGCAAGGACTCTTAATTGCATATATTTGCATGTACGTGTGCCAGGTTCAATGGAAGTAAACAAGCAAGAACTATAATCAAGTGATGTACAAGTAAAAATCAATTAATCAGTTAATAACTGATTTTAACCTTTGGTTTAATAATGCTAAACTTTGAAGTCGAGCCTTGTGTGTGTATCTTCATCTCCGCTCCCGCAGCAGCTTGTGTGCTGGAACTTTAGAGGATTAAGAACCAGCTTGTTTATCTTACAGCTCATTTCACAGCTTGCTGCCTTTATGCATGAAGATTCATCTTTGGGGGGAAGGGTTGCCCTTTCACTTAAGAAAAAATATCTTTAAATAAAAAAATAAAATAAAGGGCCTTGGATGGTTATACCCCATGCTGATTGCTCGTGCTTAATGGCCTGTTTTCTGAGCTTTAAAAAAACCACAACTTTGAACATAATAATGGCATTTGGAATATGCTTGGGACTGGAGGAAAATTACAGGCCTGAGCCATTTTAATGTAGACATCTTTTCTTTTGATTCATTTCTGGGGGGGGGGGAAAGCAAGGTTCTACATTTACCCCTGTCAATAACATTTGATTTTTTGTTTATTATATGTCATGGTATGTGGTGACTTAAATTTACATTCCAGTTTTATCAGGAGGAGAGTTGTGTTACAAAGTATTTTTCATTGTAATAGCAATGGTTGATGTGTTGGAAAACCTCCCTGTGCTGTGGAACACTTTCTAAATAGCTGAATACTATTTGATAGATATTTGTTAAACCTCTTTATTTCTATTCTCCTTTGTACTTCCTTACTCACTCAGGATGAGGCTCACTGCTTGTTTCTCTTTCAATGCCTACAAGAGGTGGTAGTAGGAAACTTTTGAAAGGAAAGGCTACTTTATTTTTTGAACCCAGCTCTAAGGCTGGAGGCTATTTGCACTTTACTGCTGGATATGAAAATTTTGGGTTTGGAACTTCCCAGCCCACATTCTCCAGCACCAGGGAAGCTCAGTTTGGCCTAAGTCCAAAGAGGGAAGAGCAGGTATGGGCTCCTGCTACCTGGAAAGTCCTCTCAGATCTCAGAGTGACCTGGCCGACAGCATTGAACGGGGCATTGCTTTCCCGCCACCTGAATGCACCTTCAGTCTCATCTTTCTGTCTAGATTAGCTCAAAATAATTTTCCATTTTAGCCCTTTTTATACAGTAGCTAGCCACAGTGCTCCACAGACCGAACGTGTCTATGGAACAGGTAGCCAGGGTAATTTTAAAGAAGTGCTGTGATTTCACTAAGCAGTAACAGCGACACTTTCAAATCAGGTATTTTATATGCAGAATGGGTGTTTGTGGGAGGATCAGGCTTTGAACAAAGGTGGTAGGAAAAGAGGTGAAAGAATTTTATAGGATTTTCAATATTCTTTTAAAAATTAACTTACATAAAACGTTGAATGTTTTGGTTCTGGAAGAGGAAAAGGAGAGGACCTCTCCCTGATATCTGCAGGAGCTGGTGGAACTAGAAACTCATTGAAATTCAGGCAAAGAATGAGAGTGTGGAGCCATGAGGGGAACCTGGGATTTAGGCTGCTGTAAAGGAGTGTTTCTTCTGTTTTAGGGGACGCAGGGGCTGACCTGTTAGTCATCCTTAGCCCTCAGGCTGCCAGCTCTACCACTAAATTAGAACTTTTAAAATACACGAGTTCCATTTTAGACACACGCTTTGGGGGGGCTTTTTTAATTTTTCAGTCTGGAAACTTCTCAAAAACTCAGTATTTATAACCCACTAATAATGCCACAATATATGTATTTTTATTAGACTTTGTATTGAGCACTAGTCTAATACTTTCACTTTCCTTATTTATGATGAGATTGTTTCCAGCTCCCGTTAATTTATTTTACACAGCCCATGATGTAATCGTTAAGCAGTTGTAATGAAGATTGAAGGTTTAATAATGCCAAGTGTTACAAATTTCTATTTAATCATTCCTAAATCGATTAGTTACTTTCACCCAAATGCCGGGCCATTGAAACAGAGAGAGCTAAAGACACAAACTGCTGTGGCCATTGTTTGATAAATGTTATTTTGGTGCAGTGGTAATTGAGTTATTGAATTTACTCATCTTCCAAATGATGTTTGCATTGTCTCAGCCATATGTGTTTAGGGCCAGGGGAAGGTCATTAGGAGTTTCAGACCGGGGGCATGTTTGGGTTAAAGTGATTTTGAACAGCCAGTGTTGAGGTTAGTCAATTAAAAGAAATAGCACGGAGAGATGCTACAGAAGGGCATGTTCGAGGCTGGTCAGCAGGGAGGTCCCAAAGGCCTGTTTAAAAGAGTCTAAAGATTCTGTAAGTAAATGTCTACTCCCAGCCCCAGGCTCTTTAGCCACTGACAAATTGCTGTGTGAGACACCCTCCCCTTATAACAGGTTTCAGGCATAAACAAATTTCACCCTTCCATGGCTCCATATAGGACAAACCTGTAAGGCCCAAGGAAAACACTAAATGATAGTATCTGTTGTACATCTAAACATGCTGGTAAATTAACTTCCTTAAGGGAAGGTCAGGGCTGCCAGCGAGACACAGAAAGCGCACCCAGGCTGCTCAGGGCACAGCAAATCCTGCAGACCTGTGTTTGGTGGCAGGGGACACCCTGGGCCAGCTCAGTGGCTCATCCTTAGTGCGTGGCACTCATTTCCACCAAGCCCTGCATAAAGATGGGCTTCAGATTCAGGGGATGTTTAGTTTGATATGATTAAGCTGTTTCAAAGGCATAATTCAATTGATGATCTATTTATATCGACAGCCTGGACACAGAGCTTGGGAGCGTTTTGCTCCCCCAACAGGGTGCACCATTTCTATTTTAAACTGTGTCTCTGGTGGGAAAGAACTGGGTGGGAAGGTTCCCCTCATCAATAGAGATCCCCCTCCTGAGGGAGCGGGTACCAGCAAAGATGATCAGGGCAGTTGTATCCTCTGCTCCAAATAGTCACTGGGAAGAGCAAAATCTCTCTTGAGGTGAAAAATGGCCCCACTTTATTTTTAATACTTGGCTACATGCTGTATGTAGAGACCATTTTTTTTCCTTCCTTTGGAGAGAAGCTCAAGTTCTCTAACACTTCTGTTGTACAATTCTTAAAAAAACCCGTTGTTTTATAAATACAATGTTTTGTATTTGATTTCTGTCCTCTAAACACTATTTAAATCAGAAGTAATAATTTCTAATCCTGTAAAATGCCCAAAGCTTAAATCAATAAACATTTGATGAATACGTAACCCGAGGACATTCTGTTTGGCTGATAAATGAAAATTGTGGGAGTGTCTGGCAGCTTTTGTGGTTAAACCTTTGCTTTTACACAATTAAATGTCTGACTCCTTCAAACACTTGACACAATCTTAATGGTAATTGCACAAGGAATCAGGGAGCTTATGGTGGACAAAGACCTTTCTCCTGGTGCCAGTAGATAATCAGCTGGAAGCCAGGGTGGCCTGGCTCTGCAGAATGGTTCCCCAGTGGACTTGGGACACTGTGCCCACGTCCTGCACAGCTTTTTTGGGTCACCACTTATCTTGTGTCTGAAGCATGGGCTCTGCTCACTTGCCCTGCTGCTCTGCCAAGGGTACAGCCGCCCTTGGTCACCCTCTGCTGCCGCCATAACCTCTGCCCCAGGCCCCAAGTGACCCAAAGAACATTCCTGTGGCCCAGCAGCACACTTGCCTCAGGGGGACATATAAAATGGGCCAGGATGGACACATCTGCACCCAGTGGTACCCTACTGACAGCAGAATCCTTTGCAGTCATTCATGGCCAGTTTACATCATTTTATGAGCTGTGAGCACACAAAAGGCACTATTGGGTCACTGCAATAACATAGAGAGCCCAGGATTGCCTCCTGGAAGCATTATGAATTACCTGTGAATTCACTGCAGTCATCCCCTAATGCAAAACCCCATCCCTTCTAGCCCTCCCCACAATGTTCCTCATATCCAGCAAAGCCACCCCAAAGTATACACACAGATGCAGATTCTCCCTCCTCGATCCACCCTGTTGTGGAAGCTGCACCTCCCATAAATCCCAGCTGGTTTGTGGATGGCACAGTTTCCAAAGGAGAGGCTGCATTACCTGCAGAATGATACTCTGTCCTGTAGTTTGTAGCTACCGAGTCATGTTCAGCCCGTGCAGTCGCTCTACCATATGCCAAATTTGTAAAATCTTGTTCATGGGGTGTTTTTTCCTTCCTTTCAGCCAAGAGCAGCTCTTTGGGGGAGAAACACAGAGCTGACAATTACACCACGTCCTGCTGTGAATAAACTGTAGGACATCCCCAGCCATCAGGCTTTACAGGGAGACTTAAGAAGTATCTTTAGCCTTTCTTCCCTGTGTTGATTAAGTTACAAAGTGAGGCACAAGCAGCTTGACTAAAGGACTAGAAACCAGGCAGGAAAAATTACTCTGTTTTAATGTACTGTGGTTCCTTTATGTTGACTCCTGCGTCACTCAGGCAGAAATGATGGGGGAAAAAAAACAGGAGAAAACGAAACCCTAATTATTTTGATCTTTAGTGATCACTGGCAAAATAACCAGAGCATTTAGAGGTTCTGGCATATATGAGATTGCATGTAGTTATTTGCTGTATTCTTCTAGCCACGGTGTCACCCAGGACCACATCTCACATGACAAGGAGCAATTAAAGGGAAATGTGTCCAGGCTATGCCCCTGCCAAACTGAATCATGACCCTTCTTTTGGCAGCCTCATGCATGAATCCCTCCCCGTGGGGAACACCAGGCAGCAGCTGATTTGCCAACTGACACGACACATACATTTTTTTGTGCATGTATGTCATGTTAGTGACATTAACACACTCATTGAAAACAGAGCTTGTATCTCGGGCATAATGTGCTATTTTTAATGTTGCTTAGATATTCAGAGATTAACGGTAAGGTCCAAGGAGAGAGGCAGCGTCTCTTCACAGAGTGTTTGCTTTGTTCCAAGTCCAAAATCACAGGCGTTTGATTTCAAAACACACCGTACAATATATACAGATATAAGCATATTAAATTACCTAGTTTGAATACAAACAGCTGTGGATGTAGTAGCTGAGAGCACCTGGGGAGTTGTATACTACAGACATAGGATTTTCTGTACAATTTATTCAATTAAAGTGTGAAATGTGTCTAAAAGAGTTATTTGAAGGGCTTTTGTTCTCCTGAACAATTTCTGCCTCCCACTCCCTTCTTCCTTTTGTACCAAAGTCCCAGAACACAGCTCAGAAAGGGAGTAATGAAGGAAGAAGTATCTAGGAAGGACACGCAGCTACACAGCAAAGCTAGTTTAGCAACATCACTTCCAGTATTTCTGCTTCACAGAGGAGATTTGAATAACTGTCCTGTATATTTAACATAAAGCTACTCGTTAGAATTCAACTTGCTTATATTTCCTCTGTAGCAAATATTTTATTTGGAAAAAAGTCATCTCCCCAGGTAAAGGAACGTTGCAGTGACGTACGAACCAAAGCACAATAAACATAGGAAGAAACTTTATACAGAACCACGTGTAACCCATGTAAATGTGAATTTGATTTATCTAGATGTATCTACAGCTCAGCTTTTTCCAGCTGCCTGATCAGCTTGGCAATAGCACTCATACAAGTCCTGACTGGGATTTTGTAACGTCATGATGGAAGTTTACTTGCTTTTAAGCCCTGTGTCTGGGAGGACACAGAACATGCCGTTTACTTGTGAAAGTCACTCACAACGTGCAGAAATGAAGGCAAAGGAACAAAACCTCCAGACACCCATCTCAAAAGCCTAGCTCTGTTGATGCTCTAAGTCCTTTATTTCTGCAGACCAACCATACAAGCCTTTCCTCCCCTACCAGCAATCGCAAAAACGAGAAATACTCTCTGCACAGTTTCCATTAGAGGGCCCATCGTGTCTCCACCTCAGACTACATGAATCTGAAGTCTAAAAAACCCCAATAAGGCCCAGTGTCTCTCTACAGAAAGTGCAGCCAAAGATGCCTTAAGGCCCTGCACAGTGAGAGCTCTTGCCCTTGCACTCTGGGGTTGTTCTCACGTGTTACCCCCTGGCTCAAATACTTAATGCTGAGAGAAACTTCATATTTCTTGGTAACAGAAACCAGCTTTTGTTAATCCAAGTTTGCCAACACAGACTATGTATTCACAACCACCCAGAACTCTCTCTTCATACCAAACCTGCTGAGGAAGAAAAAGAACAAAACCTTTGCCAAAGTGAGAGTCTTAGAAGCCCATGCTCTCATCAGCTGGCCCATCACACAGATAACGCTGCTTATAACGCGTAAGAACTTAGATTTTGGGGATCTGGTACTCAGTCCTCATTTCCAATACAACTGTTAGACCAGCTGAAGATCAGACTGTAAACATTTGCCTTATTTATAAAATCATAGAATCATAGAATTGTCTAGGTTGGAAGGGACCTTTGAGATCCCCATAGTCCAACCATCGACCTCACTCTGATAAGAAACAACCCATCACTAAACCACTAAGCTTTTACAAAACAGTTCCTTCCGATACCAGACTTGTACAGGATTTTTCTAAGGTGTCCTATTTGTCTCCATGCTAAAAGACAAGTACCTTCATGCTAAGCACCACCATTAAATACAGGTTCAGGTTTTCAAAAACACAGCAGTAAACTATTTCACACAAGAGAGAAATCGTAATATATGCTCAAGTTCATAATTGGTCATTACAGTCATTGAAGTCCAATATAATTCCCTTAACATAATCCACCCATTTTAAAATGAAATCTAGTTGGTATTTAATCAGGAAGAAAGAGTCAGTAATTAGCTGGGATCATCCTGTGAACATGAAAATCCTACTGGTGATTAAGTGTAACGTTTTCCATTAAAAATCCCAAGCCCAACTACTTCAGTACTCAAAAGTATCATTAGTATTTGGGAAATTTTGCAATTGTTTCAGAATAACCTTTTGTTCAGCAAATAGAGTGGCGGGGTCTGTGGCTCTGTGTGGTTACAGCACAAGATACTAATTGTACCAGAATCCTAATCCCCACAGTGAAAGCACAGAGCAGACGCAATTACTAAATACCAGAAGGTAAACCATGAGCCTGGTACTATATTCATGAAACCCAGACTCCTTGCAATGTCCAGAAAATAGAGAAATCAGAAAAAAAAATAATAAAAAAGCTAGGGTTTCATACATGATGGCTTTGCCAGAATCATATTTTTTCATTTGCATTAGTCTGTAACTGCTCGGTGCTATATATTCTATACAGCTGGAGAGAGAAAGCCTTGGTTTGTGTCCCTGGCAGGCTTGCAGTGGTTTCCAGAGGCAGGAATGTCTCCACACAGTATTCATTCCTCCAGCTGCTGCTTGTCTGAGGAAAGATTTCCCACACCCGCTTTTCTGCTTTAATGATGTCTATTTTCCATGTCTCAACAAATATTCTATAGCTGCTCACAGCCTTTCTGCAGCATCGGTGCCTCAGCCGTGACAGGATTCCTGGTCGGTTAACAAGGTTAGGAGCAGCAGTTCAAGCACTGGGATCATCAGCAGAGCTGGGGAGGGATCTGGGGATATTTCAGAGCTGTGACACTGGATGGAAGGGGTAGAAATGTTCCTTCTTTTCAACAGAAGTTCATTTCTGCAGTTGCTGATGGCACAGATCAGGACACTGCAGGATAAACTTCTTGCTCCGTGGTGAACAGGATTTCAGAGCCAACGTGTGATTCAGAGACATTTAGTACAAGCAGTTGTTCAATTTATCATATCTTGGAGTGACAGCATTTTTAATAAAATTAACAAATAGGCACCTCATGGCAAGCAGGGTAAAATTACTTTTTTTGGTAATTAGACTTCAGACAATGTTATATTATGTAGTTGAGGGAAAGGAACTTTGCCTCAAATTTCAAAGTGGTGAATCTTGGTTTAATTCTGCTAATGGCAGTTAACACAGATGGCTAAAAAGAGTAATTATCTTCTTCAGCTTTCTGCCACCTGCCACAAATGAACTGTTTTCTTTAATTGCTCAGAATTACTCTTAATCACACAAAACAGATACTTAAATCCTAGTCACATATTGCAACTCAAGAGCAAGATTTTGACCTAAAGCATGCGATTTAGGAAATTACCACCCTGACCAAGAGTACAATGTGTGCTGTGACAGCTGAAAAGATTAATCCTCTCTCTTCCAGGTAAGAGCAAAGTTTGCGGGGCTAATTATACGAGTCCTGTAGTCTGATCCAAGTAATTACCAGAGCAACCAAAAGGCTATATCCGCAGAAGCAGGAAAAAAATCCACACAATTTCTTCCTGCTGATACACTTTCTCTAACAAATGGTCATTTTTAAAAGTCACAGAGTCAAATAGACTTATCTTAAAAATGAATTAGTGAAAACCTCAGAGATGTGACATTAACTATAACTGACTGATGCGCCAAAGACTGTTTAGGTTCCTGGAGATATTTCGACAGAGATAAGAATCCCATTTCCACTGGGGCATCATTTTTAACTAAATTGATGTTGGGTGTTTAAAAGTTCTAACATGACACCCTTTGGAAGTTTCTGGCTACGTTACATTTTATAACAGCAATTCTCGCCCCCCGCCAATCAGAGGTGATATGTTTGTCAGAAGAACAGAAAGTAAGTCTTCCTGTTCTTCTTTACTATGTATCCTGATGTCTCAACAAGCTTAGCTTCTGCTAAAGCCATCTCTTTAAGTCTGCCTACTGAATCACTACATTAAATTGAAAAAGCAGTAATGCAAATCCCGAGTTTCAGATAGGTGTCTGTGCTTACGAGAGAGGAAAAAGCACCAAACCTACTGCTCCATGAATTGCAAAGTCACATCAGCATTTCTCCCAAATGTGTTAGAGAAAGTTCACAACAGGTGACAAGAGGAAAATTTGGGTAGACACCTCTTAATAAGAACTCGTTAAATGAAAATCAAACCCAAGCAAACAGTTTCACTCCTCAGTATAAAATCACCTACAGCAGAAGTGATGTGTACTGTATGTATCGCACTTTTTGAGGCACATAGTGTTTTTAAAAAAATATTCTATTATTTTGAATTTATGAACTCGTGAACATTGCAGCTTAGCATCCTTTTCGATCCGTACCGAAATCCTTTATCTATGACACTCCTGTTGTGTGCCGGGGCTTTGTGCTCTGCTGCGAATAAGCGGGAGTTTCTATCCCATAAATGCCTTTCACTGCTCTGACCCCCCCTTTCTGAGAGAGCCTCAGCTGTACAAAACACCCATGAGTAGGTGTGAGAAAGAAAGGGTCTGCCTGCATCATTGCCCCTGTGTATTTATAGCCACAGCAGGAAAAGTTAGTTTAATAATAGTATTTACCTTTGGTACTTGGTAAATAACAAACTATTATTGAACAATTAGAGTAAAGGTCAAGATACACCTTTCTCTTTTTTTTTTTTTTTCCCTTTATGACACATGCTTATCCTGTGTTTAGCCTCAGTTAAAAAGTGCTTTATATAAAGTTCTGTAGTGTAGCAAACATTTCACTGTATCAGAGCTTGTGACACTGGCTTAATTTAATGGTAATTTTTCAGTGGCACTTGCTCAGGTATCCTTATTATCATCTGGCTCCAGCTTTCATATGGGTTTGTTACAACAACACTACTACTACTACTAATAATAATAATGATAAGGGTTCATAAAATGTAGCTATTTTCATATAAATATTGTCCAAGTGACAATAGGTTTTTATAAAGGGCTCCCACAGTGGCGGGGGGAAGCTCTCCACTGGCGTGGAGTCGCGGGGAGCGCACGGCGCTGCAGGAAATGAAAACAACTTCAGAAGGAGGAAAGATTAAATACAATCAATCCATCACCGTACGATAAGTAACAGGCTTTTGGAGATTTAATGGACTAAATAGTGTAATGTGTTTGGTTTGGTAACCACAGAGTTTAATCAAGTATTTTGAAATTTTTAAACAGGAAATGGCCTTTTCTCCAAAGGATATACACATTTGCAGTGCATAAATCAGCTCCTGAGTCCCCTGGATCTTGATCTTATGGTCTTTACCATGCAATTAACTTTAACTCTTTTTTTGCACAGAAACTCCCAGTCATTCTGCCAGTGTCATGTGATTTGATGAGTTGTCGCTGTTGTTTTCCCATCGTTTCATTCTCTTCAAGCCCTTGCCTCAATGCTGTTCCTCTAAACCACCCTCAGGCTGGGGATCAGCCACACACCCTGGCCCGGGGTGATCTTTGGGGAAGGGGGTACCACCAGAGCAGCTGGGCGATGGCAGGGCCATTCTCTGCCCAGACCTCCTGGCAGAATGTCACCGCCACAGCCAGTGTTGCCACCACCGTGGCCCAGTCTCATCTTCTCTCCCTTCCTTTCTAACCCTTTCTCAAAGCAAAGGGGATCCCAGGCCCCGGCTGCTGGTGTGGGGACAGGAGGGCTCACGTTCAGAGCACTGAGCACAGTATGGGGTTTATTTAACGCTGTACAAATGTCACATTTTAGACAGGAGAGCATGTAGCTATGACAGCTGTCTTTTAAATTATGCAGAAGAACAAGCTGAGGACAAACACAGCCGAGCGGTGGCTTGTTAAAGGCATCAGCTGACTATGGCAATGTTTATTCCTTCAGAAAACCCATACGATCATTTTGCAGTGAAACCAGGTAAAACTGTAGGTGCATGTATTTTCTGACAGGGTTGCTGGATATCATAAATAGATATTACCAACATAAAGCACGCACACACTCTGACACGCAGATATCTCTCTTCTGAGATCACTGATAACTTATCCTTCACCAAAACGAGACAGGACATTTAAAGAACACGTAGAGTTAATACAGATGACTTTTGAAAAAATCTAATTCATAAATTATACATAAGTTGGCAACTATACGTGCCTGCGTCGACAGGATATTATCGTGACAAAGGCTGCTATCTTTTCAAAATGTAGGGGACACATTAAAACACCGCTGAATGACAAGCAGAATTGGGAGCATTTTCAGCCAGAGCTTAACCAGAGGCTCTTCTGGAAGCTAAAAGGGTGCTGGGAATCCCTTTGTTTCCAAAGAATCAGATGCCGCGGAATGTAATCTGTGTACAAATCCCTGAGTTTACAAGCACGGGTTCCCCACAGACTATTGGCCCCACCACCTCCTGCACAAGAAATATTTTCAGTGTTAAAGCTTGAATTTAGGAAAGTCTTACTATCCAAAGTTGGGGGGTTCCCCCNACAGTAAGGAAGAAAATGGGATTACAGAGATAGAAAATGTTTGAAACACTTTCAAGTAAACACTGGAACTAAATGGAAAAATGTTTGAAACATAAATCTTCCCACGTACGTTACAGGAAAGGTTTTCTGAAGCATTAAGGGAGACACGAGACACAGGGAAATATTCATGATTATTCCTGTGCTGCTGTATGGAAAAATACTGGAACATACTAAAAAAGATAAAGTTGTCTTCCTCTCTTCTAAAGTAGCTTTCAAGTAGAGGGTGTTCTACTTTAGCACTCTCAGATGAAGAATCGCTGTAGAACTGCATGTGAACAAGATACTGCTTGGCTAAAATGCTTGACAGAGATGCAAAATAAGCCAAGAAACTGCTGGAGAAAAAGAGTCAAGTTCTGAATACAGCCTTGCTGTGATTCCAAATCCTTGTCCCCTAATGAATACACCAATGTACACAGACAGCTTCATGGAGACAGCTCTCACAGTCAAAATTAGAAAGCGCTTGAATAGGTTTAATATAAATGGAAACAGACGCACATTAGGATCCAAAAAAATCTTGAGAATTTTATGATTTTTTTAAAAATGGGAAACGCATTGAAAACCTGCACCCATGGGTGGAAGAATTTGAGCTAATAAAACGGTATTTTAGACTGTAACCTTCTTGTATAGCCATTTTTTTTTTCATTGGCATTTGTTTTCTATTCATTTGCTTCCATGGTACTGTCTTCTGTGGTATCATGCCACCATGACCAAAGTGACAGACTTTTGTCTCTGCTGGATTAATCAGTGTGTTCTTTGATCCATAACATATTGTCCTAGTAGACATTTAGCATCAACATATTCAAGATTTGTGGTCTGGCAGTTCAGTGCCTGATGTTAACCCAGCTGACAGACAGTTTAGAGTATTTTATTTATTTATTTTTTATTGAGGGGGTCTTTTATCCATAATAGAGCTTAAACAACAGAATAAAATAGGTGATGCTGAATATTTGGGTTGATATCTTTGCCATGCTCCTTCCTTCCCCAGGGACAGGGAGCCACACGGGGCTGGGAACATGGTGGGGATGAGAAGTTTTATTTCCTCTATGTGCTGTGTAAAATTCTTAAAAACTTGTGGCAAAAGAAACTGGTAAAGGGCAGGGTAAAGAACAGAAGGAACAGAGTGGTAACCCAAGGTATTTTTCTTTTAGTATAGCAATTAAATAAAGGATATCAATTAATGGGACTCAAAGTATTGGATTATTTTTTCGTTGAGAGGTGTAGCACGTGACTGATGGCTTGGCTACTCCTTTACTGATCTTACTGCTATAAAGAGCTGAATAATATATTGCTTTCTACTATGTCGTGCTCAGATAGAAATGGCAAGTGTAAAATGGGATTAACTGCCCTCAAAATAGTCTGGGCTTGAAATTACTCATACGAGGCTGGTGTCAAAACTCCCTTTGACTTCAGAAGGTTCTGAATTATCTCCTGGTCCCCACCCTGTGCTGCACACAGGTACATCCCTCTCTGTGGCAGACCTGCACAGGGTCCCAAAACAGTATGTGTCATACAGAGGAGAGAGGATCTATTTTTTTTTATAAAGCACTGTCCTGCCATGAAGAATTAGAGAGAAAACAAATGGAGAAACCAAATGTCAGCTGCTCCCTTACACTTCAAGGTTCAGGACACTCTGCTCAGTGGGAGTGGGAAAAGACTGGGAGGCTGAAACGTAAGAGAATAATTGTATTATAAGAAGATTATGGGAGATTATTTTTCTTGCGAGCCCCAGATTTCTGCAAAAACAATCCTGAATTGCGTCCTACAGGCAAAATTAATTCACCCATTCCTCTAAACGACAGGGGTTTATTAACTGCATATTCATTTGGTGAGCGCAAAATTAAAAATGGGCTCGTGTTACCAAACGTTACGTGCATCTCTCTTTGGTTTGACAACGTGGAGCTCAATGTGATTAACAAGGTGGCGAGAAGAAAAATAATTGTTTTTTCAATATACAACCCCCGTAATAATTCAGAAATCAATATGCATCCTGGGAGAGTTTCCCCCAGCAGAGGGTTGGAGGAAGCAGGGTGGCCTCCTTCATTTATTTCCTCCTCAACGGGAAGCTCTTGCAGCCCTGGCGAGTCTGGATTTTTCTTTTTTCTTTTTTTTTAATGTTTAACTATAACCACTGGGACTGGAATCATAGCTTCTAGTGGCCTAGTATGAATATTAATAAGACACTGGGCCCATGGAGTTCCTTGCTGATTTTGACAGTTTAAAGGATCAGTTAGTTAATTAGAAGATGACATGGCACATCGCATCCCTTGGCTCCGTCCTGCCTTCTGTCTCCTCTTTTCATTTGCTTTTTTGACATGTTAGATTACATCATTACTTGTAGTTTCACTTGTTAGCCATACCATGAAATGAGAATATTTTAAGCTGTAATTATTGTGATTTCTTTCCTCTGCTAGGAACACGAAACTCAAAGACAGCACACAGAAACCTGAATTTCAAAGCTTAGAAATACATGCTTCGTAGTTTATAACCTTCTAACTACAGCCAATAAACAGAAAAAGATTTTAAGTAGCATGGAAAATTGTGTTGATCACCATACTGGCAACCAATCTAGTATTTTAAGTAGGCACCCCCATCGTCTGTGCTTTATTTGTGAGTTACTTGATGCTTTCATAGGCATATTTCTCAGAAATCTAGAGTCTCTTTCCCCAGCCATGAACTGGTTGTGCCTCTAGACATGTACATGCAATCCAGGACATTCATTGCATCATACTATCCTAAAAAATGTATGAGTTTCCTATCAGCACCATAGTCAGAACAGACAAAAATAGTGTGAACAGAAAGCCCGGTACTATCCAGGAGCCCTCTCATTTTGGGGAACCACAAAGGATAAGGAATTTCATTGAAATATTAACTCATTTCTCAACTACACCTGATATCCTAAAATAGACAAGCCACAATCCAAAACATTAAAATAAAAAATAACCTGCAAAGCTACAGCCATACCATAAATCATAACAACTTTCAAGTTTTGCATCCCAATGTCATACTGCAGGGCAGAAATTCCAGACCCGTAGTAAGTCTCCAGAAGAAACACAATCACTTATTTTGAGTATTATTCTAAAAACTCATTAATTAATATTCCTCTTCTAACTTACATTCTGTCTGTAAAATTCTTACTGAGCACATTGGTCTTTATTTCTGCAGAGAAACGTGGAGAAACCCATGTGCATCGTATTTTCTCACAGATTTGCCAGTCTGTGACCAGAAGAGGAAAACTGGGGTGCAGTTTCTGCATCGTGGGGAGCCTGCGGCTCCGGGGCTTCCCTGGCAATGACAAGATTAGTGGGCGAATACGTTTTCCAATAGGAACCATCATTTCTGGGTTATTCTTGGTATTCATCACTGTGTCTGATCACCTGGGCACTCTCACATTTCTTACATCAAGTGTTTATATCTGTGTATTCATTTCCATACTACTTAATACTGGTTATCAGAACATGTATTTTGAGGGAAGAAATTGCAGAGGAAGTAATCTACACGATAACTCTATGCATTTAGCCAATACAATAACCTATGTAGGTAATTTATTTTCTTCATTAAGTTAAACATGGAACCTCCCACTGATTCCCCCAGCTTCACAGAAATACATTGCTAACACCAGGTGGAAACAGCTTCCACTGCCACTGAAGATAAAGCTAGGTAATGCTACCTGTAGGAGGAGCAAAGCTGGGAGCTGTGTGCTCTCCACCGACAGACTTTACTCATTGGACTAGAAATCCTTGTTCAAGGTGAGCCAAGTTAGTCATGAAGAGTGTCCTTCTTGTGTCAGAGAAGGGATTAACGCTGTAGAGTGTCCTTTATCAAAACAATGTTATTGCAAAAGTATTGATTTCATAATGAAACAAGAAATGAACCAGCCTCGCTGCAATTTCATAGGCCGGTGAGATTACAGTGTAAAGAGGATAAATGGAAAGCAAACACCACGCTATATTGTTGCTGTATTTCATACGTTAAACAACACCAACCCGTGCACTGGGCCCTCCGTAGCCCTCTTCATAGGCTCAAGATTATGGCTTGGTTGGGGCTGGGAAAGCAGCACAGGCCCAGCCTGACTCTGGGATGGAAACCAGTCAGAAACCAGTCCCCATGTGCCCCTGTTACTCTTTTCTCTTACCCCACACGGCTCAGCTATTTTGACTGAACTTTTGCTTCACATCCCACAGTCACTGCTGGTCCCTCGGCGTGCCCACAGCAGAGTTAATCACACAGACCAGTTCTAGAGCTAATGTCAGTCTCCCTCCATGGAAATGCATCTCTCACAGCTTCAAAGAAATAAACAAACACTTACATTTCCTTTGTTCCTAAAAGCCTTAAATCCCATTTCATTGGAGGTCTGCTCATCTTCTGGGTCTTTTCTGCATAGGAGCTCTAGTCGAGAATTAGCAATCGGATTCCTCATTGTGCACCAGAACCTAGAAATGAACACAAAGGCAAACATATAAGCAACTTTTTTTCATTTTGACTGCCATTTACTATTAATACTTAATATTCCCACATATCCTTTTCATCAGATGGTTAATATAATACCTAATGAACCATAGACAGCATTCCTGTTTTGCTCTGTTTCAAATTAAATGTGAAGCAGTAAAAACTGAGAAATGAAAGTTAATATCTTTTCAAATAGAAATGGCTTAAAATTCCTAATATGAATACAGTAGCTAAAATGGAAAAGAAAGAGAAGACCGTGATCCTTAGCAGATCTTGGCAGTTTCTGGCCATATATTACTAAGCATTATTCAGGTGACCCTAAGGGGAGTTCATCTGGAGACATTAAGGTCAAAGAGTAGAAGCATTTGGACACAGTCAAATGGATTTTACACCTTTGTATCTTTCTGACATTACTGTTTTGCTTCAGCACACTGCCTAATATCAGATATATCCTACCGGGTACCTTTCTAAATCACTGCAATTTTCTTTGTCCCTGGGCTACAGTTATATGATGAGGATCCAAAGCTATCACAGACTATGATATACTATTTTACTTGCTCGTTTGTATTAGAATGAGCTTTATTAGCTTTTGGGCACGTGTCTATCAGTTTTAAAGATTAAGTATTTTGTCAATAGTTTTTATGCAGTGTTCAAGTACACTGAATCATTTTGCTTGCCCTGAGATTATTAAAAGTGTGTTATTGCTTTTAGAGAAAACATTTTGATTTTAAAATGAACCATCACTCATAGCAGTCTGGGCTTACCAAAGCTATCCCTCTAAAGTGATATTTCACAGCAAAACCAAAACGGGGACAGATGCTCTGTAAGTAATTTTAGATTTGAGAGCACATGAACCTTACAAGCACAAGTGTATAACTAACGTTGGGCTCCACACTCCTATGCTTTCATTAGCCACTTTCTTCCTTTAAATATTCTTAATTTGCTATTCTGTAGCCTTGTAACTGCTAACAATAACCACAGCACTTTTACTATGTCCAAAGTGACAATTTGTGCAAGGTTAAATTTGCAATTCTTCTTAAATAGAAACCATCTAGTTAAATAACCTGTAAAAAATTAGAGATGAGCTTGGCTGTTCCAGTATCAAACCCAGGAAATCAAGGATGCTTTTTTGTGAGGAAGCTGAGGTTTCTGTTAACATGAAAGAGGCTTTTAGAGCAGAAATCCAGCCTATAATCAGATTTTTCTCATTGCCTTGCCAGTCTTCCTTACTTTTGGGTTTGTGGTTGGTAGCAGCTGAGTCCATTGTGTCAGGAAGTGGAATACAGAGGAGGAGAACACTTCAGGGATCTGAGCTAAAGAACAATTCTTTAAAACATGGTCTGCCTCCAGGTCCCCCACTTGGGCTTTGCTAGGCTTGAGGTAACACAGCTGGTGATTGTGGGCTTGGTTTATCATTAGGTGAAAGAGCTACCCCTCTTTGATTAGTTCATCCTCTGTCCTCAGTAGCTAAAACCCCGTTTCACCTGTTTTCACTTTGGTGTCATCACTGTAAACCCATCATGTACATCCTCAGGTTTAGGGATCCCCCTTTGTCTTAATCTTCAACCAAGACCTCTTGATCGAGCTGTAACAGACACCCAAAGAGACAGCCCACGGTAGGAGTTTTGTAGTCCCCAGGTCAGCTCTTAGCATCCCAGTTCTCCCCATCAGAAGGTCTCAGTGGCATATTAAACATTTATTTACCCTGTTCTGACTTCATTATTTCTGCTTCATGAAAGACTGAATTAACACACTAGTGTTCTCGTGTCTGCTGGCCTTGCAGCGCTTCCAGGGATGGTGCTGTAATGTCTCTATAATATCACTGTCTTCCTTAAGTGGCATAAATTAAAGAGATATCAGACTCCTTAAAAGAGCTTAGAGGGCAGAACAGTTCCTTCAGTGGTTTAACAATAAATATCATTTCATTTAAGTTACTTCTGAGGATTGGAACTCTTTCAGAGATGCTAAGTGGAGCAAATAAGGATCTTGAGACTTCAACACTAACTGATGGGAATAAAGCCAAGGTTTTACATTTGCTTTCACATCCTCTCTTGTGGTATGTTTTAGTTTAAATATTTTGGCTCCGGTCTTGAAGCTTCCAATGCATAGGCAGATTGCTATGCCCACATGCAAAAAAACCTTACAGAATGAGAATCTTTTCACTGTTCTATTTAGAGTACGCATTTAATTGTTGTGCCTGCACAGTGCCATAGAAAATCTTGGTTAGATTTCACAAATTCACAAAGGACTTTTTAGAAGGGTATTTTTAAAGTAGAGCTGCACTAATTCAGTGTATTACTAAGAAGCCAACACTTCACAGCTATTGGTGGATTGTAGTATTGAAAATTTGCAAATAAACACACAGAAACAGAACTCAATCCGGACGCTTTCTCGACAGCAAAGCACTCCAGCTCTAACAGAGGCAACCCGGTGGCTATAATTAAAAAGCACCCTGCCACCCTCTGAAAAATTCCAGAAACTTACTTTAAAGTACAGTTGTGTAGCACAAACAGTGTTCTTTTACACCACTCTGTGTAATCATAAACTGTACAGTTTCCTGACTTCTGTTTATATAACACACAAATGCGAGAATTATTTATAAAGTCACAGCTGTTCTCTTTCCTACCCTTTGTTTCTCGCAGGTCTTAAATATTTGTAAAAACAAGAAAAGCAATTAAAGTATTGATACCTCAAGCAAACATTTCCCCAATCGCACTGCTGAAATAGGAATCATTTGTTTAAACAGAACTTGCTAAGTATATGTACTAAAATATGATGTTAAATAGTTACTACGTAGTAGGAGAGCCAACTTGCCTTTAAAGAAACAAAATAAACAATGCCAAACCATTACTAATATTGCAGTCAGCCCCTCAAACATTAGGAACTCCCAGAACTGAGTGCAACGGCTCGGTGTTTGCCCAGATCTGTGAAGTAGCTCCGTGCCATCTGCTCCCCACACAAAGGACAGGAGTCTATTCGCGCTGGTGGGAGCTGCTGTCGAAGAGCCAACACTTGGCAGTGCAGGTCCTTACCCTTGAAAAGCTGGCAGAGAGCGCTTTTTAGCCTCTGAGTTCCCTAATAACGCTCCCCACCAGGGTGCAGGTCCCTTGCCAGTGCTTTATTTCCCTCTTTATTCTGAGTCACCCTCCTGTGCAGACAGGCAGGACACCTCAAGTGTGTTGGTCTCCAGCGGGTTCCCCTTACCTGCCAACACCCAACGGGCTTAATCCTAAAATAAATCAAACCTTTAAATAGCAAAATTTATACTAGGCTTGTAGTTATGAGCTGAGAGATTGTAGGTTGTTAGTAAGACAAATGGGGTGGCCTAGATGACCTTCAGAGGTTCCCTTCCAACCCAAACTATCCTATGATTCCATGAAAAAGCAGCCTGTGGTCCGTGGCAGGATTCCCTCCTTGCCGTCACCCCCTGTCTGCCCAGGACACCCCGCTTCCCAGAGACAGGAGCATCACCCTGTCCTTCGCGGTGGCCCACGCAGCCTGGCTTCTTCTCACCTCCTCTTCCTTGGGAATTTGGACACGTTATGTCCCCATCTGATTGCTGGTCCGGGAGGGGTTCATAACGATTCTCACATGACACAAAAGCCAATGTCTGCCAGCAGGAGCCAGGTATCCTCATAAAAGACTTGGTCACATGTAATCAGGCAGGGAGTGAGTAATCTAGATAAATGCTAATGAAAGCTCTTGCTGGTACCTTGTCTATTCAAAAGCTGTTTACTATTGTTCCCAGTCAGCTGGCTCCCTAACTTCCCATTCACTCTGGATTGCTCACGTTCAGCTGGGACCACTCTAATATTTGCATTACACGTGACAGCAGCCATCCACTCCACGTAGGGTTTGGTGAGCTCATTATCCGTGGCACACCATGAGACCACACATGGCACGTTGTTACGGCAGATGACAGATCTGGAGGCCAGTTTACCTCCAGAACGCAGGACACTCATTGAGAAGGGTTCCTGTAACACACTGGGCTTGGTACACATGTTATAAAGCAAGAGTAATTACACAATTAATATCCACCCCATCCCCGACAGTTCAGGTGGCTCTTTCTGGCTGCCCAGGTCCAGCAGCGAGGAGCACTGAGAAAGGTCCCTTTCTTCTTGATGTCTCCAAACCTCACAAAGAGCAATTAGGAAACGGAACTGGCCTTGTCACACCTTCTGGTGTCACCCACCGACCTCATTCATCACAGAAGGAGTCTCGTAAAAATTAAACTGAAAAGTCATAGCAACTTCTTACTCGAAACACGCAAAAGGCAACAGCTCCAGAGCTGACCAAATTTAGCAGATTTCACAGGGACAACACAAACCAGCCTTGTGCCAAACTTCAAATTTCTGTTTCAAATTATGTTGATACTAAAGCCTTCTCGAAAAAAACATATCTGGAATTTCTTATCATGGGCAAACAATGTCTTTTTTTTTTTTTTCCTGTAGTTTTACTCATGGAAGCAAATAAAGCACTTGGGCTGAAGTGGAGCATTAAAAGCAAAAAAATCAGCCTTGGACAGTGCCCAGAACACAAGTTACAGCCCAAACATTTAAAGTTTGGCAAAGTACTGTAAAACCTAGGCTATGTTAACCTGAGGCAGCGCTACCATTCCTGTCTGTGAGATGAATAGAGAAATATGATTTAGATTTCAGTAATGGCAAACATCTCCGCTGAGATAAGCGCTGGCCTGACGGCCGGGCTCGCTTATTTACCCGAGCAACGCCGCAACAAAGCCAACTGCAGCTCTGAGCCACTGCCCACCAACACACTCGGGCTCCGTCCCCTGAAGAATCCCAAACATCACGTTTATGGGATCCCTCCACTCTTACCTCAAATCAAGAGTCTTCTGCTGGACCGGCTGGTCCTGGCCTGATTTACAGGTTATCTTTTTGAATCAGAGGAAACTTTTCGAAAACAGGTTATTGCTGGTCTCGGTGGTATTTTTTTAGATTTAATAAAAATTATCTCACATAATCTATCATGTTACCATAGGAAAATAAATAGGTGCGTTTCTATTGTAACTGGAAATGAAATAACCAGCCTGTTTCCGTTTAATTGCTCATCAGATTCAGCTGCATGCTATTTCTGAAAAAAGATCCTGACTCAACTCAGCCACCTGAACTGAACAAGAACATTTAAATAGCAACTGGTATTTAAGAAGAAACTTAATTGCATTTTTAAAAAACCCATAGGCAACATTTCTGAAAGTTCTCCCTTAAATTGCTTATCAAATTACATAACCAAAAATTATCTAATCAAAGCCATGGATTTCTTACAATTTCACTAGGGGTTTTTTTTTTTTACTCAATTCAGTTATCACCATCATCTTTTCTCTTTTTAGGGAATACTAGTTCCCTCACACAAGAACTTTCCACTTGTGCAAGGTGCACAGCCACTGGCTGTCACCCAGCTTTGGAAAAGCCCCCCATGTGTGGTTGAATACAAGGCCATCTACCCAGGGATTGCCTGACTTGTTCTTCAGCTTTGAGGGCCATCAGGAAGGTCCAGGCTTCCTCTGTCTTGCTTTAACCTTGTCTGCGGTCATCTTGTCAGGGAAGTGTCACATCACAGGACAGGGATGGAGTCCCTCTCTGCTTTCAGGTGTTTGCCAGGGATTTGTAGAGGTCTAACTTCTTTCTTTTCCTGTAGGTGGGTACATTTTGCTACCAAAACACAGTCTCGGAGTTAAGGGACCCTTTCTTGTCCCACTCTCTCTATAGTGGTTTCTAATTCTCACTGTATTTGAAGAGTGTAAATGACAGGGTCACAAGCAGACTGTGAGTGGGTACAATGGTAGCAAAACAGGTCTCCTACAAGACACCTGCACAGAGTTTGGACATAAAAGCTGCAGATGACCCTTGCCCACCGTTTCCATTGCCCTCCACAGAAACCCACTAAGCCCACAGTCAGAAACCAGTTAGCGATCCACAGCACAAGAGCCAGCCCCTCTGCCCTACAGCGCCCGTGTGGGAATTGGACTCTTGGACTCATTCCCACCTCCTCTGGCATCTTCACTTCTTTACAGCAGAATGAATTGGCATAAAGAGTATAAAATTGCACACTTTCTGAATGCTTACACAACTGGAAACAGTACAGTCAATCCAAACTCATAACACAAGGCAGTGTTTCCTACAGACTGGAAAATATCCATGAAGCTTATGACCTATCAGTGCTTTTCTAGTTCATTGGGCAGTTCTCTGCTGTTTTATGCTTTACATCTATGGCCCGGGTTCAGTGTGGACCAAATACCGAATAGTTATAAACGACCATACTTCCTTTATTGTGTATCTTTTTATAACCTGGTAAAGTTTATATTTTTAATAAAACAAGTAATATGTGACCCTGTCATTTACACTCTTCAAATACAGTAAGAATTAGTAACATAGATGGCCATTTTTCACCTGGTATAAATATTAATCTAAAGCTAAACTATAAATATTAATTCAATAGACTCTTTTTTTTTTTTTCTTTTCTTTTTTCTCTCTAAATCCACATATATTCCCATATATCTCTTCTGCTCTCTAGCCAGGTGCTAAGGCTGCACATAAGCTTGCAGGGACAGAGGTGGCCTTTCCGTGTTGCGGTCGTTAAATGCCCGGTTCAGTCACCTCTTGCTGTAAAACCGAGTCTCTCGGAGGCACCACGCCAAGAGTGGAAAATAAATGCTGCTGAGCATATTCAACTTTGTCACAGCCGAGTTCTGTAGCACCGTGCTCCTTTCAGTGTGACTCGCATCCAAACTGTACTTCTCTCCTGCTTAAATACGCTCAGAATTACCCTGAGGGACCGTAGTCAAATGTAGTCGTGTTTATTTGTAATTGCTACAAAATGGTTTACAAAATTGTTAGTGTCTTTTATTATCCCTGCTACTGAAGCACTTGCCTGTTAATTAGAGAAATTTCAGCTGTCATAGCTGGCAATTATAGCTTGTGTATCCCAGTCTGTTATGAATAGTCAATGAGAGCTGATTAATATGCATGAGCAGCAGTATATAGGGTGCGCTGGCGCCGAGTGCCGCAGCCGGCACGGCAGAGGGAGTGCTGTGTGTGCTGCTGGGGAAGCAGGGACGGACACAAGGACAGACAGACGGAGTCCCCATCTTCCTCAGCACCCCGAGCCCTGCCGCTGCCACTGCTCTGGTCCCCCCCCTATCCCTGGAGGACACCTGCACGCACATGCTGGCTCTCAAGAGGCTTCTCTGCCTGCTCGGGTGAATAAGGAAGATTATTTCTGCTGCTTATTTAAACATGGGATGCAGTTTGTGCACTCTACAGAAGCAGGAAGAACAGTACAAGTTACTGTATGAAGTTTGTCAGGTAAAGAATTGGATTTCTTTTCTAAAAGCAAATGTTCCTTTTAGGCTTGTGAGTGCTGTTAATGACAGGGAACACCGAATACCAAAACCTGCTTGTACACATGGAGGGGAAAGAGGGTTTTGCCTAATTTGATGTATGGATGGTAACGATCAGTGGTTGCATGGTGTGCCTTCCCATTCACACTTGTGGAATATCAAATATTTAAATACATAGTATTACACATACAAACTTCTTGCAAAGCTGTGCCTCAGTAGTTAATTTCTCCATTATGTATTAAGTTAAACTTCTTGACAAGGGTTGTGGTTTGCTCACACACTCTTTGAACAAGTTAGGAAAGAGGTGCAAGGAGGGGGTTTCTGTCTGTCTGTGAGTACTTTTCTGTGCAATGCCCTCACCCAGGGCTCAGCCTGGTCTTTAAGTGCTTGTTGATGCTGGTTGTTGTGGTTTTTGCACCTCTGCCTGGGTAAATACCAGCTCACAAAGAGTTAGAATTGATGGCAGATTAACACTCCAACTCTACAGATCTTTATACATAAAATTATTTGTATTAAGCATCTGATAAGTTTTCTAAAAATGAGAGAACATTAAGCTCTATTACAAAATTGTTATTTCTTATGGGTTTGCTTTTCTTCCTGTCTGTCTCTAAAATGTCTCACTCTGTCACATTGTAAGATTTGGACCAAACCAGTGTGAGGGGGTCCCTGCAGAGCAATGGCCAGGTGCTTAGGGACATGCTCCTGCTCCTCTCTTTTGAAATAATCATAGCAGAAAGCTTATGGTAAAGCCTGGAAAAGGTGAAGTGGTTTCTCTGTACAAACACGGCAGGTGAAGACAAACTACCCAGACCCTTCAAGCTGTACTTCACCTCCTCCCCGTCCCTAAGGGGGCTTAGAGTAAGTGACAGTTACCCCCAGTCTCAGTTGTGACATTTCCCAGTGCTGCCACCTCCTGCGCTCGCCGGCAGAGGGAATTGCTCAGCAGAGCACGGGAGGGGAGAGAAATCCCGTGTCCTCGCTGCGTTACCACCTGCATCTGATCCCAGATACTGATGTCACTGACAACAAAGTGAATAAAATATGGGGGTTGGGTGTTAGGCTGGCAGGGAAGGGATTAAATTTTAAACACGTAGTTTTGATCTCATTCTCGCTCCCTCACCCAAAGGACACTGATGCTTTGTGGAAAGAAAAAAGAAAAGTTGTGAGAGCAAATAGGAAGATGTGTTTGCTGTCATTTCTATTTATACTAACTCACTTCCATTTGCTAAGCTGCTATGCCATGCGATGGGGGGGGGGGGAAGAATTTTAGAGAAAGGTAATCAGATTTCTTGGACATCATTCTGTAGCAGGAACTAGGTTCAGATGCTGCTGGCAACAGCAGAGCTGGTGCCAAGGTCTTGTTTCCGCGAATGCCCTGGTCAGATCAAGCCGAGGCCGTGGCAATAGTTACTTATGCCCCAAGGTCGTCAAGTTCTCACGCAACCAGGGCTTGGAGACGATCAGGGAATCGCATTCAGAAGCACAACAAGCAGAACAAACCAAGACAGGAAGAAACGAGGAATATTTTAATTGTTTGGGAAGCTTGCACATTTTCCTGTTGTGGAATGAAGGTGGCAGAGAGCCTTTGCAAGTTACTGACACCTGACAGATGCAGGACAACATTCTTTAAATACATGTCCTTAAAATCCGCCACGGGAACAGTCCCACTGATACCCGAGATGACTAAATGATCCGGTGCTGGCTGCGGGTGCAGATCCCTGGCAGTGGTTTGGATTTAGAGATCAACCTGCAAAGTGCTGCAACCTCGTTCCAGCAACGTGTGGAGCCCGGAGCTCAGCACCCAGCGTGAACTTTAAGTGTGGAAGCCCTTTGGGAAACGTAGTTGGAATATCCTCAGCTTCCACAGAAGTGAGAGGTGCATGTAATCCTATAAAACTGGGCTTTCTAACATAGTAAAACCTGAATTATTTAAGACTATAATCCCTGATTATTCCAGAAGATAAATTATCATGCAAAATTCTTCTAACAGGCTACTGCTTTGATTTCTCTGGTGGAAGGCAATTCTATAGCCTAGGGAGCAGGTCCAGATAATGAAATGTCACTATAGCTATAAAAAAGCATCCTCATGTAACCTACATATAAGAGCAATCAGTTAAAATTTAATGGTGAGGGAGATGAAGAACCATTTTCATTTAAAATAACCAGATATAAAAGACAAAAGTTTCAGAATATGCTAGCAGGAACAAATACCTCTTACAGTGGTTTTATGGTTTTATTTTGTATCATGCATGTAACCCTAATATCATGTGACAAGGTGACTCTGCCTTTTCTGAGAACTAAAAGAAGGGGGTTTTTAAAGTTAAGAGTTAGACAAAATTTGCATAATTTGGGGTTAGGAAATATTGAGCGTTGTTACAAATAAATCCCCTTATTTAGCCTTATTTTTTTTAAAAGTTCATGACTCTGCGATGTAGGAATTCAGAAAACACTTGCAAGAATTAGTAACAGTACATAACTGCGCTTTCACTATTGGGTCAAGAGCTTTAGTGTGGCTGGGAAATTAATGCTTCAATAAATTACAATTCCAGAAGGTCCAGTACGTCTGGCTCCGTAAGTCCTCATAACAGAGAGCACAAAGAGGATCAAATATACCAGGGCTCAGGCTTTATCCCTTCCTCATCCATAGATAATTCAAAGAGATCCTCTTCATTAAGGGCTTTGGCACACTGCCTACAATTTCTTTTTGGGCTGCTGTGAGCTTAATGATGCAGAACAATGGTCTTCCCTCTTGTTGAACACATACCTTATTGTACCTTTAATCACATAATAAAAACCAAATTAAGACACCTCATCATTAAAGTCTATTGTAGCTGGGCATATCAGTGATTTGTATTACAAAGGGGCCTGAGGAAGCTTGAAATCCTGATGCAGAACAGCATCACCGACGATAAGCGTGTTTGTGGCAGCAACATGATATAATATCTTAGATGTGTCCTGAGATTTAATTCCCAGTTGCCTGCAGCATATGAAATGAAGTCATTGTATGCTATTAAGATTTTGGGGTTCCAGCTAAATGGAAATTTTCTTAAGAAGACTTTTAAGGCTGTGAAAGCAGAGGGAGAAGGGGAATGAAAGAAAAGCAGAAAACTGGGGGAAGTGTTTTAGGCCTGTTTTCCAGTTTGCTTTGCTCAATATAATCAGCTCCTATACAAACAATAGCAGGAATAAGGGATTTCTCTTTGAAGAAAATTCCTAGGGCACAAAATGTAATTGCCACTGAAGAAAGCTTACAGAAGAACGAATCATCCGAGATAGAGCTTTTAAGTTTGTAAAATAGCAAAAAAAAGATTAGGACCTCAATTTAAGAAACTTTCTGAGCACCTATTTCACTTTAAGGACATTTATGCACAAAGTGAAACCATTCACTAAAAACAGACACTTAGTATTTCCAAGGATAAGAACGTGGAGTTTTAAATCACAGAGGACTCTTAAACTGGATGGGCAATGCTCAAAGCTGTTCTCTGGGATTCAAGATGATGGAGTTCTCATGGTTCCAGCTCTCATGGTGGGAAGATATCATAAAAACAACCCATCAAAACTGGCACTTCCAGCTGAGAAATCATGTGATAAGTGAGTATGGAGACTAACCCCCCTCCTCCAGGCTGTCCCTCCAGAATAAGGATAGAAACGCTGGCAGGAAACAAGCTCACGTTGCCACTGCCCTTGCTTCAGATGATCCGAGGTCAGAATACTTCTGCCTCCCTGATTGTTGAGCTGGCACCTTTCACAAATACTAAAGTTCACATATAAATAAACAGTTGATGGAATGACCTTTTGGTGTTTTAAGTAACTTCAAAGCCCTGTTCACATGCTCTGTGGCCTGGCACGTCTCTGAGACAAGTAAAAATGAGAAGAGGGGGCAAACTGGATTTGTCTTTTAAACTAGACTAAGATAGGATGCTACCAAGGTTATGAAAGCACCAAGGTCAGCATGCAAATTGCTGTGCTAATGAGAAACCGGTAGTGATGAGGAACGAACCCACACTCTATTTCATTGGCAGCTTCCAGCAGCATCACTCTCGAGGAGACTATTCCTGCAAGCAGAAGCACACAAGACCGGTTGCACTGAGCTGATCACTGACAGAGTTCCCTTCGCCATTAGAATTCCATTTGCATGTTTAGACTTGCAAAAATTAGACTAAAACAATCAGTTATTAAGAAAGCCCTATTCAAGGAAACAGTCTAACCAGACTTAAACCTAGCGAGCGATGATGCTATCCTCAATCAGGGCCAGTGGAGCTTGCCATAATAAGCATTAAGGCTAAAAAAAAATGTCTAATCAAAACTGTAAGATTTGGGAAACAGAAATAATTGCCTCTGTATATATGCTTTTTACACCCTCCCATTTAATTAGGCAGCCAGAGAATGCGTTGGTCTACCTTTCAGTAGTTTTCCATGTTAAGACTGAACTGGTTGTGCCAGTTACAGTAAACTGGTCTGCTTGAAATCCGCTGTATGGCTTCAGTTACTCTGGGTGTACACTGTGCTGCAGCTGAAATTAAGAATAATGTTGAAATTATATTCTCTCACTTCACCACTGTTAAACTTGACCTCAATAACAGTTGTGAACCTATCACACTTACTTCAAAGTAGGCATGTGTTTGCTTAAACAAGATGTTAATTCCACAGGCTTTGTTCTAGACAGGGTTTTCTGCTGCTGAATTAGTTCAGCTGTAGAAAAACTCTCCTTGACAGACTGGAGACTCATAATCTTCAGAAAACTGCCCTTTAATGATTGTGGCGCCTGTCTGTGGCTCAGAAGTCCCCTTTCTTAATTAGACATTTACCAGAAACTGGCAATTGAAATTTTCCTCTTCACTTGACGATGAATAATGCAGTGCCTCTGTTAGGATTGCACTGGAAGATACTCCTTATTGCATGTTAGAGGAATATCTTGGTCGTTAAATGAACACAAACAGGATGCAATATGAAATAAACAAAATGCCCAATGGTCACCTCTGATGTAAATGGATAATTTGAAGTCCTGTGCACCTGAAATTTCCTACTGTTTCATAATCTTCCAACGATCTCCATAGCATAGCTTTATTTAGATTTTTTTAAATTGATAAATGATTGAAACGACAAGTTTTGTACTGCTTTACACTTATACATCTGTTTAAGGCTATAAAGCAGGTGGCAAGATGTCCCAAGGGAGAAGGCAGTAGGGACAATCACTCTGTGCTTTACTGTCACGTGTCAGACATGGGCTGGGAAAAAGGAAACATATGGAGTAATGAAAAAGTGCAGATTTAATAAATGTGTTTCGTTGTGTTCATTAATAATGAAACAAAAGGTGAGGCTTCACTTTCAGTGGGACAGGACAACTCTCCATTTATACGTAGGTTGGGATTGTTCCTTTCAGACACTCGGTGGGTAAATGTAAGCAGATCCAGCTGGCTCTCCTGAACCCCAGAGCCATCGAGGACTTGAGAGGATAGTAGCAGAATAAATAATATCAAATATACATCAACTTTAAACAAGATTACAATAGTCATTACTTTAAACAGTGACGATTGAAGGAAGCCTTCCTATTAATGCAGTACATCTTCCGGGAAAAAGCTGGAGGCTACCACCTAAAAGAAAAATGGTAAATATCATGGCAGTGTTTTCTTGTGTCAATCCCATTGCAATTCTGGAAGTGGCCGTGTTGTAAGTGATTGGACACACTGACCACTGGCCCAGGAACTGGGCACTTCTCCATTTCAGTTCTAATTGCTGAAACAGCTTCTGGCTTTACATGGAGACACCACCTTAGCTGCATTCGGTAGCACTCCATTTCTCAAACGCTACCATCAGCCTCCTTGGGAAATAAAATGCTTCCCAGAAAGAGTAATTATATAATCAGACTTAAAATGAAGGTGTTTTTATCAATAGCAGAGAATAAAAATTCTCAGCTGTTGTCTAGCAGCATGGGCTGGAAGGGCAGAGTGTTGTGGTTGGACTTCTCCCTACATGACTTCTGAAGTTTGCATTCTTCAGCTGAGAACACCGCTCAGCTCTCAAAGACAGATGGCTGGAGGTGACAAAGCCTACTCTGGAGATACCAGGTAGCTCCTGAAGGAGCAGGGTCTCCTATTCATGAACCCACTTGGATCTGACACCGCTGCTGGGTTCCCAGATAGCAGCACTGGAAGTTCTTTCCATCTTTTCTTGGCAGTAACTTTAATAACCCTTTGCAACACAGATTATCTTCAGAGCCATCCGTAGTTGCTCTTTCCTTGTCTTACATCAAGGAGACATTTGTGGGAGAAGGGAAGGGATGGGGAGGACGGATTCAAGAACTACAGACAGTGGACAGCAGTGCAGGAATGGGAATGTCCTGAATTGGAATGGTCTTAGACCCGGTGTCTTGGAGATGAGTGTTCAGGTTTCAGCTGGGGTGTACTCTCGTGTGACCGCGGGGGGATCACTAACTTGGTTTGTGTTTCATCTTCTCATCTGTATCACACTCCTCTTCAGTTGGAGCAGGCTCTCTGGACAAGGCACCGTCTTTTGTTCTGTGTTTGCACAGTCTGATATACTACTGAAATAATATTTATAGTATTTTAAGGCCTGATCCAATTTATACTACCCTGATTTTAATTGAGGTATGGTGTTAAATAATGCTAAGCTGTCACCTACTTGAGCTATAGGTGCTGGGAGGGCACAGTCGGGGGAAAACTCTCTCCAAGTAAGTCTTACTCTTACACCTTCTCAAAGCACCCTCTGCCTGCCACTGTTGGAGAAAGGTGACTGGTCTACAGGGACTTCTGGCTGCTTCTACTTCTTCAGTGGAAGAATTGGGGTTTTTAAGTTACTCCCATTTAGCTTAAATTCGTGTAACGTTTACACACTCAACTAAACAGATTAATCTTTTTATGCTATTTACTCTCATCGTGCACTCTACCTGTCACCACATGGTATATATGAGACATTATCAGTATGGCAACCCCTCTGCTGACTGGAATTATGTTGTTCTGGAATGACAAAAGGCAAAGCAATTCAGGACACCAGTCAGTCACCCACCCACCTGCACAGGGACGCCTTCTTACAGGATTCTGTATTCTAAAAGTAAATTTAGAAATGCAAGGATTTACAGTTGGACTCGATGATCTTAAAAGTCTCTTTTCCAACCTAAATGGGAATCATTCTATGATTCTAAAAATAGGAAATTGTCATTCATTAAAAAGCTTTAATTTGCTGTACTAGATGAGCACATAGACATAGTTTTTGCCTCTTGAGAAAGGCGAGAGAGTTTTGGTGCAAGGCCAGCGCAGAAGCAACCCAAGGTGCTACACGAGGGCAAAGCCAGAGAAGGAGAGAAAGTGGGTAATTGCACTTGCTGAATTCTGCTCGTTAGTAATTCATGATTATTTATGGCTGTCATTTGTACTTCACTCAGAAGCATAATTGATTGGCTCCCTCTGGGTCACGCCACTGACAGGGCAGAAAGAGCCATTAAAAAGGGAGGGCCTGCAAACTTCTGTCTGTGTGTTCTATGGACCAGGTTATTGAGCCATGAACAAAAGATACGCAAAAAAGATCACCTGTTTAATGCTGACAAAAATATAAAAAGCTGTTTCTGCCCTGATAAAAAGTCATTTACCACGATGAATGCATATTTAAGAAAATAGGGCCCCCAGTAAACTTTGCTTGTGTAAAAAGGGCAGGACTCTCAGGATCCCCAGCATTAGCCTAAATCTGTTTTCATTGAAGCAAATGATAAAATTCCCTGTGGTTTTCTTTTGAGTCATGATACACAGGAGCGGAGCCTGAGAATGCTCCAAAAGCAGGCGCATTTTATAAAGCATGCTATATCCAGTACTGGTGCTGTATTGTTCATAGGGAAATGTGCTAATTACTAGCAGAATAAAAATTCCTTTATTTCAAGGGTCTTTTCCCAAGATTTCCCATTTGGAAGTTAACGGTTTAGAGAACAAATGTATTCTGTACTCTTAAGTAAAGAATTTTTATTTGGTCTTAACTGTTTTGTCATGGATGGCTCACAAGGCAGAAGGGAAATGTGCACACATGGAAGCAGTCTATTACTAAACAATATCATTCTGGTTTCTTGAAAAAGAGAGAGACTGTCCATATGAGGGAAATAAAAGAGGGATTAGATGGAGCTGCAAGAAGAATTAACCTATATTTCCAACCTTCTTTCTCTGATTCCTGAGGAAAATGGGGTTTAGAAAATGGGCTTTCTGCTGCTCTAGTTTCTATAAAAATCTTTAAAGTTCTCCTGCTTTTTCTTAATGTGCAGACTTCTTAAGAACTTGCTAAAGAAGTGAATCAGACCATAAAGAGCATTTTAAATGGAGCACAGACGTCTCCAGTCTAACAGAACTAGCATTTTTATAGTGCACTTCCCAAGGATTTGCATGAATTTCTACAAAGAAAAGCTGCTTACTCATTCTTAAGCAAAAAAGTTTTTTTCCTCTGTGACATTTGTGAAGCACTGAAGAACCAACAAGCCATACAATGCATACAAATGTTTACCATTCATGATGTTCAACCCACATAAATCAGTCGAACTCGAAGGATGGAAAAATAATTTTCTTTTACAGAAACCTTTCCAGTTGCTGTTGTGCTCCTCCAACACCCAGAAACAACGTTACACACCATTTCAGCCAAAATAAAGCACAAAATATTTATAACCACACACAGTATACTCATGCACAGGGATTTCATGGCTTTCTCAACCTTTCAGTTACTGCCAATGGCCAGAGCTATTTCATCTCTACTATTGCCAATGATGTTTGCATGGGCTTGAATGCCAAACTCCTACATTCACTGAGAGTCCTGCCTCATCCCCTTCTGCAAACCCCTCTCCAACAGGGCCTTGTCCCGTTGTCCCTGCGTCTCCTCTCCAGCTTTGCCGGGCTCAGGTAGAAAACTGGGAATCAGTTTGAGGATCGTCTTTCTTGTGTAAATAACCCAGGTGTGTAAATTCAAGGGGAAAGAGAAAGAACAAACACTGTTTTTTCCAAAAGCACTGTATCAGAAAGAAAAGAAAACAGGAAATTTTGTCAGTGTAAACAAGTGCACATTTTGGTACGCCTGAAAGCCCCCAATTTGTGGCAGTCATCAACGAAGTGGCAATTAGTCTTCTCTACTCAGAAAAATAAAACTCCTTACCTTGCTAAATAACTGAACAGCAGATATTGATAAAATTACATTTACATAATAGCCCAACTATGTACCATCTTATCAAAATACCTTCCTCACATCTCAAACAAAAATAAGAACATGTTTTCTAGGAAGAAAGTACAATTCTGTCATCTCAGCCATGGCTGTGGACTCCCACTGACTTGCACGGGAGGTGGGGCATTGTCCTCCCAGTGGGAAGGCTGGAGGGCTCCCAGTCTCCCCACCTCGGTAAGATCTGGTCTGAAATTACCATCTAAACAGTGGTGGTTGGCTCAGGAATTGCAGGAGGATACCAAACCTGCCAGTAGTGTAGTTGTTAAAGTAGAAGCATAAATTTATGGTATAAAACAATGTCAGATAATCTGTCTTCACAAAAGGTGTGACACATACCCAGAATTAGTAGAGGAAGAAGGAGATTTCATAACATAGTCAGTAGCTTGTCAGCTGCAGTAAGTAGCTACCAAAGCAAAGAGACATTTGAAACCAGAGCCAGGAATGTACTTGGGCCTTACCAAGACACATCTACCAAGATCCTAATGCCTGTTTTTAATCTCCACGGTAGCACTCGGTTTTTTCCGTCCTTCCTCACAGCTCTAAGGAGTTTGGTCATAAAGTACAGTCACATTGCACTGGTTCCTTTCATATCTCCTCTCTGTCCTGGGCCGTTCTTCAGCAGTTTCACCTGATGTCTAACAGTCAGTGAAGTTCATCTGCTGCTTCTGCTTTCAGCCAGATACAGCATATATTGCCATCTTTTTTTTTTTTTTCTTTTCATTAATTCCTGTTTATTTTTCTCACCATTTACTTCTTGGAAATGGGAATTAATAAAAGCCTCAGGATTAAAATGAGAGTTTAAGACACCATTTTAATCTGTTTGTTTGGTGGAACCCTCCATTTGGATTTATGTCACAGCTTCTCCCGTTATACCTTGTTGCATCTTCTCTCTTTTTCTCAGTTCCGAATATACATCAGATTTTATCTTAATTGATCAGGACAGGAATTTCCTTTCCACTGGCAGGGCCAATTCAGTGCTGATGGCACCCTCGGCTTCATAACATCTTCATAAGATCTTTCTCAGTCAGAGCCTGAGCTGAGGCACTGCAAAGGCAAAACTCTCCATGACTTTAGTGAGCAACAAATCAAGCTCAAGCGACTATTTTATTTTCATTCCAAGTATTAAAAGAAAACTTGTCGGCAACGCTGCCCATAGGATTGTGCCAGGTTTATCAATGGATTTCTTCCTGCCTTTGCAATGTGGGTTTCAGGTGGTGTGTTCTTTGCAGCCTACTTCTGTGCAACAGAATATAACGTACGGTATATGTTATAAACTACTTTATTACAAATTTAAATGCTATAAATGCTATTCTATAATCATTACGTAATTTATATTTTTAAAAAAAAAGCATCCCTTCTTTATTTACTCCACGGTCTTAATTCAGAGTAGTTCCCTGTGCACACCATGCAGTTAATAAGCTTATCTGGCTCCACCACAAATTTCATCAAGGTGCATTCAGTTCAGTTTAACTCCAGCTTTCTCCTCCATATTCCCTGTATTTCCAATGCAAAGAAGGTCCAAAAGCGAAGCATTTCAGCATTTCAGACAAGTTAATTTATCCATCTTCTGTGCCGTGAAAGATCCCATTGTCTCTGGCACACGGCATGGAAGGGTTTTAAGACATTATGCACATTTGTAGGTTTTTGGCAGTCTTCTGAAGCATTCATATGCATGGATCTTTTCTTTTTCTTTTGCGTTATTTCAGATGTAACTATTTATAAGGGAGAATTTTGCTGAGGACAATTCAGCAGCATTAGGAATAAAGTCTATGATTATAGAGCCACTTTTCTTTTTTTTTTTTTTTTTTTCCTTTTTACCCAAAGTGGAACCATGCAGATGCATTTATTGGCTTTTAAGCACTGGGAGTAATTGTTGGTCAGTTGTGACAAACTTTCCAGAGAGAAACTAAACATCTTAATTAATATAATCTATTCGGTAAAGCTTCATGAAGGACTCAAGATTATCTATGAGTGCTAGTTCTACACAGGTAACAGAAATCAGGCTGTTGAAATCATCCCAATATATTTTTATTTTGCGTGATTTTTGTGCTACTAAAGATAAAAAACCAATACCTGCTACTTTTTCCAGACAAAAGAAACCAATAAAAAGGCAAATTGGCTGTTATACTCAGAAGAATTGAGTATAAAGATGTAGAAGGAGCTCACATGAAAAGTTTCCTGCTCAAGAGTTATTCTGAGCACATTGCTGAAAGACACTACACGTGCTGCAATTTAGATTCTTTTCTTTTGATTGCTTGTTGAATTTAGTTGTACAAAAAAAAATAACGAGGGTGCACACAGTAAAATGTGCAACATTTAATTTGCAGCAAATAATAAAACTCCAACCATAATCAGCATTTTCTTTTTCCCGAGAAAACATTACACTGAACTTAATTTTACAGCTGTACAAATTGTTTTAAAGTAATCTGCTCAATTGGGCGAGTTAATGATATTTAATTTGACCAGGCCAAACTCGCCGTGCTGTGCATTACTGTGAGCAGTTGTGGTCAATAGGAGTGTTTGTGTAACGTGTAAATGTGACGCTAACACCTTCCATCCTCTGCTGGCTGAACAAAAAACCTGGTGTCATCACCTCACTAAGATAAACCAAAGATGACAGCGTAATAAGTGTGATGTGCACAAGGTAATTCAGCAGGAATTTAGCCTTTTCAATCGATACTGCGCTGGAGTTAACCCTCTTTATTATCACCCAGCTTTTTGCCGTGGGCAATACGTGAAGTACGGGCTAAATGCAGTTACGGCGCTGAGTTATGTCACTCGTTCAGTTGCCCCACCTGATTTAACAGGATTAAACGTGGCAGAGCAGAGTCTGAACCAAGTGTGACCCAGTACAAGCGGAGATGCCGCGTATTTTGGAGTTTGCAATCACAGTGAAGGAGTTAACGTGGCAGAGTCACCGCGTCACTGTACATTTCAGACATGTACAAAAATGATTAAATGACAAAGTAGTGGCCACCGCTAATACCTGAGGTTAGATTCTCTTGCATCTATGTCCAATCAAGGCAATTCATTATTTTGATGCCATGGAAAATATAAGCTGCGCTTCAATGCGCTTCCATGCAGAAGGCAACAGTTTCCACTGCGCAACTCATACCTCTGATACAATGATGTGATTTTACCAGGCGAGTAGCGTGTGACTGGAAGGAGAAAAATTTAAGACATCCTTGATAAAGAAAACAGCTAAACAAAGTGTGCTCCTTGATGAGAAGGACTGCTACGATAGGGGCCCGCGCTGTCAGTGCCAGTGGCATCCTCAGATCCCAAACTGGAGTTTAGCTCTACACGGCAGCCAACGCTTCTGCCCCAGTCCAAAGAACACGGTAACAATTACAGGATAGCACGTTGCTTTAGGACCCTAATTTCACTGAACAGCTTTCACTAACACGTTGCTCTGGGCAGCTTGTTTCTAAATGTTTCTTTTCATGGGTATTAAAATGACAACAGTTTGCAGGTTAAAACAGGATAAAAACTTGCTGGAGTTACTGGTGGGTTCTGCACAACAGCTTTTTGCATACGAGCCCAGAGATATTTTGGATTTGCAGATGTCTCAGGCTGAATTTCAAAACAAATCTCCATCTTGGGCTGGAAACAGTGGGAAGTGGGCAAACATTCAGGCTTTTCACCACAGTTGCCCTTTTCCAGTTCATTCCACACTGTTCGTTGTGTTCCACTCCCATAAAATTACAGTCCGTACAGTCGGAGACACAAACATGAGCATTTCTCACCGAGCAAAACTCAAAATAAGAATTATAGTTTAGCTGCTTTATAAAAGTTCTGACAAATATGACCTCATCTTTTTCACAGCCCCTGGGCGGACTTAGATACTTCTGGAAGAATTCATTAGAAGCCATGGGAGGAGGGAAGTTAAGCAGGAGTGGAACACCAAGCCAGAGAGGGCTGGAAGTGCTCAGGAGCTCTCTCTGGTTTGGGAAGGACACTTCTGCTCACCCAGGATTTGAAACTGTGGACCTTCTGCTAAAACTGAAGGCCCCATCTGGGTTTTGCTGCTGTGAAGAGGAGCTTCACTGCTCTATTCCTTATCTCATTCTGGGGATCCCAGCCCTATAATGCAAGGGTTTTTATTGCAGTGAATGGGTAACATCACGATGTTTAATCTGAAAAAAAGCTTATCAGACAAAGATATATAATATTGTGATTTCAGCTCCTGCCCCAGTAGTTCTGTTCAGTAATAGGGTTAAAAGATTAAAAAAAAAAAACCCAAACACCTAGAAAAATAACAGGAGAAGCAAGAACTTTGTTTTGTTTGAACGAGGGCTGAAGGATTTCTGATCTGCAAGAAACAAACGGGATGTTGGTTTGTACTTTAGCTCCAGAAGTGAACCCAGTAAAATCTAACTATGAACATAAAAAGCAGAGCACAGGATTTGTGAAGTTACTGTAGTGACAGGGGAAAATGAGAGATGTGTAACATTGTGTAAATAGTCCCTAGTACTTGCTCTATGTACCTTTAGATGGAAGCTGCAACTTTCAAATTAACAGCCAAAACCAACAAAGATATCCTCCACTTTCTGACTGTTTTTTCTCAACGTTTTGCTTGCTTTTTCCCTGCAGGTCAATGGGAAGGATTTGTCCAAAGCAACGCACGAGCAGGCGGTGGAAGCGTTCAAAACAGCCAAGGAGCCTATCGTGGTGCAGGTCCTGAGAAGAACTCCACGCACCAAGGCCTTTGCTCCCCCGCACGAGTCCCAGCTGGTGGATGTGGGCACACAGACAGATATCACTTTTGAACACATCATGGCTCTGAGCAAGATGGGCTCTCCTACTCCTCCTGTCTCTGTGCTGGACCCCTATCTCCTACCTGAAGAGTAAGTAATAGTTTGGGAAACTCTTGAAAGTCATTGCATTCCTTAATGCGGTGTAGAATCATAGATTTGTCTGGGTTAGAATGGACCTTTAAGATCATCTAGTCCAACCATCAACCTAACCCTGATAAAAACCATCACTAAACCATGTCACTCAGCACTATGTCAGCCTGGCTTTTAAATACTTCCAGGGATGGTACCTCAGCCACTTCCCTGGGCACGTTAGAAGTAGTTCCCAAACTCACACTTACTTGCTGGTGAACCCAGCTACATCCCAGATGTAACCAGGGCTCACAGACCACTGACCATAACTCAAAACATTTTCATTTTTCCTACACACCAGCAAGCCATTATTCACACGAGTAATGCCATTGAGTCACAACGTGGCCTCATAAAGCTCATTTTTTGCTGGCGTTTGATAGATAAAGTTATTGCTTCTTGTAATTCCTCTCACTGCCTCTTTGGGTTGCTTATGTTTTAACTTTATTTTTTATGGCTGCCATAAATTGTGTGATGCTAAGAGCTGCTACATTCTGTTCCAGTGTATTAATTACTTTATTATAACCCTGCAGCGATGTTGCTCAAATAAATTATTTTCTAGGACTAAAATTACTTACCAGTGCTGTCACGGATGTTTTAGAATCAAATTTTAATTATTGTTAATGGTAGTTTGATGCTTTTGTACTTACAAATAAAAATGACAATTATCTCCTGGCACACACACACACACACCCCCCCACGCCCTCACACGCTGTTCAAGAGGAAAACGGCTCCCCCAGGAACCCAGGCAAATTGCCTGTCATCTTGCCACGCACCTCCACAGGGGAAAGAAAAGGAAGAGAAAGGATTCTGAACGATTCGGTTGCTGGGTATGAGCACAGTCTGCTCCATCTGCAGCGATCCCTGGGTTAGAGATGGTCCTGCGCAGGGCGCGAGGCAGTGCTGGTGTGCACGTGTCTGTGCAGCTCTGGAGAGGGAACCCCAGTGCCCACCGGAGCTGTGGACATCGGTGGGCACACAAACACCCCAGTGCAGCTCTCCAAACATCCCCACCGACGCTCCAAGGAAATAGAGTGTGACTACAAACAGGCACTGGTCCTGTACTGCTCCTGAGGGACTTTCACGATAAGGTTCCCATTCAGTCAGGAACTGGGCTGCTGACTGCAACGGCTGCTCCTCTCCTGACTCAGTGCTGGTTACTTGAAAGATAGTTCCAACAGATAATATTTGATGGTCACCCATTCCCAGCCCGTTGCAGTGGATGTGCTCAACAAAAGTCTACAGCTTGGAGCTTATCCGCAGTGAAAAAGATGGGGACACAGTTATCCCTGGAGCGCCTAGGCCGCAAACCCCCCCACACGTTTGCAAGAAGGGCTTTCAGTACCTTCAACTTGCCAACTGCAAAACCAATTACATTAGGAAAACAGCAAAGATTAATTCACGAGGAATCATTAGTGTTGCACCGTGCTTGCATACTACTAGCTCAGTCCCATCAAGCAGCTTCATATTGCCCCTTAATTGTTAGATTCCAATCGCTGGAATCATGAGTCGCCTTCCTTGGAGCTGTAGATGTGGGGCTGCACCACACAGATGGCCTCATAGCGATCCCTGGGTACAAGGACACTAGTCAAGTGTCCCGTCACCCAGCAAACAGGCATTTTTTCCTAGTGCTTCCTGTAACTTCTCCACATTCCATTTAAATTAATCTAGCCTGTGCGCAACAACTTGGGTATCTTAGCCAATTAGCAGATGCTGTTACGTAAATAGCCTCACGCTTACACAGAAACATACATCTAGCTACCAAAGAATTACAGGGAGTTTACTTTCATTGCAGAAATAAAATTCCAGCATAGAAAAAAAGTGCTCCATAAGAGCATGACACTGCTTACAGCTTCCCAAGTGTAGATGGTGAAACTGGCAGAGAGCTCAAGCTGTAAAAAGCAGGATGCCAATAGCAAATGGCAATCCGAAGAGTGATGCTTATTTAAATAATATTTAAATCATTATGCACAGCCTGTTGCATTCAAATCACTCAAGGGAATGCTAAATGTTGGTCTGAAGAGTTAGGCGACAAATTATTTTTATAATACTTAGCAATTCTATATGATTTTGTGTCTCAAGGGCAAAGTGAAAATAGCAAACAAGTAGGCAAGGAGGATTTGACTTGCATGTCTGCAGATAATCTGAGCTCATATTCCCTTTCACCTTGAACCCTGGCAAGTACCTGCCCTCGTAGCTGGCACCCCATACCCTAACTTTGCCACTCTTCTCTCTGGATTTTTTTTCCCCCAAGTCAGGTTTACGTTTGGAGAAAAATCATGAATAAAAGCTAAGACTCTTTACAAGTCTCTCATTCATCATCAGATGCCAAATGTTTTACAATCTTCTTATAATACATGTAATCTTTGTCCAATACACTTACTGGTGTAAATGGTATAGTGTGTACTATTAACCACGTGCAACTTCTTGCTTTGGTTGTTAGTCCATCATGTTCACAATGACTTGCTTTAAGCTTGGAGTACATCCATATGCTAAGTTCTGTCCTAAAATATACCCTTTTTTCCCCAGCCACCCATCAGTCCATGAATACTATGACCCAAATGACTACATGGGAGGAATTCATCAAGAAATGGACCGAGATGAGCTGGAATTAGAGGTACTTAAGTCTTTAGTAACTATTTCATATACTGAAAGTTTAACATGCATGTGTCACGGACTTTATATCATATACAAAGTGAGAAGACATTTCAAAGCAGGTATTTGTAATCACATGGCTCATTACTTACTTTGCAGGTTACAAACCTTACTGATATTAGCAGTGTATTTAACTATGTGCCATGGACGGATATGCCACATCTTCAGCTAGCACATTAACATAAATAATGAAGTCATTCATTCCATTAATTATGTTTTGTGTAACTATGCTGATTTAGCAAGTTTGTGGAGTGGCAGGACCTGTTTCACGTGGTCACAGTAAAAATGTGTGAGTTTCCCTTAAATTTTCCCCAGCTGAGAAGCAGATATTCTTGATCATATAATTTAAAAGTATTTTAAGTTTACCAGACCACACCAGAATAGATATGCCACTATCTATACTAAGCTGTTCCTCCCTTTTTCATTACTGAGAAATTACATATGTATACATATAAAATTACAGATGATAAAAGTCAGACCAGTCACGAAGGTATGCAAGTCCATTTTCCTGCCAAATCTTGAAAAATCAACTTGTGGTTTTAGTACTTGTATATCCCCATCAGAAGTTCATCTTCAGTTTTCTCATTCTGAATTTTAATAACCCGCTCCCAGCCATTCAGAGTGCAGCACATCAATCGTGGGCCTAAGTCCTGTAAGATAATTAAGCCGTAGCGCCCCACTGAAGTGTTTTTAATCATTTGTAATAAATAGGAGTAAAGTGTCTCAGTATTTCTAAATACCTCCAGCCACATCTGACCCAGCTAATCCGTTCAAGATTATCAGGAAGTGAAGAGTTTACTCTGAGCTCGCTTGCACTTCTGAGTCCTTAGATCCTGGTCCTGCTAACGCTTATTTGTCAAAGCAAGCGCTGCCGACCCGTCTGTAGCTCTGCTCAAATCAGTGGTAGATTTATCAACAGCTTCAATGGGGGCAGAGTTCAGTCCTTCTCAGAGCACAAAGTTGTTCCCTCCTATAAAAGTGTTTGCAGGATCAAGGACTAAAACCCCATAAAAAGTTTGCAAGCTGTTCTCAAATTCTGCAGATCTGGGAGTAATTCATCTCCGTATACAAACGCAAATCAAAGTCAGGATAAAATCAAAGTGCCAGTAAAACAAATGCTGCTTAGCAGACTTCAAGGCCTTACTTCTCAAACAAGTGCTTTTGCTTTTTTCTTTAATAAAACCAAATACCAGATAGATTTCAATCTTAAGGGAAAATTGTGGAACAAATTAGTATTTTCTCCCCGTGTCTTTTCAAAATCTATCTTTTAGGAAATCTAATATTGTGGATAGATTATATTGCTTCCATTAGAAGGTCAACCAGTTGAGCTGAAAACAGTTTAAGCACATGCACTTCAGTAGCCAGACGTTAATATGCCTTAAACCACAGCATTAATAATTTTGACATTGATATAGTACTTAATGGCAAAAGGTGATCAGCTCAGTAACGTGGGGAGCTGAGCATTAGAAAAGTCTCTGTAGCTTAATAGTATTTCTTAAAAACCACTAAAGATTCTTGTTCAAATTGTAGAGACTATGATCAATGGTAAGGTCAAAGTGCTAACAGGGACTCAACTGGCTACTTGCTTTTTTGTTTGCCTTTTGATAGATATGTTTTAAAAGACCACAAAGGCACTGTTTCATTGACTGCAGCAGGAATGTCTAAAGTAAGAAAGCCATCAAGTCAGCCTTCTGGGCTTCTACGTCCATAAAATGTGCTTGGAATTTAAATCAGAAGCTCCTCATCTAAACTTTTATGGTCTGTAACTGACTGGTTAGTGATTTGTAACAAGTAAACAAGACAAAAAGAGTGAAATACCTAAGTTCACAACAAGCTTCTAATGTAAATATCCGTAGGAAGGAATTTATGCTGGCAGTATTGCCAAGACGCCAAAATTGTGTTCTCGGTTTTATCTCTCAACGTTTATCTTAAAATTGATGACTCAGAGGTAACTGCCATATATTCCCTCCTACAAAAATAAATAAATGCCATCTCTTTTCTTTTGAAGTTTACATGCCACGAGGAAAGGGGGACTAAATCCTGAACTACTATTTTATAATAAATTACAAGTACATTCATTCTTCACAGAGGCCCAGCCAGAAGTCATTTCAGGTTCATAAAGGAAGAATAATGTCACTCCAGGATTCCCCGGCAGCGTTATGCCTTAATATGTTTATTCAAACAAGTCTGTCCAGCTGTCAGACACACAGCCCGAGCGAGGGCTTTCTCAGTGTTAATTTTCTCAGATTACAAAGGAGAACATTCTACATCAAAAAGGGGGCTTGTTCTCTCACATCTGACTTTCTGTCTTTACCCTTTCCAATATGCAACTTGTGTGTAGGTCTTGTTTGCTTTCTGAGAACTGAAGTCGGCTAATTGAGACCAAGTACAGCTCAGAGATGAAAAACTACATGAAGTCTGTGCTAAATGCTAAGAAATCTCCCTTCTGATACTCTCACTCAGTCTTGGACAGAAGTAAAGTCTTCAGGTCCAAAGACTGAAGAAGGACAACGTGTTCATTCAAGCAGCTTTCTGCCCTGTTCTGGGCATGAAACCACAGCAGCTGATCAGCAAAAAATGAACACAGCACTAAAAGCCACGCTTCAAAATTTGAAATTAATACTCACTGCTTTGAAGAAACCTTAAATAAAAGCTGAGTGCCAGGGTTTTGAGCTCTCCCCTCTACTTTGGTCAGAAGTTTTCTTTTACTTCTCCAAAAATCTGTTTGCAAGGGAGGGGCGGAGGTGAGAGGCAACTGTCCGAACATGGGGATCAGTAGGTTCCATCACAGACACTCTGCAATTTTTATCCTGGGTGTAAAGTGTTTGAAAGCATCTTTTGTGTGAATATACTGCTTCTCCATGAAAACTCTCACTCTGCAGAGAGTTGCACCGAGCGGGGGCTTCTCCGGGCATCACTATGTCTCTGAATACAGAAGACTTTGGCCCCAGCAGCCCTGCTCAGGCAGCGACTGAACATGTAAAGGTATAAGCAGCAGCATCTTCCTTCAGCTTCTCAACTGTACTTTCCAAGACAAGTATTTGTATATTCTTCATTTGGAACAAAACCAGAAATGGTAAAACATTTCAACTTGACGACCAGAAAATACTGAAAGCTTGTCCTCCCTTGGCATTCTGGAGGACTTCAGCCTGGCCTTACCACCTCTTGCCGCGTGAGAAAGGTCTTGATCATGGCCCACTGGCCAATTCTGCTTGGCAAAGAGTCTGGGCATCCTTCAAGTTATCTTACTGAGGGCATCCCAAGCCTTTTCACCACCCTTTTCCTCAGGGTGAGATGAACTTTTCCACAAACTTTCCCAGCACCCCTGACAAGTTAAACTAGTGCTGCCTCTGTGGTCCATCAGAGAATTACCATCACAGAGCTGGGCTGGCACAGAAATCCCCAGGTAGATTTTTTTTTTCACTTATTCTCTAGGGCAAAGAATATCGGAAAGAAAACCTGTTTTATAAAATTTTCTTCCCTGAAAAGTGGAGGGGTGGAGTTTTTGCTTATGTTGGAATCCACATTTATGAGAGAAGACAAATGTAAAGATCACTTTCTTTAGCTTCAAGACAGCAAGAACAAGAGTTTTTTCCTCCTGCTGTACCAGGGTCTGTTTCCGAAAGGTACTAAGAAGGCCTCACACAGCATAAAAGGAAACAGTTATTTATATTTATTTCCCAGACATCCCTTTTTGGCTGAAACCTATTAACAGAGTAGCAAAAAAAGTGGGCCCTGCTCTTCCGGTACCTCAGAGGTCAGCACAGAAAAAACCTCATCACTTTTTACTGAGAGACATAAGAAGACAGAGTCCTTTTTATCCAAGCTTTGGATAATGCTTTCTAAAGGTCTCAACTTTTTTATACCCACCATTGTGCTCTCATTTCAGATTTCTACTGCTCATTTCTGTCTTCTTAGAGAAAGGACTTTGATTTTTATAAATTTGCAGGCAGGCCATAATTTTAAATCAGCAGTACAATAATTCAATAATCTGTTGCAAATGAAGGATCTTCTGAGCTCAGAGAGGTTAATTTACTATTATCACTTACTCCTAATTCATTATTATGAGCGATTGCAGGTATAATGTCATAGAGCATGTTCATCTCTTCTTGTCTTGCTATAAATGCCATATGGATTTTGGTAACTGGCTCTCTGAGCCCTTCTTGGCTCTACATTTGATGTGGAGCCAATAATCTTTCAGACAGTTCTCTTGTGCAGACGCTGTTTTGAAATCACATACAACAACTTCTCTGGAACATCTCTCCAAATGTCACTTTTACCTGATCTTAAGAAGCAGATTTTAATTATCTGTGTGTGTTAAAGTTATATTGCTTACCTCTTTGGAGAGAGAGGTGGGGGGGGGAGCATCTGTCATTCTGATTGGCCAGTCAGGCCCAAACCAGAACATATATAAATTTTTTACATTTATTGTATTAATATTACCACACTCTGTGGATATCTCTGTTCTCTGCTACCTCAGTTCTGCAGATCTAGCCCAGGAGCTGAATGACTTCAGTGCCTCCCATCTGCAACGGAGAGGGCTGACAAGCTTCGTATTATTTCACACAGAATTAATGGCAGTGGTATCTGAGCCCCAGTTGAGCACTGGATATTCTCTCATCCCAAGACCATACAGGAAATCAGAGTCACCGGAATGAGCTGGTGTGTGGCAGGGTCCCTGGGAGGGGTCAGGTGGCCGCTGTGCTCCCAGGATCAGGCCCTTGGGCTCACCAGACCTGCCACGCTGAGGGAGTAAGAAACAGCAAGCCCAGTGGCATTGCAAGCACGTGAACTTACACCTTCAGAGTTCACTAGGCCCATATTAATTTCTAGAGTTTAATTAATTCTTGGTACAATTACTGAAGATACTGTATACCCCCTCCTTGCCAGCGCCAATTTTGTGTTCTAATTTTCCCTTTCATGTGTCTGGGCATTACACAGACTCTACTCTGAACTCGGGAAATAATCTTTGCTTTGAAGACTCTGGAGCTGGTTCTTCAACTCCAACCGGAATTGCACACTTTTATCTCTCATATATTTCAAACTTTTATGATTATATTCAAACTTCATTGATGCAAAGACCCACAGGAAGCAGCTGTTCCTATCTTTAAGTACACAAAATTATCATATTTGGGTAGCATCAAACCCACTTACTCTTTTCCTACCAACAACTAGAGGGATTGTACCCAAGGGTAAGTCTGTCAACTAATTACTCATAAAAATGCAGGTTCTAAACACCTGCTCTAAGAATTTTTTGTCTACTTTAGCTTTCTGCTGCTGTATTTTTCGAGCATGTTTTTGAACAATATATTTCTGGTTTCCTATTCAGATATATAATGTTGAGTTTACCAGATTATTTATTACCTCCTAGTATATCACGGGTGCTTTTTATATGTAAATCCATCCTTACTTTTTAATTATAATAATACACTTCATAGTTGTATACTGTTGGAAAAACCACCTATTGTTATTCAAAACATGCAGCAGTTAAGAATGAAACTAATCGCTTGTTCCCTCCTGTTCTCCCACTCCAAAAGTCGCTGGAATTGTTTATGGTTATATAGGATGGATCGAAATAGTGGCCAAAGTCACTGTGCTTTTTTTGCTGTTATTTTTGTAGGGTTTTTTTTACCAGTATATATATAAATTTTCACTACCAGTATGACAAACATTATAATGAGCTACAGCACTAGTTTCTTGCCACTGTTTCATTGCCACATTTTCAAATGAGTGAACTATACAAAAACTTTCCTCAAGACATGAAATCTCTTTGTTGAAGTATGCAGGAAATGTGGGAATCATTCAAGGCCTGAATTAGGCCCAATGCACAAATTCCCTCCTCGTCCCCAGTTCGCCCCACAATTAAATGCAGAATAAACACATTGCCTGCAGCAGAGTTCCCAAGGATCAAATGAGATCAGAATTGAATCCACTTTGTCTCATTTTTTCTTCTGAAGAATTTCCATCTCCTCTCTAGAAAGCCCCAAAAGCTTTAGAAATCTGACACACCACACCCCCCACACTATTAGAGCATTGTGTTCAACCCTTTAACTAACAAAAGAAGGAGAAAAAGAGCAGCAGTTTTACCATGGATACTATTGATTGAACCATTTAAATACCATCTGAAATGTCACAGACACTTACAGCTATGCTTCTTTTAAAAAGAAAAAAAAAAGAAATTACACATGTTGACAAGTAAATAACATGAGATTGCCGATCTTGGCAGCTGTCATCTAGACATGCCAATAAATTATTCATATCAGCTTGTTTTATTGTCTTGCCCCTTACAAAAGGCGCAGCGCAGGTCAAAACAGAGAGATGTTCAGAAATAATGAGTTGTGTTTTCAGGACTTTTCTCCTGGAACAGACCAGTCCAAGAACAAGCACGCAGAGCTCAGGCTCTGCCCTTGGACTGGGACAGCCCTCGGATCCCACACAGGCTGTGCCCTCTTTCCCAGTCTATGTCCCTTTGTCCCCTCTGCCTGGTCCCACTCTTTCCGGGACTTGAACCCCACGGCCACCACCTCTGTCCTGGCTGGTGTTAGAACTTCCATTGCTACTACACCTCTACCTATGAAGATATGTCCTTTCTCCCTGTGTCCTCAGGACAGACACAGCAGTGGCAATAGACTGGTTAAGCCCATCCTTCGGCTCCTGGGATGTCCCTTGGAAGCAAGAAGGCAGAGCTGAGTGATGCCACATGGATGGTTACCCAGACTGTGCCCCAGCCAAGAGCATCCCACAGCTCAGGGGCATCTCTGCAGATTTTACAACCCCTTTATACCAACCAGCACCACAGAGCAGCAGCAAGTGCAGGAAAAAAAAACAAACACCAACTCAAGTGAAATCCTCATGACAAAAAAGCATAGAGGAAGAATAGAATTATTTTTTTAAGATGGCTTAAATGTCTCCAAGCCTAACAAGACCACCAAAGAGCACTAGAATGATAAACCATGACCTGCTGAAACCAAACCCTTCCAAGATACTGAAGTTCTTATTATATTTCTATTACCAATACTGAATACTTTGCTGACAATATATTGATTTTCAGTCTCACTTTTGAGAAAATTATTACATCATTTCATGAAAATTACGCAAGTTAATGTGATAGACACGAGTTAATGTAATAGAGTATTCCATTTTTCTCTGAAAAGCCAGAAAATTTCCCTATTTATAAGGAAATATACTATCAGCTGTGGCAAATATTGAAATCATACTTTATAAGTATTTCAGCATTTCAAGACCTACCGCTACATGAAATATAGGTAATTTTTCTTCTTTAAGATCAATAAAAGGTCTGTTTTCAAAATGACTTCATATTGATTGAAGGGTCAAAAATGCCCCTGGTATTGATTCTCTGCATATAATCACGTTTTGCTCAGTAAGTTAACCTCGTCTACAAGTGAAATGAAAAGAGATCCACTCTATCACTTAAGCAAAATATTTTCATTGTATTTGAAAAATTGCTTCCATCAGTCACCAGTGTCTCACTGAGAATCCATTTTCTTTTCCTTTTTCTTTTTTTTTTTTTTTTTCTAAAAAACCTCAGGAAGTAGATTTGCATAGAGTGAACAGCCAGGACAAGCTCGGCCTTACTGTGTGTTACAGAACGGATGATGAAGACGACATGGGTATTTATGTGAGTGAGGTAAGATTGAGCCGATTTCCGTAAGATACAATTTGTCTTTTAAACTGCAGTGTTGGGCATTTAAGACATTTGTTTTCTGTTTGTACCACGTTCAAAAACCAGCCCAAATGCAACAAATGGAAGAAGTCTATTTCTTTTTCCTTTTCTCTAAACCGAGTGAAATCCTACATCTGTTGAAGTCAAACTTTGTTATATTAACATTTAGTGTTCATTTTTGCCCTCTAACACAGTCTCAGCGTTCAATTTCAGATGGCGTTTTCAAAGTGTTTTCAGTATACTCTCTCTAACTTTCATTCTCAATTATTCCAGAAAAAAATGTAAATAAATAAATGCACCCCAGCACCCTCCCTTATTATTTGCAAAGATTTGGGGCCTGTTTGTCTCTCTTTACTCCCTTCCATGAAATAAGTAGTATTTAATACCTAATTTTTTCATCATGCAGATTCATTTCAAATTAGTGGCAGCAGTTTGGGGAAAGAAACTCATAAGTAAATCTAAAAATCTTGCATTAAAATGAATCATTTAGGACATAAACCCTCCTGTTTGGTTTGGAAAAACTGGTTCTAATCGGACCATCGTGTTTTAATGCAAAATGTTAAATTATGAGGTAACTCCAATCCATGCAAGCAAGATAAACCTATGTTCTGTGATGAGGCATCTCAGGAAGAAAGGTTTTGGCTTTGACTTGATCATTTTAATTTGCATTTTCCTTTGTCTGATATAAGAAGCAAAAGTCCTGCAATCACTAAGCCAGATGTAACAACCACAGATACAACAGCAATGAAGTAAAATGAATTAAATTCTGAGCTCTCAAACCTCCAAAGCACTCACAGTTCTCTTCTTCTGTAGATTGATCCCAACAGTATTGCTGCAAAGGACGGTCGACTCCGAGAAGGGGATCGCATAATTCAGGTACATGTGTAAATGGTTGTAAGTCTGCTAACACTGTAATCTACTGCAATGTCTTTATTTCAGTATAATTATTACAAGTCATTCCCTTCAGTGTGGTATTCACTGGCTTTGTTTTAACTTTCTGGGGATATTTCCCTTTTCTCTGCCATATCTCAGTCAGCTTTTGACAGCCCTGACCAGGTAAAGCCCTTCATTGCCACAAGTCTGCAGGTTGAGCCAACGTTTGTCAGCAGATGTCATCTGCTCCCAGCACATACTCTGATCCACTTCCACTTCTAAGTCTTCCTTCTACCACAGAAACACTCTGTTTTGGTCCAAGTAATTATTCCCCTTTGCAGAGCCTGTCTGGACAGCCCTCTTGATTCACTGGGATGTCTGTACTCATTCAGCAGGTGAAAGCCCAGTGCCACGTGCCAGAATGATTTGTCTCCCAAACACAACAATCCACCACCACAGGGACTTTCTTGGAAGGGCTGTCCCTTCTGTAGACACTAACGGGAGTAGAGGTCCACATCCCATCCTGTCTCTGGGAGCAGCATCCACAGCCTCACCTGTCCCACACAGGGATGTTCCTGTTCCTCTCCACCCACCAGACCTGATGTTGCGATTCCGCTCCTGCCCAACTCTCCTATCTCCAGCTTCCCTCCTCATAACAAGGTTCTGCACATCATGGGCAGCTTCACCTCTCACTTGCCCAACATTTATTTGGACAGGGACTGTGCCTGGCCTGTGTTTCACTGGCACCTCTCCAGCCGAGCTGTTTCTGTAGAGCTCATCTCAGCAGCATTTTAGCGTCCCTACAAAAAAGATTTCATTCTGTTGCTCTTTCCTTTAAAGATCAATGGCATAGAGGTGCAGAACAGAGAAGAAGCCGTGGCACTTCTCAGCAGTGAAGAGAGCAAGAATATCTCCTTGCTTGTTGCAAGACCAGAAATTCAGGTACTGTAGCAAAACCAAAAAAACCCCTCTCTTGAGTCTCAGTTAAAAGAGTTGTGGTTTTGTAGGAAGCAGTCAGTATCTTGTTGAAGAATTTTAACCTACCCAAATCTACTGAAAACCATATTAGAGTTTGACTGGATGTATATATGCTCTAAAATGATGGAATTCAGCAACCACATTATATATATTTTATATTAAAGTTTAATTTATGAGACATTCAGGGATTATATATACTGCAATGCTATTACAAATATCAGTGCAAGGTATTATGGATGGTTTCAAGCCATAGCTTTGAAGACCATACTGAACCCTCATTCTGATAGCTATTGATTATTCATTTGTTAAAGCAACTATTATTTAGCCCTTTATACACCATCTCTTAATGCAGTGAAATACTGTCAAGAGGCATCCTGGGCTGTACTGGAAGGTTGAACCAAATCCCTTTGCAGAGCAGGGATTAGCACAACAAAGATGCTGAACACACAGCCATGAGCACTGCTCTTTGATCTCTCTCTGCTCCTGGGGCTGGGAGAGCATCCCTTACCCATGCACCTGCAGACATGGGGTCAAGTTCATGACCAGCCTGTTCACCTACATGTTTCTGAGCTTTCCCTTGGGCATAATTGAGGCTGGGAATAAAAAAAGTCTTACAGACACCTCGTCAGCATTTTTCCTTCCAGCCCTCGATGCTGCCTTACAAGTGGTGTGTTCAAGCTTTGGGCTTTTGGGTGGTTTCATACATCCCAAGCAAGTCCTGCACAAAGCAAAACAGCCCCAACTCTTAGAATTATTTCCACAGAGGAAAAGGCTGGGGTTTTATTATATAAAAAGGCTGCTGAAGATAAAAGCAAGCTGCTGGAGGTGGAGGGAGGACAGTCAATACCCACACGTAGCACAGGGAGATGTATGTGCCTTCCCAGGACGCGGGAGAGACTCCCCTAAGATTTCCCAATCACTTTTCACAAAGTAAGGACATAATTTATGTCCGTCTTCATTCCTTTGACAACATTTGGTTTAGTTTTTCTCTCCCTTTTCACATAGCTGGATGAAGGATGGATGGATGATGACAGAAATGATTTTCTGGATGACTTGCACATGGACATGTTAGAGGAACAGCACCACCAGGCAATGCAATTTACCGCCAGCATGCTCCAGCAGGTACTGCCCTTCTGCTGTGCCAGGGTGTCAAAACTTCACCTTCCACTCAATATTCCAATACTGAGCTTGACTGAATACACTCAGTGTCCCAAATGATGATCAAGGCAAAAGGACTTTCTGTAAAATCAAGATATTACATGACTACCCACAAACTTCGTCTCGAGGAGCAAAGTGTTTTAAAATGTTACTTTTTTTTATTATTTTGCTCCTTACAGCAACATGATCACAGTTCTTTGAAATGCACCATTCCTGCTCTGGTCACTGAGAGAAATCCAAGGGAGGTGTGTGGGAGATATAGCAGGCAGAGACCTAACTTTTAAAATTTCCTGTTTAATATTCCTGCACATACTGAAAACAGCCTGCTTCCCGAAACCTTAAAATCCAAAACGGATTGGATGGCAAATGACTGCAATGAGGTCTATATATGGGGAGAAAGGCAAAGAAAAAAGGCTTTTCATAGCAAAGTATATGCAGGGCCAGATTTAGGCCTGTATTTCCCATCACGTTGCCGTGATTAATGCAATCATACAAGTTCATTAATAGTTTTTCAGGTTTGGTCTAGAGTTTTTTCTAGACTTTTCTAAAACTCTACGTCCTCTGTGGCATCCACTATTTTTGAAGAGACATATTCTTACTTTGGCCCTGCAGTAGAACTGGATACTTTTGTGGCCTTAAGTGGGGAAAGAGACATTTGAAAAAGAGATATACCTGAATCTCTATAACTGAAAAGCAGACCTCAGGCTCTTCTGGAAAAGCCATCCACAGCAGGCTGTGTTTTTGGTCACCATTTCTAGGAGTTCTCAATAATATTCTTTCCATACAAATAAAAGACAAAGATGCAGAAAGTAAACAAGTGACAGATTAAGAAAAATTATTAAAAACTAAACACCCAGAAATATTTTATGTCCTTGCCCTAATTTTCTCTTTCTGTCTTTTGATTTTTGCTGTTAGAAGAAGCACGAGGAGGACGGAGGTACCACAGATACAGCCACTATTTTATCTAACCAGCACGAGAAGGACAGTGGCGTGGGGCGCACTGACGACAGCACTCGCAACGACGAGAGCTCCGAGCAGGAGAACAACGTGGACGACCACACCACCTCCTCCAACACTTTAGGGAGCCAGAAGAAGCTGACGTACAGTCACGACACCCTGGGAAGCGGCGACATGCAGTTCAGCAACGAGTCGTTCATCTCGGCCGACTGCACAGACGTCGACTTCCTTGGCATCCCTGTAGACGAATGCGAACGGTTCCGGGAACTGCTGGAACTGAAGTGCCAGGTGAAGTCTGCCAACCCTTACAGCCTGTATTACCATAACAGCGTGCTGGATATGAGCAAAAGCGACCAAGAAAGTGTTGACAGGGAGCTGGAGATGCTGAACGAGGAGCTGCGCAATATCGAGCTGGAGTGCCTGAATATCGTGAGAGCTCATAAAATGCAGCAGCTGAAGGATCAGTACCGGGAGCCCTGGATGCTACACAACAGCGGGTTCCGCAATTACAACACGAGCATCGATGTTCGCAGGCACGAGCTCTCGGACATCACGGAGCTCCCCGAGAAGTCTGACAAGGATAGCTCGAGCGCATATAACACGGGGGAGAGCTGCCGCAGCACACCCCTCACGCTGGAGATCTCCCCCGACAATTCCCTGCGCCGAACTGCAGAAGGCATGAACTGTCAAGGTAACGAGGGGGCAGTGGCATATAACGTTTCCCAAAAGAATTTACTTGCCAGCTCAGAAAGCCATGAATCCAACACTGGTAAATGCCACGCCTCTGCTAAGGATCCCGACCTTGGCAAGCAGCTGGAAAGCAAGGAGAGAAAAGCCAGTGATGGAAGCAAAAGCCCTACTCACGGTCAAAAACCTTCTGGTTCCTACGTCTCCCCCTACCATCACTCTCCGTACAAGCACGCTCATATTCCTGCCCATGCCCAGCACTATCAGAGCTACATGCAGCTGATCCAGCAGAAATCGGCGGTGGAGTACGCACAGAGCCAAATGAGCCTGGTGAGTATGTGCAAAGACTTTAACTCCAGCCAGAGCGAACCGAGGATGGAATGGAAAGTCAAGGTGCGAAGCGACGGGACCCGCTACATTACGAAGAGGCCGGTGAGGGACAGGCTGCTGAGAGAACGTGCCATAAAGATCAAGGAGGAGCGCAGTGGAATGACCACCGATGACGATGCCATCAGTGAAATGAAGATGGGCCGTTACTGGAGCAAGGAAGAGAGGAAGCAGCATTTAGTGAAAGCGAAGGAGCAGAGGAGGCGGCGTGAGTTCATGATGCAGAGCAGGTTAGATTGCCTAAAGGAACAGCAAGGTGCAGAAGAAAAGAGAGAGATGAACATCATTGAACTGAGCCACAAAAAAATGATGAAGAAGAGAAATAAAAAAATATTTGACAATTGGATGACAATCCAAGAACTGCTAACCCATGGAACAAAGTCACCAGACGGCACACGGGTGTACAATTCCTTCCTGTCAGTGACTACTGTATAATCACCTTTGCTAAGTTATGTACATAAACCACTACCATTGGGGTAGAAATCAATGCCTCGTTCAATGTGGCAAGAGTTTTGTATATAAGATACAGTTCATCGAGTTTATAGCTCAGATACTGAACTCTACAACTATGGGTGCCGGGCTCTCTGTTTGGAAGCGGAGAGGAAGCTCACCCATCTCCTTCAAAGGCAATATTAGCAGTGCTTTTTGGAATACTGATTGTACTTTTTTACTTCTTACCTTTTACATGAAGTGTTTAAACATCAGAAATGTATTAACCATACTTACACAGGTAATTTGCTTAAACTATATTCATATTAAAAGGTACCCGTGCTTTTCTTTACCTAAAAAACCCCAAAAAATGCAAAAAGCCCACAAGAGCAGCTGCACATACGTGTTTTTTGTGAAACCATTTTTTGTGATATTATTTTGCTGTTGTTCACTTCTACACAGAGTGCTGTTTATCAATACTTAGCTCAAGGTTTAAAGGCAGAATTAAGAGTCATTCTCTTGTTATACTGAGCATTTATCAAACAGCAGTTTTTAGAGTTACGCTCAACATTTAAACATTTTTCTTTTTAAGGTTTCTGAAGAAAGTATATAGGTTTCATCTGAAAAGCCTGAAGCAAAGTACACTATACTGCAGCTTTAAAGGATTTTAAAGCATGTTTGCAACTGTTGCAACCTATTGGAAAAATGTGCATGTACAGCTAATTTGTTTATATAAGACAGTTTGTGGAATTTGAAAAGGCCCATGGTAGTAACTGTTTGCTTTCTAGATTTGAATGTATTGAATTATAAAAGCAGTTTCATGAAATCATCATTAGCTACAAACGTTAACAAGTAAAATGAAGTAAAATAAATTATTGTTTTATATTTCAAACTATTTTAAATTCTTTGCACTGCCTTCTGGTTTCACCACGTAGAGCATTCTTTCCTGGAGGGTAGCTCCTGTGCTGCGGGAACGCCTGAGCACCCTTCCGGAGTCCAACCTAACAGAATTATCTCCAGCCTGACTTTGGGGGCAATTGGGGCCGAGGTTTTCTTGAGAGGAGAGATGGATGGAAGGGGCAAGAGAGAAATACAAGGAATTCCAAGGGTAGAATCAAGCAATGCTTATCTTCAACTCACAAGGCATTTTAGGATGATCTGTAAATGAGAAATAGGACTTTTACTCTCCTGTTCTGCTTTGGTTTTGTGGTTTCTTAGTGGTATATAAAACCCACCTGCAAGCTTCAGTGACCGTTTGCAGTAAAATCAGATGATGCATAAATTAAAGCATACATAAATTAAAAGAGATGGTAAAAAAGACAAAAACTAAACATCAAAGAGGCATCACGCTCCTATTCTTATTTTCTAATTAAGAATCAGATATCAATTGGAATATTGTGCTGCATTCAGTAACATAGACTTATTGTTAATAGCTCCAGATTCTCCACCCCTTTTCTCTTGCCCCCACAGAAAACTTGCTCCCAGGCCATTCTCAGTTGTTGCTCTGGACTCTTCTTGTCTTAACTGTACAGAGCAAAAATTATAACCTTAGTGATGGAAGTATAAAGTTGGAAGGGGAGACATTAACAGTTTATCAGTGCCTATTTTGTCTATTAGCAAGAATTAAACAACAGATTTATTTGAGAGTTCTTCCACTCCCTTTGTGGACTAGCACTGAATTAGCATTGAATGTGTCTCCACCGTATTGCACAGTAGACTCTTTTACAGCCCAGAAAATGCATCTTCAGCCCATGGAAATTGTCACTGCCCCTTGAAATCTGGCACTGATGTCAATAACCCTCTGTGAATTTATCTTCAAACGATGTTTTCCTTTGGGATAAAGTACTAGTCCTACTCCAGTCTATGAAAGATTTTCTATTGACTTTGTTAGAGCTAGGATTTCACCTGACACGCTGCCAGCCATTACCATCACAAAGTGGTACAGCAGGAATAATACAGGATTTGCACAACACTCTGCTTTCAACACAAGACGCTCCCTGTCTCTGTCTCAAATCTGCTTTGCTCCGAGTTCGCGTTCTGCTCATCCCAACTGCGGGTGTGAGAGCCAAAGCCAAACGCTGCCTCTCCTACAGTTCAGAAATTCAGATGCACAGGCAGAGCTATGATTAGTGTGGAATCACAAGCCTTAAACCAGGTCCGAGAAGCGATTTAAGCCATCTTTAGTCTACCTGGAAATATCAGAGTAAGATTTGAAATGCTCTAATGAGGAAGATTTCTCATCATCAATGTGTTCTTCATAAAAACGGGCTCTTTTGGAATAACTTCACAGGTAAAGGTTCCTGTAGGCATCAGTATATAGACACCGAGCATTGTATGTGTGTGTGTAACAGCAGAAACGTATTTGGGAATTCGAGTGTGACATGTAGAAATTACACAAAAGCATCAACAATATAAAATTTACAGTCTTTAAGATGTTGAAATAAAATTATTGGCCAAGAATTACTCTCACACCTTTGAGTTTTTCCTCACTAAACATTTGTTATTTTGATCAGTTAAAAATCACCTCTCTCCTTTAATATCATGATTTATTAACTAGCATCAGTTCACAGAATCCATAAGTTATCCTGGAAACCTGTGCAGAAGCTTTGCAAACTGCAGGTTTTCCTTTCTCAGTTATCACACACCCTTTTTCATTGCCTTATCAAAGTACTTAATGCGGTGTCCAAAAGGAAGATTTGGGGTCTTTTTAGGTCCTTTCAAGGAAACACTGGAAATTACCATAAGATTAGTCCAAACTTGACCTCATTACAATGAACTGAATCAGAGTAGAAAGCAGCCTTTGGTGCCTAAGAGGAAATGCTCCATCCAACAGCTTTTCTAGAAACCGCATTATAGTACATACCCGGGATAACAACTGGAATTGTTGTTCTAGTTGCCTACAGGACATCTCATGCAAGAGACCTCCACACAGCAGTGGAGATTGTGTCTCCTGTCTCACTACAGGCTTTACCCAAACCCCAGCACCCTCCACCAACCCCCTCGCAGCCCTGCAGAGGAACAGGGAACAGCCCAGGCACGGGGTCCTGCCCCACAGCAAGGTGCTGACTCAATGTGGTGGGTTGACCCTGGCAGGACACTCAACACCAACCCCAGTTGCCTAGGGATCAGCACTGGGACGTGTCCTTCCACTGGGGAGGCTCATTCCAAGGGGGTTTTGAAGTTCACTTAAACCTGGAAGTATAAATCTTTACTTTCATCCTCCTCGGCCACTTTACTGAGCATAATCTCAAGTTTGGGTGATAACTGAGCCCAGAATAATGCATACACATGGAGAAATTCTAAATACACAGAGGGGGAACAAGCAATTGCCAAGCAGACTGAGAGGTTTTGCCAGAGCCTGTCATGTAGCCAGGGAGTGCAGCTCCCTGGAGGATCCATCACAGCCGTTATTTATTCCAGTTATCCCATACCCTGTCTCTGCTTTTCCCGTGGCACCACTACGAGAGGTTACAGACCAACACCTCAGTCCCCATCCTTTGCCTTTTTCCTCTAGACCAAAACAGAGATGTAAACAGGACACTCTGGATACAGGTTGGTGCAGAATTTGACCTGATTCTTTGCAATAAAAATAGGCTGTGTGTCAAACTGGGGTCGGTCTCCCTAAATTGCAGAATGTCTCCCAAACGTAAGATCTATAAAAATGGAAAATACTTATTTGCAAATAGGGTTTAAATCAGCGTGGAATCACTCAGTTTAGATGTGCACTGAAATGGGAAAGCCCTGAACCAAACCTAACAGCATTTTTTTGTAAATTAAAAGAAGAGAACTTGCACATTAGGGATGGCAAATAAAATGAGGTAAGACTACATATTGCCTAGGGAGTACTGGTTGGAGAACTAATTAGGATTATAAACCGAAAGTATGTAAATTAACCAAATATAATTATCTGCTAGTGGCCTTTGGAAATAGGTTACAGGATACTTGTTAGCAAAATTGCTCAAATGCCTGGAAGCCATACAAAACAAGCCATAAGCAATTTAAACTCTTCTTTTTGTCTTGTTTTCAATTTTTTTTTAAAGCAGTTGTTGTGTTAAGAATTTATTGGAACATAAACTAATTAGAAAACTCAAAACCAAAAGTAAGATGGAAGCTGTCACAGCAGATGCTGTACCTCCATCCTGAGGCCTCGGGTGTTATTAAATGTAAATTCTTGAATGTGACAAAATAGCAACGGTTCTGCTTGGGGTTTCATCCCAGCAGCTTAATTTCTCCAACAGAACAGCTTCTGTGAGCTCCAGCCAGAGTTAATCTGGAAGGGTGGAGGGTTTCTTCAACGAGTACAGCTTCTCAGCTACACAGGGTTGATGAGGAGGTGCTCACTGTTCAAATGCAAACATGCAGAATTAATGCCCCTTTTCTCCAAGTGCCCGCCATGACACAAAGTTGTACGAGATTTGGGGGCTTCTGTGGGGAAAGCTGCTCACTCACAGTTCACGTCATTGGAAACACAAGATTGGCCACTGGAAAGACTGATGGTAGTCGAGACAGTGGTATATATTAGACACTAAAACAACAAAGAGGGGAGGGGGTGTCACATCTAAAGGTGGGATGGGCTGATTTCATGCTCAAGCATGAGGTTTTTGGTACCCAGGCCTGACACAAAGCCCTCTTACGTGATCTGAAAGATTCCAAGCAATCGTAGATGATTACAGAAAGAACTATTGACTTACATGGTTAGTTACCCTAAACTGTACTTAGTGAAGGATATGAAAAAGGGTCATCACAGCTTTACATATTGGAACAGGACCTGATTTTCTGCTGCTAACCGTATTTCCCACATGCCTTCCAGTGGTCACTGCTTAAAAAAGTGTTAAATCAACCCACAGCCCTGGGAACACACTGCCAGCCCAAGCTGAATCTCTCCTGAAGCTCCAGGAGATCTGTGTCAGAGCTCACCCTGCAAAATTCATTATGCAACACTTTCTGTTGCAGGACTGGTCATAACGGGCAGGTTCATAATTTGGCATGCACTGCTCAGGAGAGTTCTTGTGTCAACTCCTCTTCTCAGCTGAAATTCAGTTCAGTTCTCACCTTGCTGGAATTCTAAAATGCCCAAAACACTCCAAACATGCTCATTTCTGTACCATAAAAAGATGCAATTGCCTACTCCGAAAACTTGGTAGAAAAACACAAACCCAAAATGAATTAAAAGCTACCGGATTCAGTCTACCAGTTTTAAATATTGGGAATTAAAGCCTCATCTCAATTCTGTTACCTAAAATAGGTATTCACATCATGGATCTAAGAGTATGATCGCAAAACTCTTTACTGATCAAGTCCAAAGTAGGAACTAAGTTCTACCAGTTTCCTGTGAAAAACCACGTCACCCTTTGAGACACAGAATGTTTCTTAGAGGAGATTTAACCAAAGCAGATATTAATGTAAGTAACGACCTGGTAACAATGCTCCAACTGCTGTTTTAATTTACAAAAATATAACGCCAATATTATACAAATCAGTGTAGCTCCACCAGAGTCAAAGCCCAAATAAAAATCTGGGCTACTATTTTTACTTTTTCCTGCTTTGCAGGAACAAAGTAATTTTTAAAAGCTATCTCAGCTTCTCCAATACCTTCTTCAAGCACCTGTATGCAAACATGAAATCAAGTTAAAGCAAGCCCAAACAGCCCATACTTATATTTCTCCGGGCAGATGATGTTGGCCTTAGGTCATGTGCTTCTACTCTCATCTCTCCCCTGTCTGGGAAAAAATGAGTCAGCTAAGTCAGAAAGGGACCAGAAGGAATAATCCCCACAGTCTGTCGGTTGGGTCTGGGCCCAGCTATGACTAGGGATCAATTAAATATGCTGGAAATTACATACATAATGCACATCAAGAAAAAGCCAAGCCTGGCTCTGAGTCTGTCTTTTGATTTTGTGTTTAGTTATTAAGGAGCAAAAATGGACCTAGTCCACCTCACATGATATAAGCACATAGTATTTCATGTTAATTTATAAATCTGTTGTGTTGGGACTAGAAAAATCCCCTAAGGACTGGAAATGTCTGCATTTCCATGGCACAAAAAGATTAAATGTCTTGCTCTGAAACCCAGGTAGGAGATTCTATTATTAAAAAAAAAAAAATAAAAAATAAAAGCACTTGCCCTGAAACAATGCGTTGAAATCAAAATGCAGACAAATCCTGAACTGCAGAACTGCAAAAGGGCACCCAGCTTGGGTGGTTGGGTCATGGACCACTCCGTCTGCCCAGGAGAGAACACTTGGTCTGTCCTTTCAGATAAGTTTGCCAGGGAGGAACTTTAAAGGTAATTTCTTTGACAATCCATCCTTTTTATGTTAAGCAACTGCAGGACCATGCAACAGGGAGCCCCATTAACTGAGAATAAGAACTTCTCTGTAAAAGTGAACTTTTGTTGACCTCCTCTCAAAGAAAATACTTTATCATATTGGAGCACGGGCCTCCCAGGTGTCACGGCGAGGCTCGGACCAGGCGGGATTCCATTGTCCCTACTAGAAGAGCTAGCTTTGATTTTCGATAATCCATCCTTCGGCTTAGCTGGGCTTTGTTAGCTTAGAATGGCACAAACAAAGACTCCCCAAAAGGCAAATCCAGCTATAATAGCTTAATAAAAGTAAATCAAAAGGCTGCAAATTGAAGGCACCTACAGTTTTGTCCAATTTCTGTTTAGATCCAGTTAAATGTAGGCATCCAACATTTAGTGGTCCTTAGGGCTTGAGGTAGCAGCCAAAATAAAAGCCGTAAGGTCACATCCAGATAACTTCTGCAAGAAATAGAATTCAGTTATGCCATAAGGTCCAGCAAATGCGGATGCCAAACATAACAAAAACCAAAGCCAATTTTTAAAGCTATTCCAGAAAATGTTTCTCTGCTCTGCTGCATTTGAACTCTCATTCAGACAAACTCCACAGGCCTCTCCCCACAAACTGAGCTCAAGGCAGAGGTGAGCACTACATGATCATTTGGTAATGAACCAACGAGCCTTTTCAAGTATTTCCATTCTAAAGTCGTCAAAAACTATCTCTGGCAAGGAAAGACTGTCCCTTGTTAGACAGACAACCACACAGCTTTCTCCTGTGTCACTGTTTTTCAACAAGGCTGAAAGACTGCCTCATTTATTCTTTCCTTCATGCCCCAGTCCTGCAAGGCTTTTAATTAAGCACCCTAATGCTTAATTAGGTACCAGCTTACCTAATGCTAACAATGGCAAGGGTCTCGGTTTTTAGAAAGGTGACATGAGTGACCCTTGAGGTGTGGGACAGGGCAGTACCTGTATTAGCAGGGTCCTCTGGGCCCCCGGGTGCTGGTAAGCGGCACAGTCCCTGTCCCCATCAGTGTCCCCAAGCACAACTGGTTGATGAGCTCAAGGAGTAGTAACAAGGCTCAAGCATCCTGCTGCAAAACAGCGTACCTCGGCGCTCAACGCAGGCAGGCAGGAGAAGAGGAGCTGCTGTGCAAGGCTTGTATTTGACACACAGACTTGGCAGATGTTTTTGTATTCCTCCCCTTAAAATATCTGCTCTGGAAGCAGCGCACACACACACACACGCGCACACCCTGCTCGCCCAGAGGACAGAGAAGGTTACACGCCTTCAGGCGTGCAAACAACAGTATTGTCTCCTTTGAATTATTCAAGCTGGGGAAAAAAGTCACATTATTAAGAAAAAGTAATAACTACCACATAACACATCTGCTTGTATTTGTGAGTCACACACGTGCCAAGCCTGCTCCTTCCCAAGTCCCAGTACAGTTTCTACGTCCTTTGCCTAAGCATAAATGGCACCAGTTTCCCCAGTGGAAGCTTTGCTTGACTTTACGGGAGACGGAGCAGACCTTGCTGGAGAAAAGTAACCTCACTCATCAGCATTAATTGGTTATATATCAAACACTCACAAACGAGAAACAAAAACCAAAGCTAGAACGCCCTTTCCTCATGTTTTACAGTAATGTAGCATCTGTCGTTTTCAAAACAAAGTCAGAATAAATGTGGCAATTTCAGTTGCCTGCATGTGGCTGCTGATGAGTGCAGAGAAATATTTCCAAATTAAATGGATCAACATCCATGTGCTAAAGTAGTACAAATAGGACCAGGCACAGCTGGCACTTTGTTTCCTAACATGGAGATTAGTGCCGTCAGCAGGGGCACAGGAGCCCAAAATGCAGTAACTCTGCTAAATAACAAGTGCCTGCCAAAGGGTTTGTATATTCCCAGCACAGCTTTAAACCACAAGTCATCCCCAACATCTGAGGCAACCAGGTTGCCTTAAACACATTGTTCAGATTTTCATCCTCTCCACTGGAGGAGGAGGAGACCTGCTTCACACTCAGGTTACCCACCAACAGTAACATCAGCCCCCAAAGTACTTGGCAATATTCTGCTTGAGCTTTTCCACCAAGACCTCAAACATTTCTCACCCCTCTCTCACTTTCCAGGTTGATCAGGTAACAACAAGCTTTTGTTAAAGACAAACAGGAACAGAAGTTATCAGCCACAAAGTATATCACTCACCTGAGAAAGCCTTAAAAAAAAGGTTTTTAAATACATTTGGACCAAATTAAGACTCTTCAACTCTGTTCAAAAGTGCAGCCAGCACTTCCCTGTGTAAGTGAAGCCAATAGTCTTTGAGAAACTGATACATAAGGTGCCCTGAGCAACCTGGTCTAGTTGGAGGTGTCCCTGCTGACTGCAGGGAGGTCGGACTAGATGACCCTAGAGGACCCTTCCAGCCTGGACCATTCTCTGATTCTATGATCTCATTGTGTTCGTGGTCGTCAGATCCATAAACGGCTGTGGGAAGGCAAAGGGAGTGACCTGTTCCCAGGCAGAGAGAACCCTGTCCTTCCCTGCCCCAAAGCAATTTATCCCTGATGAAGATACACCATGTGATAAGGCTAAAAAAAGATTAGAAATTAGCACTCATGGTGAAAAGAGAACATTCCAAAAGGCAGCAATTGCAGGCCTTTCACAAGTTCTATATTTTAGCTTGTGAGTCTTCCTCCTCTCAGGCCAATCAGAAGTTTGTCCTCTCTCAGGATTGACAATCTTGTGGAAGGTCACACTGCAGAAGGGCTAGTTTTCAGGGCTGTCAACTAGTGGTCAGATGTCAAGAGGAATTCAGCCAGGACAGGAGGTGACCAGCTAAAAAAACACTGGGATTGAATAAAGCATCTCTAGTCCTCTCATTCAGCCAACAAGCACAGGGTGCCTGCCACTGTCTGTTTGTTCCTCCTGCACAACCAAACCTCTTTACACTCACCCACAAAAGTATTTTTGTTTAAACATTGACATAAGGACCCTTAATCATACAGACCACCAGGCACACGGAAACACTACAGCGGGTTATTCACAAGCCCCCGAGAGGTTCCACCATTTCTCTGGTTTCTTAGGAATTAGGAGGGGAGCAAGGAGAAGGGAACTGCTGACACATCAGACCTCCACGCACGTGTCAGGACACACAATGAGGTGTTTCGTATCTCCCCAGGAGACCTTTCCAGTCTCTTTCAGTGAACATCGTCCTCTGTGCGGTACTGAAATTTTACTGTGGTACTGAAAAAAACTGCCCCAAAACTGTGGTACAAATTCTGCAGCAGCACCACAGGTGAGAACAGGAAAAGAAGAATTGGATGCCAAAGCACAGCAACAGGAAGAGCCTTCCTCCAGCAGTTGTGTATCACACCACCCTCCTGAGAAGCTCCAAAGCTCAGCCTTCCCAGGATATTCCCAGGTACATCCCACGGCCTCCCTTCAGCTCAGAAATCCTTCCTGAATCTTAAAATATTCACAGAAAGCTGAGGACAGCTGTATGCTCTGACACAGAATCGGGCTCTTTAAGGATAAGCTTGGATTATTTGCAGAAAGCTAGGAAAACACAGCAAAAATAAGTCTCTGGTAACAGCTGGGTGACAAGTTCTGAAGGGGAGTAGATGAAAAAGCATTGGCACTTACTCTGTGTAAGTTTATATTCTGAAATACAGTGGGTAAACAGAAATTTAGACTGACTCAGAGCACAGAACAGCTAGTAGTTCTTAGAAGTTAGTTCAAAAGTCACTAAAGGTAGTGGATTTTTGATCAGGCCCATATGAATACAGATTCTTCCTCCCACTCCAGTAGAAAGATTAGGACCTATCCTGGCAGACCCTAGCAAAACCACAGGAATTGACACATTTAAGATGAGATCAGAATTTCATCTATAATTTCTTGCTAGTGTTTTCAAGCCACAGCTGAAGGAAGCCAGGCATCTTCTGCCAGAAGATGAATGATTTATACCCATGAAGTCACCATTTCAGATCGTTCCTACCCTGACAAGTCTCAACTGAGGCTTTATTTTCTCATTGGCCATCTTTAATTGATAAACTAGTTCTATTAGTTCATTGTCTTTCTACCCACTCACTTGTAAATGGGCCAAAGTATTGACAACAAGGAGTCCTCCTAATGAAGATAAAAAGCTCCAGGTCTCCAGGCCTCTCTGGAGAAGTTTCCCAGACAGAGCTGAACACAGAGATGGAAAGTGTCTCAGGAGGGCATTTTCCAATGGAAAATGCTTGCAAAGTGACCCAGGGGAGCTTTACTGTCCCAGCCCAAAATGGGGGTGGGCAACACACTGGCCAATTGCAAGGACAGCTTCAAGTCATCTCTTCTTTAATCAAATTGCTTCTTTCCTTCAATGGATCAATAGGCTTTCTTCGCTTTGCAGCATTGGGCCGTAACAATCCTGCGCTTCCAATGGCAAACAGGATGTAGCTGAAGTTGAAGAGGAGAAATTTCACTGTGGGGGAGAGGGCAGGATAAGGAAGGAAGGTTAAAAATACCATCTACCAAGATTAGTTGCTGTTATGTGACTAGTGAGAAAGCGACCAATACTGCCTAATAGTTGAATCTCAATCTAGGAGGCTTTTTTTGCTTTTATGGCCCTCTGTCTGCTTCATGCCAGTGTGAGCTACAAACCATAACTTTAATAGCTTCAACCAAAGAGTTATGATAATATCAGATGCTGTGGATGATGAGCAAATAACAGCAAAAATGTAATGAAAAGTATATATTTATGTCCTTGCTATTAAATCCAAAGCTATAAACATTGACAGCTCTAAGAGAAGCGGTTTCTATTGTCATTGATTAATGCCTTGTTTTGAAGAACATGGAGAAGGTTAAAACAAGAAAAAAACAAAAGAGATTTTTTTTGCTTCTCTCAGTCCAAAAAATTACATTGGCTATTTTAGATGGGACCTGCATTTCCAGAATATTTTGATATAAGGCAAAATGCCTTGCAGAAGAAATGCGGTCAGAGAGATCTTCTAGGGCCTTTGAATCATACCACAATGCACATGTTAAAACACTAATTAACCAACGACCACGGTCACTAATGTGTACACTTCAAATTTGCTTTTTACATCCTTTCCATTAGCATAACTCTCAGCTGACACTGCAGCCATACCCACCATGTATTCACTGCAAAACTGGATTTCTTTTAACTCTTAGGTAACTATTGCCTCAAAGACCTTGTGAAGAGAAAGTCAATCCAGACAGATCAATGTACAAACTTTGAAATTAATACAATCCATCAAGATAACTAGTGATGAAAAAAATATCTTCTGCCTATGGTGGCATCAGGGATGCAAATGATGGCTTAAAAGTTAGTCAGAAGAACCTTCTATGCCTGCCACAACCTAGAATACAATGGTTCTGCATCTGGCTCCATCCAGTGTAAAACCATTTTTGCCTTTTCTTCCCACCTGGCTACACGTTCAGAGGATTACGTTTTTCCAGTACAAGCCTTATCACCATGCCTGGTTCTGAATGGAAAAACTAAGGTCACACACTCAACATTTCTATAACGGTACCACCTTCCTCCAATCTGATAAGAGAGAGGTTTCATTTCTCCTCTTCTTGCTCTGATGAAATGTTCATACAAACCCTTGCTGAGAGAGCACAAAAGATTTGCACAATTCTTCCCTCCAGCACTGCTCCCCTCTCCTGAACTCCTCTCTTAACCTCCTGTCTTCTGCACCATACGAACACAGCACCTGGTATCCACACAGAAAATCCAAAATTCTGTCCTGTTGAGATTTCCAGCACAACAGAGCCTAGAGGTTCTCTTTTTAATCATTTTAGATTAAAAAAAAGGAAATATAGAAAGGAAGGAAAAGATCTAACTAAAGTTTTACAAGACGGTAAGTCTGCACCATTTCCTGGGGACAGACACTGTGCTCTTAAAATCCAGTGCCCAGCCTTGCCTCGGTCTTACACACAGCATATTGTACTGGCAGTTCACCAGTTCTCCTGCCAGCCCACTGACCTTCTCCCATTAAAATGGTATCAGCTTCTCCCTCTACTGACATTCGCCATTCTCCTTTCTCAAGCCTCCAAGCCCATCGCTTCAGGTTTAGACTAAGCCCCCCCTCAGCATAACCCACTGCTCTTCTCCAGGTAGTCACCCTGGGCATTAACCTGACTCACTGCAATTCCACAAGTTCCCTCAGTGCTTGTTCTAACAATCTCAGGTAAAAATTAGTTTTCTTAACTAGGCAAGGATTGAGAAGACAACCTTTATGGTGAAAAGCCTAGTATTTTTCCTCAACTGAAAGAAAAGCTGTGTCTTCTGAACATTAGAAATGTTTATGATGCAACACTGTTGTATATTGTTATTTACACACACTATTCTGACACTGGGAGCAAAGATGCTCAATCCTATGGACCTTCACCATGGCTTTGTGCCACTCCTTAAGGGAACTGGTCTGATATTTCCTTCTTTCTTTTCATTTTTTTAATAACCTGGATTGTTATTATTATTGCTGCTGTTGTTGCTAAAGAGCTCTAGGGGGAGATGTGGAAATAGTCTGTTCCCTTGTGTAATGCCTGAAATCAAACCAGAATACATCAGCCTGACTCTGCCTGCCTCTTATTGCCTTAAAGCTTGTTATTAAAAACAAACAAAAACAATTGCTGCACCAACACCATATTCCACCTCCTCTGGAATGGCAGGGCAATTTATTCTAGCGGCGAAAGACAGACAGGATTCAGAACTCCGTTACTACAACTCAGGCCAGCCAGGATCACCATGGGCATTGTTATCCCAGCTTCTTTGGGATATAAGAAATGTGGAGAGTCCCCAGCTGAAGAGAAGCCCACTTGCTTATCAAGTTCTCCATCTAAACTGTTTGCACAGGAGAATGGCATATCACTGAATTTTGTCTTTGCAAAGGTTAAATGATTCCCGAATCCCTGCAGTGAAAGCTTTCCATCAACACCACTGCTTTATTCCGATATCAGCACTGACCACCAGCACATGGCCACAGGCTTGAAAATTGCTTTTCTGGTGCAAAAAAAAATGACCAACAGACAGTAGGATTGCTCTGTGACTTTAGGGTAGCGACCCTGAGTGTTACACTCGAGCCTGGGTAATACATTTTTGTCCAATACCTCATAGTTTTGCAGGCAGTAGGAACAGTAGCAAAGCTCTGGGTCCTTACAATCACAGTGACTTCCATTCAGAATTCCTTGATTTTGATTCAGCACTGCTTATACAACAACTGTGTTGCTGTACCATCTACCAGGCACAGGCTAAAACGTCTGTTCCCTATGAGCACAAAGGCACCCGTGATGCCCGGGCAGCCTCTCAAAGAGGGATGTGACTCAGTAACTATTTGACAAATTTGTCCCCAATTCGGTGTTATGCTCCAATTCAGTAGAGCCGAGCAGATCCAATGGATCTTTCTGGAAGGAAGGGAAGGGTTTTTTCCTTCCTCTGTGAGCAACCGCGGGTGCTCACTAGACGACAGACTGCAGAGAGTCCCCTCTCGTGAGGGACTGCCTTGGGTCACAGTCCTATAGGTACCTGATTTCAAGTACAAAAGCCTCTTGGCCTCCTCTGGAGAGCTCACTCTAACAGAAGGTCTAGACACACCTACCTCCCAAACTGGCCATCTCTGGATCTCTAGGACTTTATCAATCATTTTACAGAAACTACACTGATAAACACAACCCCCTGTTCCATCTCCTGCCTTAGAGGGAGGAAATAACAGATTGGGGCAGGACAGAGGAAATTAGGCACTTTCCTTCCTTGTACAAAGAAACCAAGCATGCTGTAATTTTTAAGTACTTTGAACACTCTAGCAAATCCCTGAGCATGTGGTGTGGTTAGCCTGGCAGTAAATGGAAGTGAACAAGAAAGAGGGTACATAAAAACAATTAAGTGAAGCACTAAGGATAATAGCGGGCAAACACAAATCTCTACAAACTTTAAAGAGACTGTTACTCTTGAAGCACATACAAAGGATACAAAGCTAATCAGCCATTTAATAGACAATCCTATAAATTAAGGGACTATAGAAAGCTGGTGTCTGGAGACAAATGGATTTTCTGTAAGTGTCTGCAAATTTAGGAAAGATGGAGCTAGCCTTTGTTTTCTTGAAAATAAAACATTTGGAGAGATATTGCTCTGCTACCAGCAATGAAATTTAGAGAAAACACAAGAAAATAAAGCCTGATGTATATGTGATGTGTTATCTGCAGTAGAGAGGGCCGGTCTCACTGACCCTGGAGGCTCCATCTAGTCCTTTATTCCTAGAGCAGTTAAAATCAAAACAAGAAATCAAAGCCCGCACTATCAACATGGACACGCTGGAGGGAAGGGATACCATGCAGAGAGACCTGGACAGGCTCGAGAGGTGGGCCCATGCAGACCTCAGGAAGTTCAACCAGGCCAAGTGCAAGGTCCTGCATGTGGATCAAGGCAATCCCAGGCACAAATACAAGGTGGGAAGAGAATGGACCAAGAGCAGCCATGAGGAGAAACACTTGGGGGTATTGGTGAATGAGAAGCTCAACATGAGCTGACAATGAACACTCAGAGCCCAGAAAGCCCCCCAACAGGCTGCATCCCCAGCAGCGTGGCCAGAAGGTGAGGGAGGGGATTCTGCCCCTCTGCTCTGGGGAGACACTACCTGCAGTGCTGCCTCCAGCTCTGGGGCCTCAGCACAGGAAAGACATGGACCTGTTGGAGCAGGGCNCCCCGTGCAGACCTCAGGAAGTTCAACCAGGCCAAGTGCAAGGTCCTGCATGTGGATCAAGGCAATCCCAGGCACAAATACAAGGTGGGAAGAGAATGGACCAAGAGCAGCCATGAGGAGAAACACTTGGGGGTATTGGTGAATGAGAAGCTCAACATGAGCTGACAATGAACACTCAGAGCCCAGAAAGCCCCCCAACAGGCTGCATCCCCAGCAGCGTGGCCAGAAGGTGAGGGAGGGGATTCTGCCCCTCTGCTCTGGGGAGACACTACCTGCAGTGCTGCCTCCAGCTCTGGGGCCTCAGCACAGGAAAGACATGGACCTGTTGGAGCAGGGCCAGAAGAGGCAGCCTTCCAGCCCCTAAAGGGGGCTACAGGAGAGATGGGGAGGGACTCTTGTCACGGAGGGGAGCCATGAGACAAGGGGGAACAGTTTTAAACTGAAAGAGGGGGAGATTTAGATTAGATATTAGGAAGAAATTCTGTACTCTGAGAGTGGTGAGGCACTGAAACAGGTTTGACAGAACCTGTGGCTGCCCTATCCCCAGAGGTGTTCAAGATCAGGCTGGATGGTGTTTTGAGCAGCCTGGTCTAGTGGGAGGTGTCCCCTGCCCATGGCATCTGTAACGAGATGATCTGTAAGGTCCCTTCCAACTTGAACCGTCCTATGATTTCCAGCTTTCTAATTCCATCATAATACTATCTTTTCAACTATTAGGAAAGAACAGCAGGGGCAATCAAAGTTTTTCCCCAATAAAATGTTTTTCAGTAAAAAAATCATACACTTGACTAAACACATTATGGGTTTTCACGTGTATATTCTTCCAGATTCACATTTTACTCATAATAAAAGCCAAAACCTTAAAATGGCACAGCTCTGTATGCAACAAGAGATGAACCCAAGGGTGCTCACACTGCCACCTGCACATTTGTCTTGATTAGCCAACAAGGATATCATTATCCTTCTTAAATTACTCAAACAGCACCAGGAGGAAAAGTACATTTGTACTGTCAAAATAGTTATGATCACAAGCCTGAAGATTCTGTTTTTATCTCCTCCGTCTGGTTACTCCAGTCTTTTTTTCCTCTTAAAATTTTCTTCGTTGGTGTTGACAGAAAGTAGCAACGTAAGTTAACACCAAGTTTTACATTTAATTCCTGATCACCTATCACAGACACCTTTGTGAATATGATTTAAATTTTACATTAAATAGATTTTTAAATTTGGGAAAGCTTTGAGATACATCCTAGGAGACAAATCCACAGGAAAAATAAGATGCTCAGAAGACTCCTTTAAAAGGTTTTCTTTGGTCCATGCTCCACCTTGGTTGTTAAAGCACAGAAAGGAAACATTCAGGTGAGAAAAAGGAAAAGGGTTTGGACTTTTCAAGCAGTTTCTTTCAGTCTGACTTTTAATAAGCTTTGAGAGCTAAAACACTATCTCAACAGGCTTGTCGTATCTACACTACTACATGTTATAAATCTGGTTTTATTTATATTTCATGCGCATTATAATTCTTTCAGATGAATAGTGTGTACCCTTGCACCACCGCTGCAGAATCCCCACTCTGTGCTACTCCTAACTGCATCCTTAATACCAGTAACACTAATCCCAGTCACGTCAGCTTTCTCGTGTTACCACCAATGCTAGTTTTGGCAGACTCTGTTTCAACCTGAGATGTCTTCTCTTCTTCTTTTGGAGGTCTGAGTGGCAGTATTAAAGTGGAGAAATAGCTTGCTACATTCACTCTTCCTCTGTAAACTTGTGATTGTAACTTGTGGTAAGAAAGGTTGGAAAAATAAATGTCAAGTAGAGCGATTCCTCTGAGAACAGCTAAAGGACAGCCACCAAGACATGCTACTCTTTAAGTGGTAGCTGAAAAATTTATATGAAACATCAGGAAAATGTACATATAAGTTCTTCAACAAGAGTAGTTACAGATTAATAAACTCCTAGCTTTGAAATATGCTTGTCAAAATAAAACTCTCCTGCAGCATCACAACAGCATCTGAACCAGTTTTATATAACGCATGGTAACCATCTGAGGATGTTTATCTGCAGAAAGAAGATGATGCACAAATCCAAAATCCTGTGTTGCAATTATTTGTGTGCTGTTTAGCAAGTGGCAAGCTCCACTCAGGACACGCAGGTTTTCAACACAACCCCTGCCTCCAGAAGCAAATGTCACCCACTGTCTGCTCCTGGCCCTCACAGGATTCTCCCAGCCCCTAGAAAAACCTGACCGAGCGCTGATGCCGCTATTTTGATCAAAGAGAACTCCACAGTTTGGCCTCCAAAAACAAAAATACGCATCATTTCTCTCTTTGGACCCAACACAAACACTGATGTTTGCATGAAGGTGCTAGAAGGAGTTCTGTACTTTTATTAGTGTTTATCTAAAGAACGTCTGTGTCTTTTTTTCCCCCCGTCTGGTTTGGAAGAAGTGGTATCTAGCTAATAAGAAGTCTGAAAAGCTGCATTAATCTCTGTGAATCGCTATCTCAGCTGCGACTACTGTTCAATATTCTTAACTGCCAGCACCAAAAATATAGGTTTTCTCCACAATAAATGCCTTTCAAAATACCAGTAGGGCCACTCTGGGGAGAACTGTTATCATGAAATAATTATGCCCTTTTGGGATATGAACACATGGCTGTGCTTTATGGATTAGAGCAACACCCCACATGAATTACAGCCCGACAACATCTCCTGTTGTGCTTTGGTCTTAAAGAAGAATGAGGAGGTTTGCTGTCATCCCCCTGCCTTATTTTTAGAAGGTGATGCAGGTACCTTAGCTCAAAATACGTTCACAGCTGTGACTATCTTACTCTACAGCCACCTGTGCTCATGTATTTTTAATGAATCGTTTTGGCTATTCATTGTTGTATTCAAAGTTGTATTTGACTTGGTATTTATAGATTACCTCGCCATCAGACAACCCTCTTACTGCTGTGAGGGTAACTAACATAAGAGCTTTACTACAGCAGGTCTGACCCGACGGAGAGGGGCATCAGGACCACCTTCTGTGGGAAAAGGGACAAGTTTTTCACAGCTCCCTGTCCTCTCCTCCAGTTTGCTGTCACCGAGACAAGTAACTCCAGCTCCCAACAGACTAGCAAAAGAGACTCAAAGCCGCTGTCAGCTGTACAGGGACAAAGTACAACTCCAAACCTGCATCACTCACATGTGTCTTTACCTTATTAATCACGTCTAGGAGTTCAAATACATCTACAATAATGCCTCATATACCTTACATACTTGTCTGCTCTGTGCACATGCAAATCAGTGCCCCATCTATTGTTCAAAACAAAGGACATCTAGATATTACTGCACTTACAGACCCATAGACGGACTTCTCTAAAATAGTAGAAAAGGTACTGTCATGGTTTGGGCTGGCTATATAGTATTTACAGATATTAAACCAGAGCTGCAAGGACACTGTACATTTTCAAGGGCACAGTGAAGAGGTCTGGGTGAGACAAACTCAGATTTAGGGACAGGAGCCAATTCCAACCAGAGACGCAGAGTCAGCAGTGCTGACACCTCACCCCTGGTCTGTGGGGAAGAGCAGTGGCAGCACTGTGACAAGACCACAGCCAACACTGATCTAAAGAAACTAAAGCCTTCCTCTCAGGGCCTGCTTTCTTAACAAGGAGCTTCACTTGGATGGGAGGAAGCCACCCCACTTCCAGACAGAGCCATGAGAAAAAGGTTCCCACTGCAAAGAGCTGATCTCCTTTCAGGAGGTCCCACACCAAACGCTGAGCTGGGTCCACCAACAGACCCCCGTGCAGCTCATCCCAGCCAGCTGAGGTCACCTATGCCCATCTCCACAATTCAGTGCCAATAACACCATAAAAGACGTGACTCTTTCAAGGGTGCCCCCTCTCCTCCCGCCCCCAACATCAAAATGAGGAAAGGTTGCAACATCTGTAAGATTTTGGACATTCTCCCAAAGGAAAAAAAAAAACCCTAATCACCAAACAGTTATTACCTGGTTTGGAAAACAGCCTAAACTGCAACACTGGGGACCTATTTACACATAGAGAGACAGGATAGGGCCCACACCCATTGAGCAAAGCAGGCTGAGGGATGACATCACCTGGAAATTCATACTTCAGTCTATAAGCCAGATACAGGTTTTTGTGTCAAAAAATCCTCGTTTTTTATCATTTTACATCAGTAGGGACTTAAAAGGAGTAGGAAACACAGAGTGGAGACTGAAAACGAAAGACCAAAAAGAGGAGAAGACTGGAACACAGTAGGAGACCTGAGACAGACTGGAGGCTGAAAACACTCAAAACCAAAACAGCAGGATGGAGTCAAAAAAAATGGCTGTTTGGGCTGAAAAGGGGCAGGAGGCAGAAAAGAACTGAGGTTGAAAAGGGCTGGGAAACCAAAAATGAGGCGGGAGGCCAGAAAAAAAGGGAGTAGAAGATGAAGAGGCTGACAGCAGGGTAGGAGGCCAAAAATATAGGGAGGCAGAAAAGGGGCAGAAGCTGAGCCCAAAACAGGGTAGTAGACCACAAGGCGGCAAGTTGAGGCCAAAAAATAAGGTAGGAGAGTTGAAGTTGAAAGGGGAATGTGAGGCTGAAAAAGAAGGAAATTTGAGGATGAAATAGGGATGGGAGACCCAAGGGAGAGTTCAGGCCAATAGAAGGGCAGCAGGCAGAGATAAGGATGGAAGACCCACTGGAGAGTTGAGGCTAAGGAAAGAGTGGGAGGTCGACAGGGGGGTGGGAGGCCAGTAAATAAAATTAATAAAATAAATTAAATAAATTTTAAAAATAAATAAAATAAATAAATGGCTGTGAAAAAAGTGGAGGGGTTAGGAAGCCAAGAAGGGGTGGTGGACAGGGAAAAAAAGTCCAGGCTAAAGGGGTGTTTGAGGCCACAAAAGAAAATCAGAGTCCAAAAGTGGATGGGAGGCCAAGAAAAAAAAGTGGAAAACTAAAGAGGAAGATGTGAAAAAAGTAGAGGCTGAAAATAAAGGGCAATCATACCTGCTTTAATCACGCCAGCTTTCGCAGTCTATTACTTACAAGTTTTAAAGTAATGAACAAACCCCCATTTTAATCATGATTTCTGCTAAGAAAGGAGAGAAGAAAATGACAAACGCATCAATGTGATGTAACAAAACTTATCTCTGCTACTGTAACAACAGCCATGGGCTTATGAACCACCAGACAGAAAAAAATCAGATTGTTTGGCTGTGGCTACTGGAATGTAATAGATGGTCCTTCAGCTGGGATAACTGAGCACATACTGCAGTGATTAATGTGAAAAGCCGGGTGGTATATAAACTGTTTAACAGAAGACAGCAATACGGCATGCAAACCAAACTAAACCAACCACAAATTATTTAGGCACCCTTGAGAAGATTTACGAAGATTTGTTTCACATATAAATCCTCTTCAGTCTAATATCAGAAAAAGGATGAGCGTTTCATTGGCGTATTTATACAGACCAGAATGGAAATAGCACTTCAGAAAGAGGAATGTTTCACTTCTTTCTCCCCAGCCCCAGACATAATATGGCAGTATCTTGGCTAAAGGCCTCCTGAAAACTTCAACTGTAAAATCACGTTCATCAGTGCTACATAATTATATAACAAATATTTATTTAGAGGGTTGAAATTAGACCTTAAAACTGCATCTACATTGCAGGTTAGAGTGGGCTGTCATGTGCCAAGCCCTGAGCCAGATGGGGATTTTCACAGTCAAGAGTATGGTCTATCACATACTCACAAAGGACAAATACAGACCCTCTCACATTCCAGCAGAAATAATTTCAAGCAAGGAAGTGTTATTTCTTCATTGTTCAGCCCACATGCCAGGGCTGAACTTGCTCTGGGATGCCTTTCACTAACATGACAATACCTGTTGTTCGCTGTTCCAGTCTAGTAACCAAATAGCACAGCTAAATGGGGAAGGACTGGGCCAAACCTTCCCGTCAATACTCCAGTGATTAAATCAAAGTCTGTGGAAATTCGTCTAGCAGTTAAATACAATTGCATTTATCTTTCCAGCCCCACATACCACTGCCAAGCACCATGTATTCCTTGAGTTCAAATGGTAAAGCCTTTGGAATCCTGACATACACAAATCAATCTGCAAGACCGAGAGCAGTGAGCGTGTCATCGCTTTCCCTGGGTGCTCCGAGGTTGCTCGGTAGAAGTCAGGCCAAGTTTAAAAAGGATCATCACAAACCAGAGCGACTGGAGCTGAACCTAATGCCACTGCCCCCCCTGCAACACGGAGGGTCCACAGCTCTGGTGCAGGTGGGGGAATGGGGATGCTGCACATCACAAAACACAAAGCATAACCCTCTCCCAGTACAGGTTGCACACGGGAGGGCACAGCCCCTGCACTGGGTTGTACAAAAGCACTGGGGGCCGTAGCCAAAGCCACAGTCTTTAGCTGCTGCACGTCGCAGGGAGCTACAGTTAAAAACCACAACACAGCATTAAGGCCATAGTTGGCCACTATCGTAAGAGTTTGGAAGACAGATTCTTTTTATATCATAATTTTAGACATTTGCCTCTATTCACCTGCATCAGGCACGTTCTGTGTGAGTTCATCAGAAAGAGGTAATGCCTTCAGTCTGAACACAGCGGTGTCCCAACACTTACATGTATTTTTAAGAGTTCCAGGCTGTCTCTGAAAGCACAATATACCTAAGTCTCATTTGAAGGCTTGGTCCACAAGCAGAAGAGTAAAGCCTCAGGATTTGTCCCTTTTGGTTGCTGCAAATGCCAAGAAAAGTTTAAAATTAATAGCAACCAGCATAAATTGGAATAAGAAATAAAAGAAGCCTTTATTGCCTTAGATACAAGCCTGTGCATCTGACATTTCCATATCAGGGCAGTATTCTCTCTGCTCTAGCAGCAGGCAAGCATAAAACATGCTCTTACTGCAAACACCATGAATTTTTCTGTCCTTTTAAACTCAGCTGTGGAAGGTTGCATACTATAAAAATAAAGAGAATGAAAGACTTTCATTGTAGATAAGGCAATTACCAGGGCTGTCAGCAAGGGCAAGATTTACTACTCAGAAAGGGTAAAGAGAAAGCAACGTGCCAAGCAGTTCAGAAAACACTGAAAGACACAGAGTTGCGAAATATTTTGCCAACCCCAGATTTGGTAGAGGTAGCTGCAGAGTGACCTCCAACATCCCAAACACCTTCCGGGTCTTCATCTGTACAGGGGACCCCATTAAAACCAGAACCTGTGGGGTGTGTGCTCTTCTCCAACGGAACACGTGGGATGGCAAAGCTGGAAGCTGTGATGGGAAATTTTGCCAGGAGACACCTGACTTCTGAGTAAATTGTATTAACCCTCCAGTGACTGCCATGTCACAGCCTGACAATCTTAAAAAAAATAAAATCTATTGACTGCAATGGGTCAGTAACATGATTTATGAACTAAGATCATCCTCTAAATCTCTGTTATCCTGCATCATAGGTCTCTGTTTTGACCATAGCACCACTATAAGAAATAATTAAACATCATCTCACCCAAATCTTACTGTAATTGAAATTCAGGTACTACTACTACAATTAATAGTATGAAATAATGGTCAGGGATGGAAAAATTCCTTATGCTCACAAGATGCTCTCAGCTGGAGAAAGCATCTTCCCTGGAACTCCTTTGTTGGCTTAAACTGAGATAGCCATGCTGGAGAACAGCTTCTGCCCAGAAATCTCTATGCAATTAATAGTCCTTGACAACGTAAGACCCTTGATTGACTGCTGCCATTTTCTTCAAAATGGCAAGAGATGGGAAAAAAAAAAAAAAGTAGTTGTGTTTTTTTTAAAGTGCTGGAAAAATACTACAGTTTTGACATGAAAAAACGCCAAATCAGCATTACAACTTGGAGAATGAGATGCAAACTAAAGAATAAGTACAAAAGCCTTTGGCAAACTCCCAAAGAAAGCAAATGTACTGGAAGTCCCAGCCAAACAAACTTCTCACTCAAGTAGAAAAGGAAATAGCAAGGGATTAATTCCATATAGCATGTGTTGGTGGGTATTTTTTGCCTTTTTCCCCCCCAAAGGATCCTCACTCTGCCACAATGGGGAGATACTGTGGTGATGAAAGCTTCAAGAAGTCTTAACACTGAATTGTTAGTTATTGCTAGGATTGGTGGTATCCATAATTTTGGATTTGCAGCTGGCTCAGAAGGACTGTTCCCATCTACAGGACTGTTCCCTGTGGACAAACTGTCATCCTTAGCACAAAACACACCTGGTGCCCATGCAGCCAGTAAGAAAAGCAACCTTCCAAGTGCAGTCAGGGAAGAGAGTTAAGCTGAAGTCACTTTTAAATTGCCACGCCATTGTTATGAAAGATTGTGCATAAATATTAACACCTCTACTAAGCACTTGTATTTCATATTCCTGCTTGAAGCAAGTTTTTATTGCTGAGTTGTAACTGCCTGAAATTAACACCTTTTCCTGAAAACGCTGGCAAATCATACATCGTTGTAGTGCTACAAGGCAGGGAACACAGCTATAACACTAATACCAGTCTATTTATACCAAAAAGCGAAACAAAATAGAGCTCTGGGTGTTAACATTAAGCCAGCCAGCCCGAGAGCAGCCCATCCTACCTTTACAGCCCTACAAAACCCCCCAGGGGATCAGCTCAGCTGCCAAAGGAGAGCGAAGAGCCCTCGCTTGAGAAATACCTGCCGTGGCTCAGATCTGAAACATCGGTGCTGCTGGAGAAGGAGGGTCAGGAATAGGCCAGGATTCATGTGGATGCCACAGAGGAACCAATCTGCCATTGACAAACTCACCTTGATGGCTCTTGTTTTTCAGGACAGATATCAGCATGAAGTGATAGGGCACCGACTGATTATGTCGTAGATGTTCATCTCATTCCGCAAAAGCAGCCGATGCGAGGTATCCCCCACCCCAAAACAAATCAAAGAATGAAGGGGAAAAGATGGTGTTGGGTGCTGAAGCGATTTCATCCTCTTCTTTCCCTTTCTACGCAAGCACACTTGCAAAGAAATATTTACTATTCCTAATTTCAAAATTTTAGAACTTTTTTTTTTATTAAATCAATAGCAGAAATGCCTGGGGTTTTTTTTTTCCCCACAAGACATTTCAAGCAAACAACTTTGTTGAAATTACAGACATAGGTTTTTGCTTCCTCTGCAGCAAAATGCCCTCAAATGAATATGAACCTTCCACATTGGCCCCAGGTGAAGCCGTCCTGCTGGTACACTCTCTTGCCAACCCCAAGTTAAGATCTGTGCACAAGAACCCCAGCCGTACTTTTGACAAACCATGTTTATGTCTCATTTTATCCTGCTTGGATGTGGCCCAAGCTGCAGCCCCAGGAGGATAACCCTTCTGCTCCATCCCTGACACCTCCCAGGCACAGCTCCAACACCTCTGACTTCACTTCGCAGCAGGGAAAGAAGCTCAACTTTTTCTCTCCATTTGCAGCAAGAGAAGAGCTCATAAAGCAGTTGACTGACTGATTCCTCACCATGACCCACACCACACACAACCTCACAGAGAACTGTGACACCAGCACAATGGTTTCCCTCACCATAATATTGCATTTCTAGGGTTTCATTCCATACTCCCAAGCTGGCATTGGTTACTTGCATCATTTTGGGGCTTGGAAGAGTCAGAACATGGGGTGAAGCTCATTTTTTTTCTGCAACTTCTGGTCTTTCCTTCAGCAGGTAAAGTGGTCAAAAGTCCTGATGGCATATTTGCTCCACCACTTCCAGATTTAACTAAAATAGCTTGCAAAAATCACCTTGAAAACTTCAATGCATGCCAAAATTGGAATAATTTGTCTGCTCTGATGACTGAAGAGAACCTACCATCTCTCCACAGCAATGCCACCCACCCACACATTTCCAAGTAACCCACCCCTCTCATAGCACAACACTGCTCTTTGCACGGGCTGGGCAGAGGCACCAAGAATCTGGCTTTTCAAAAGGCTTTGACCAACCTCCAACCCCTTTTGATTTCAGCAGGAGCAGAGTTAAGTCAGTGCTGGGAGCTACTCTGATAATCGAGGCCTAGATTAATGCAGCAAGTAGTGGCAAACTCAGAAGGGTTTTGACTCCCATTAACCTGTGTGGCTTCTTTCAGTCCCAAATTAACAGCGTGCAGAAAAGCTCTTCTTTTCCGCGTGGGTCATTCTGTATCAGATTTGGGAAAAAGCTTGGATCCCCCTCCTCAATTGTTGTAGTTTAATTGCATCCCAAAATACTAGGTCTTTATGCAATAAACAATCCTCTATACACATTTACCTGTTTTACAAAGAACAGATTTTCTCATCAGCTAATTTTAAAGTTGAATTTCTGGTTTTAACAAAGTCCTTTGTAAAACACCTGGGAAAAAGAGCACATTGCTGAGCTGAAGTAGACATTTTCAGCCATACGCTTTAAGATTGTAGTTTTAGGGTTCATCTGATCTTTCCAGCTTCTCAAGAAAAGAAAGAAGGGAGCAGGAGCTTAAAATTTCAATGAAATACATAATCCATCTTTGCCTTAACCCTCCACGTCACAGCATGCTCACCACCTGCTTTACTTTTACACACGCAGCCAGGGCTCAGTAGGGAACAGTCTGTTGCAGCAAGGATTTCAGTACAACTGCAAGGGCAAGTGCTACAACTCAATTTAAAAGTGAAGAGGGAAAATGATAAACAAAACCTTGCATCCATTAACAGTGTGTAGCGTGTACATGCACCTGTGCATTTGCACACAAAGCAAGAGTTCAGTGACACTGGTTGTAACAGAGAGGAACAAGCCTACTAGACACTGATGCTTCTATGTATTTCTGCAACCAAAGCTAGAGAAGATTAATATAAATATATATATATTAATCAGAAGGTGCTCATCAGAGTTCAGAATAGCCCTGATCCCACAGGCTCAGATATGTGGGTAAACTATCCACTTAATGCAGCTCAGTGATTTTCTTTGTGTATTTAGGAAATCTGAGCAAAATCACCCTGCCTCCCCCCACCCAAGTGAAGACAGCCTTGCTTTGCCCATTCATCTCCCATACTGCCTCCCTGTTAAAGGTACGCAACGCCGCCGCGCTGCCCAGCGCCTCGAAAATATCCCGATGAAAAACTGTGTAATCACAAAAGTGACAAAAGTAATCCAAGAGGATTTGCAAAAGCCATTATTTACATGGGAAAGGCTCAGCAGATGCTGACCTTCCCCCGTGTTCTTCCCCAGCCCAATGGCAGATAATCTGCACTGTAGTTATTAACAAAGACAACCCTACAAGCCTGATACATTAAATGATTTAGCACCTCCAGGTAAAACTTTTATACTGCATCTTAATTTACTACCCACTAGTGACCCTTCTTTTTTTATCAGTCAGAACAGGATAGATTAGATCTTCCATGTAGATTTTATGTTTTGCCATCTAGGAGATTTACAATCTTAGTTGCACCTACTGCATTCAGTGAGGCAAAGCTGGGTAATAGTTGTCCTCTCGCAATGTATGAAACTGTAGAGCCCAACACTTCTGAAAAGCATCGAGTACCCGAGGATGCATCGAGTGGAACACGGTTCAGGTAGAAGGAAACTGAGATCTGGGAAACTGCAACATAGGATTGCCTAAAACTAGAAAAAGAAATTATTTTTGTGGCACTTGACAGTTTCTGCAGCTTAGGTAGGAATGAAGGGGGAAATGGGGTTTGGTTTGGGTGGTTTGTTGGTTTTGTGGGTATTTTTACTAATAAAAACCTTGTACCACCTAAATCTATTACTACAAGTTTGAGGCAAAGACCTGAACCTGCCTGTCTCCTAGATCAGATAAGTGCCTTAACCATAAGGCATATCCTTTTTTTACCAGTCACTGCTGCTGAAGCTGGTTTTGTGCACATAGCTCATCAGTTTGGCCACTCTGGAATCGCCCTGTAGAGCTACTATATTCCTTTTTGTGTTTACCTACCCATCTATATACGTGCATGAACTATATAGCATACACAGAGCATTTCAGACCCACTGCACAGGACCTGTGGACATCTGCAAAAATACTGAAAGGGTTTATAGATATCCACAAATCCCAGTCCACAGAAAACATATATTTATTCCAATTCCAGTCAGAGAAAATTTCTAGAAAGAAAAAGAGGATGCATCTGAGGAAGCTTTGCCATATTAGCTGTAATCGTGGTGCTCACTTAGAACAAACCACCTTATTAAGAGTCCTTTAGCTGTGGTGTTGGGAGATATGGTGTAGGGGAGGAATTTGTAGAGTAGGGCAGATGGTTGGACTCAATGATCCCAAGGGTCTCTTCCAACATGAATGATTCTATGATTCTGTTTTTGCATTTCAAGCTGGCGTGATTCAAAACAAACACCTTTCAGTAAGAAAACACCAGTCATTTAGATTTTAACTATTGTTTCTATAAAATCCAGTCATAGCACTCAGCACTTTGACTCAACAGGAACAGTAGTTGCCAAGTGCCTCACACGTTTTGGTCTTCAACATTCTTCTGGCAGGAACAAAACCCCCAAATCTGTGTATAAAACCATCTACTACCAACAATAAAAATGGTTGGGTTAAATTTACATACTGTATCTCCTTAAGTAGACATTTTAGGAAAAATAAAATACAGGCTAATACAGACAATGATCCATTTGCCTATATAGTGACCGTGACAACAACTTGAATGAACAGTAAAGCACAAACCACATCAACCTTCATTTCTGAAGATAACTTGCATGTGCAAGTGCATTATTTCCTCTGTGGCCTCATGAAAATTCCCAAAGCTCAGTATTTAATCAGCAGCTGCCTCATCCTCCCCAAAAGGGTTAAGGAAAGCATTACAGCATGCTTCGTGGGTTTTTGGCATTGCAGTGCCAACACTTTCTGTGTAAGCAATGGAAATCATGACACCAGCCAGTTGTGATGGGATGGACAGGTGTCTGATTACAGATAATATCCTCATTGTTTCCTAAGGCACATCTGAGCTTCCCACAAATGGAGAGGTAAAGAGAGCAGCTAAGCAGGCTGTAATTTAGAATGACAGAACTTTGCTTAATGAGAAATCTTGACTCCGCATTTAATCAAAATAAGCTAGATTATGAGCAGTAGGGCAGGCTAGTGTGGAATATGTGCTATTAATCACACATCAAATAAACCCCGGGAACTTTCTACTAAAAAAAAAAAAATTAAAAAAAAAAATCACAATTCACCAGAAATTTAATCAAAATAAAGAGCACAATAAATAGCTTACAAAATGCATTATATGAAACATGAAGGTTAAGTATAGCACCTGAAGCACCGACTATTATATAGGCACATAAAATATGATACATTAAGAACACAAATTTCAAGAACATAGATATGATACATCACAGCGAGATTTTGCACCTGCAAAGTAAAGGTAAAAGAAGTATCCCACAGGCTATGAGACAAACCTCCTTCTCAAAGCCAGGTGAAATCAAGAGCACCTCAAGAGTCACCCCACTTATTACCCAGTTATTTAAAATCAGAAGCACAGCATTTGCATTTTGTTTGGAAGACCGGCACTATTCTGATCAGGACCTCATCATAATCTGATTTTAGAGGGGTTTTTTTTTGATGGATATATTTCTTGAAATTATTGTCAGCCCCCCAAATGCTGTAGGGCAGTAATGATGTTTATTTGGTTTCAGTCAGAAGTGAGATTTGTGTACACCATTCCCCTGACTAGACAGAAATAAATTAACCTGTCGCAGTACTTGGGAATCTACAAAATGAACTTCTGTAAAACTGCTGATTCCCCCAAATCTTAGGTGCATCTATCCCAAAGCAAAGTATCTCATGGGAACACTGGAGTCAGGCAGCTCTGCAACTAGAGGCTGTGCAATCATTGGAAAGCACTGGAGCTGGAGGGCAGGACACAAAGTGCAGCCCTGCTGCTGTCAACCCCGTGCCACCCGAGGTCTGCTCTTTGCTTGCTCAGATCGTCACTGCCAGTCCCTGCAGCCCCCTCTGACCCACAGCCCTGAAAGACCCATGTTATCAAAATTCCCCCTTATTAAACAGCTTCCTCTGCCTTCATCCCGGCAACTGAAACTCACTTTATCCTCAGTTTTTATACAAGCTCCGACTCTTGCAAGGAACCTTCTTGGTTCTTTCTGCGTAACTGAGGACTTAGGTTGTTGATTTGGACTGCAGCACACGCGTCAGCTTCTCTATACCATTCCTCAGGTGAGGCTAACCCTAGTTCTCATGGATGGAAAACACGTACATATATATAGATGCAGACAGAAATGCTAAAGGCACTGCTCAAACCAGACTCTTGATACAAATGAAGGATCATTTTTAATAATGGTTTTGAGTAAGTCAGGAAAAACCCCACTATCATGTGAATTAAGTACAACCTTTGGCAAATATCCACCCCATTGTGCCATCTTCCACAATGTTATCCTACTATAACACCATACCTCACCAAGAGCAACATGTTGCAAACCTCCCCTTGATAGTACCCCATTATTCCAATCCAACTTCATTCTATTACACTTTCTTCTTAAAACCTACTTCTACAGAGAGTTTAGTGATTGAATGAGATAAGCACTTTTCCAATATGGAAATGCTTATAGCAATTCCAGAGTGGGCAATTGTAATAACATGGAAAATGCCAGTGGATGCACACCATCCTGTGCCACCTCATTGCAGGCAGAGCCAGAAGGGCTGTGTCTAAAGCATGAGAAACAGCTTAATATATCTTCATTGATTTTTTTTTCGGCCTCCTCAGTGAGGCTCTCAGCTCAGATGCCAGAGGTTATGCTGCTTTTTCTTCCATGAGTATCTATTAAGGACCAAACTGAAGTCCTTGGCTTATTGTATAAATACCATGGCAATGGTATGTTTCGGTTATTACTCACCAGGATCAGATATCAAGTGAGGAAAAAAGCTCTAAATTCCTTTGCCAATTGCCAGACATATCAAGGACCCTTTTCATACATTGATTTTTTGGTGTTATTTACTTTACAATAGTAGGAATATCCCTTTGCATGTTCCAGATATAAGAAAGCTAAAGTAGTAATCTATATGAGTGCAAGATAGGATATTGAACTAGATTCCCTGAAGCAGAAGTCACTGGCATAGAGGTAATATTTCAGAAGGATGGAATTGATTTCTGACCCAGTACTTCAGCATCCTGCATTCATGAGCTCATATTGGATGAAAACAAGTCGATACAAGAGGCATATGAGATTTAAAAGGCTATGAAGTACAGTAGGATAACAATGGATAATTTACACATGATGCTTAATAAGCAACTGCAGAAAAGCTAGTGCTTTTTTTTTTTTACCTACACCCAGTGTATTTTTTCTTTTTCTTTAAATTTACAAAGTAAACTTTATAGGGTGATCTCGTTAAACCTAAGCCAGGCCCCTAGCTCATACTCAGGCAAACCCTTCTGGTTTTAACATGACAGTAGGCTCCCCAGAAGGACAGTGTACTTCTTGCCAGCACATCTCATTAGTCAGAACCAGTAGCAACTAAGGGGTACCCAAGTGAAAAATCTGTAAACTTTGCTTTTGCCCACTGCTGCTGGAGCTTCTTCCTCCTTGAACGATGGAGGAAGGAAGAAGGCTGCACCTCCTTCATCTGAAATACACCCGTTTAACAAACAGCTTTCCCCTCACTCAGAACTTGTTGGGACGCTCTACACTAAATTGGTTTCTTGAACAGAACAAGGTGGTTTAGTATTAAAGAATACACACTAAAGAAGAACATTAATACAAGATCATTTTATTACTTGCTGTGATATTCAAACCCGCTTCCTTTTCTGGTGGTCTCAGTAAATCCTGATGAACAGAAATCTTTTCAATTTTATCTCAGTCTCTCAGGATCTATATCCAAGGAATAAAGCCAAATTTGGCTTTGCTCCAATTTGTCAAAATAATCAAAATGACTTTTCTCTCATAAAAATCTAAGTCATAAGACTGTTCTGAATAACTTTAGTTAGAATTCAGCACTAGCAGCTTACTTTAAATCAAATACCCAATATTACATTGAAGTCTTGATTTTACCTCTTTAGGTAAGCCCATACACTAACAATGCCAAGTATTGACAGATTAAAATATGAGATAAATTAACCCTCATTAAGAAAATGCACCTGCAACGCAGCCTACCAACTGTGAGAAAGCAACTGTTCACTGGATTTGCATTCGTATTGTCTTCACCCCTCATTACACAGCCCTGCTGAATTGCACTGATCACTCACTGGCTGCTCTACCTTCAGCAAAAGGCATCTCTTTGGAATCATGACAAGTTTGCAAACTCAAATTTTCTCAAAAACAGCTAGCAGGCATTTAAAAATAAAATAAAAATAAAAATTATCACTCCTTCTCCACTCCCCCCCAAAAAGACAACCTTAAGGAAAATGCTTGGTTACCTACAATGAATACTTTAAATTACAAGAATAACTTTTTCGAGATTTCTTAGGGTCTATTTTTGAGTGAGGAAAACCAAAAATACATTAAATACTAGATGAAAGTATGATTATAACTTAACATAAGAGATTTAAAAGTACGATTGCAACTTGACATAAAGTGCTGTAAAAAGTAAACAAGTCACAAGCTCCGAGACCTAATTCTGACAGAAATGTTTTCAAGTGGCTTTCACAGAGACAGAAACAAAAGGTTTTGTTGAATTAAACATTGCCCTCCACAACATTCACTTTCATCGGTTTCCAAGGCATAAAGGTACAAATGAAATAATAAAAATAAAGGTGAAATAGCCTAAGCTTTGCTTCTCATTTAAGCTGTGCAGTAAGCAGCTTAACTGAAAGGACACTAGACCATTTCAGCACTTATAACTATATAATCTAAATCATATTAACTCACCTGTAATACATTTCAACTAAACTAACTCAAAGAGATGCTGTATTTGTACATTTTGTACACATGGGGACCGCTAAGTTTTAATTAATGGTTCAAGAAACAGAATGAGGACCAGACCTAGTAACCAAGAAACACGGGTATCAGACAGCATCATGATAGCTGCTAGGGAAAATATGCTAAAAGTTCAGCCACCTTCCATTGCACTCTTCCTTTAGAGTGGCTTTGCCACAGGAAAATAAAAAATGAAAGAGAAATACATCATTATCTTAAAAAGGAGCTTCATCCCGTTACATAAAGCTCTGGTCACACAGACCTACATGTTGCACACGTAGCTTGAAACTCCGCAGCAGCTCCAGAGATTCCAATGAGAGCAGAAATAAAAGCAGCACTTAACTGGGCTGTTCTGCGTTTCTGCATCACGCATTCCTTGTACACTTCAGTTTTCAACTTCATATTTAATTAACAACTTTGAAAGCAACATTTTCTGTTGCTTTCATTTCATTCCTTCCCACCTCCTCAAAACTTTGCACCATTTGCTTATAGCTAAAATGTTAAGTTCATCCACTGGAGGGCCTTGCAAATAAGGGATTTTTTCAAGTAAGGTAACTTAAATAAAGTCTGCAAACTCAGCATAAAAAATTACAATTATTTGGTGAACTACTGGTCACCAGCATTTGAAACACCACGAACAAAAACCTGCAGCCAGGTCTGAAGATCTGAAGCTATCTAGAGAACCCACTTTGGAATGGGTGAGCAAGAGGTGAGAAGTAACTGGAGGCTTAGCTGTGATGACCAGTCCTCCCAGTCTTGTCAAGGAACTGGCACGTGTCAAAGTCCTGCAGACAGACAGCTGTGCAGACCTGCTTCATAGCACTCCCACTGCATCATTGCTAAACATCAACATCCTTCAGCCAAATTCACGCAGAGAGCACTGCCCAGTTGTACTAATTCTTCACAAGAGGCTCATTGCTTAGATCAGAGCCATCCTAATTAGTGGGTCAACCAACTGAGAGCCACCCAGCTTTTCTTTTTGTGGTCTGTATAACTGGCACTGGGCTATGAGCTGCAGTGATTTTGGCATAGACCCTTATAGAGGTGTGGCTCACGAGCATCACCACCACGCTCTCCATTGGCTGCCCATCACAGAGGTCTGCTGAAACTCTCAGCTTCTCACAACCCAAGTTCTGAAGCCATCTCTGGATCTAAGCCTTCCCCTAATGTTGACTAAGGTCTAATTTTGTGATTGACAAGGAACATTCCAAACACTTGATTTAGAAAGAAGTTCTCAGTTTTGCATAAGAATGACTACAGTGTGTTAGAACTGGAATCCATTGAGACCAACACCCTCTCCAGTTGCCATTAACTGGAGAAACATAGTCAAGGAAAATTAAAAGAATACAATGTGTGTACAGTGATTTCTGTTTGCCACAATCCATGGGCTCAACCTCTTCGTACCTCACAGCCTACCATGGGCTTTGGTTCTGTGCTTTCCACACATCACACGAAACATGAAGTTAGCTTTTGGAGAGGCTGCTAAGCATCTACATCCATCTGCAAGCACATGTATCTATGCACATCTTCAACAAACACACCACAGAGCCTCCTTCACTGACTCCTACAGCAGAGAGAATACCTCACAGACCTCATTTGATCTCTTCATGTGCATTTTCTCCCTGCATCTCATAGCATAATTAAACTGAAAGATTTAATACTCATGGATCATTGTGTGGAAGCTGGTGAGTGTGTGGAAACCATCGCTCTTTGATTTTCAACCTATTCAACAAACCCTGCTCACCCTAGGCTCATCCATCAATTGAATGGTTAAGTTATATATTATCCAAGACAGACAAAGGAAAATTCTTATATAATTCTCCATCAAGAAGTACTGTGTCTTCTGCAGTCTTTAAATATATTATTCATGTACATCTGACATGGCAGAGTCACAAAGATAACGTACCAGGCATGAAAAATATATCACTGCTTATATGGTATTTGTGTGCTGAAATCAAATGTGAATTGCTTTTATTTGAACACAAGATATTACACACAGATATTTGATACCTCTGTAGCTACACTGAGGTAGTACATTCACACACCCAAAACCAGTAACAGGGCTGCTGTTGCCTTGTGTCAGTCCATTCCAAAGAACTTGCAGCTGATCCACAGCAGACTATTTGGAAAAACTTCAATCTTGATGTAAAGCCTTCACTTGACCACATCACCTGATTGTTTCGGTGTTTAATTATCTGCATGAGTATAAATCTGTTTCCCCACACGATTAACCATTTTAGAAGCACACCAGTACAGACTGATGAGAAGCTACCACATTTATTTTTTCCAACACATAAGCACTCTTTTGCATGAGCTACAAATATATTTTCCTATTTCTAGAAGGCTCTAACTCTTGCCATACATGTTGTCAGCTCTGTACTTTGCATGTCCAAGGCACTGCCCTTCCTAGACCAGCAATCATATCATCTGCTCCACGTTTTTCTGTGGGATAGGTGTTTGCAAAATTAGGTGCCACCATGAATCTTAACAGCTTGGACTTCAAACATGAAGTGAACTACTACTACTTCTTGACACAGGGATACAGACTAGACCGTACCTATGACAAAAAATATGACTCCTGCTTTGCTTTAGTTCAGCCAATTAGCTGTGCCACTCACCTTGGATGAGGTCACATACTAATTTTACAAGTGCATTAATGCTACCCATGTTACTTCAGGGCCTGCCTGAATCCCTTTGATGTCTGATGCCACCTCTGAAGGTACAGAGTATGTCTCTCCAGTTGAGCTGTATGAATCTAAAGAGTATAATAGTGAAAACAATGTAACTGAGAATGGAGCCATCTCTTTTTCCTTGGCAGTCTTGAATTCAAGGGTGGATGTTTTTCTAAAATGGTGTGTCAGAGCCCAATCAGAAGTTATTGACTTAATGTAGAGATTGATGGGCAAGGACCCATTGGCTTTGTTGCTCAACAAGTCAGACTAAGTGACCAACACTTCTTCATAAAAACTCTGACAAGGTATACCATTAGGTCCTCACCATTATACCCCATGCAGCAGAGAGGCTGTGGATAACACATGCTCTCTATGCTTAGGATAAGGCAGTTAAAAGCTGTGTTGTTCTGAAAATAAGAAAAAAAAAAATCAAAACAAATAAAACCAACGACAAAATTTTCCCATATCAATCAGGGAAGAAAAGCTAACAGCAGAAAACACACATATGTGTTTGTAAAAGTCCTGTAAAGGCTGCCAAAGAGCAAAAGGGTAAGAAGCAAGACATTCAAAGACAAAGACAAACAGGTAAATACTCACAGACATCTGAACTGAGGCAAAGAGGAGTCTATACAAGTTCTTTAAAAAAAAAAAAAATAAATAAATAAAAATCAACTGAACTAACAAGAAAGTTAAATCAGAAGTCACCGAGTACCTTAGTACAAGAGAAATACACAGGTAATGGAAGTCAAGTACTGTGATGTGATGTGATGTTATGTTAAGGACACTAATTGTTCATAGAAGTCTGACTTCTATCCAAGATCCTGAGGAGCTCTGGATGCAGTAGAACACGCACTACAGCTAAGTACCTGCTGATGGGCAGGTGGGCACTTGTCACTCTTTTCAGCTTAGTAACTCTACTCTGTTTGGCAGCACCTTTGGCAAGCAGACCAGCAAAAAGTGGGAAAGCACTGGGGAAAAGTATTAACATAACAGAAAAACAGAGCAATAAAACCATTCATCTCATTCTCCCACTTGCCATGGTGACCCTCTGCATGTGCAGAGTTTGCACGTTTCCATCTCCCTACTGGAACACCCTGTTCTTTTACAGGAGCCCAAGTGTCTGGTGTAGTTTTGGTTTATTCTGGAACTAATGTCTACTTTTTCCTAGTTGCTGTCCTTCTGCAGGACCCCATGTGAACCTTTAGGTAATTCTACCTTTCTGGAACATCTTTGGGTGCCACAAATTGAATAACTGTATTGTACGACCCATGATCCCACAGATTTTGATTCTCAGGATAAAACAATTCTGTAAAGAACACAAATCCTCCATTCTCCTGTGGAGATGACAAATCAGCAGTTCACCTTGCATTTTCAGCAGTGCCAGCAGTGGAACAGGTACCTAGCACAAAACCCCAGTTCCAAAGCTGTTTAGAGAAGCCAGCATTTCCAGCCTCACGTGTACTGCAACAAGCCTAACTCCTGCCAAATGTCACCCATTAGTTTAGTTTAATATATTTACTACGAGAAGGGTTTGCACTATAACTTTATCCAAATTATGCAGAGCCTAATTCAGCACTCTTCAGTCACTGCACAGTCCTTTGAAGTAAAAGGGGATGCATGTCTGTCAGTGTCAATTTAAGCAAGCAAAATCTTTGCTTGCTCTTCTGTTTTTCCTCAATTTCCCATAGAAGTTACCAGAGATTACATTATTTCCTTATTTCACACCTCCAAAACTCTTTTTTGATGGAGGAAATGGCTTCAAATGTCATTTTAGTTGGACTGAGTGGAACTAATGGGGCAAATGATAGAAAACTGGCTTGTTGAGTGGTCTGAAGGAATGCACGGCCTCAGAGCAGGTTGTGGCTACTTTCTAGAAAAGAAACAAAAAGAGTAAGTCTTTATTTATTGTTTATAACTTGAAAACCTGAAACTAGGAAGGGAGAGCTGGGTAGCATAGTTCATGCTGTCGTTACCAATGAAAACAGCCAAACAACAATTTAATCATCTTCCACAATTCGTTTCTTTCTCTACACAAGCAAAAGAGCTTTGCTGAACCTGACGTGAAGGTCCAAAGTTAAGATGTTAATGCCTTTTGAGGGATTGCCAACAGGAAAATCACCTGTGACACTCCTGCTACATTGGTCACATCCAAAGCAATAGGCAAAGATTTGATGCAGTTGTGAGATACTTCCCGCATTTGCCTGCCTAGCTTCCTCCCCGAGAGCACAACAGGATTATTCATTTCAAAAAAGCCAGTGATGACATAAAGCTTGTCAGTTATAAGAGCTCTGAAGCCACCATAGATTAAGGTGAATAAGTAAAAAATATAACAATGAAGATGCTTAATTGCATTGGCTCCTTTCCTGCAGCCTGCTCTGGCAAAAGGGGAGTAAATCACTCAAAAGGTACAAAACCACTATTAAGACACAGAACCACCACTCCATGACTGAAACCAGGACCTTTTTCTCCTGTACCTCATCAATGATGTTCCTACAAACAGCTACAATGTGGCTCAACTGTGGCAATATTTTTTTCCAACACCAGTGTGTATTCTAATATGGCTGAATTTGTTAAATAGCAACTGGGTTATCAATAGCACCACAGTAATTAGCTATAGGTCACATTTTTTCCAATACCTTACTGCTTCATGTACCCATGAAATTAAATAGGAGTTGGGGATTTTATTCTCAAAAGTGCTTATGATAATATCAGTCTTCATTCTGCCTGTATTCTTAATAGGATCATAGAAAGGAAAAGGTCTTCACTGACAATGCTGCATTTAATGAGGAATTTTAAGTTGACGTTCTTAAAAAAAAACAATAGTCTACAAAATCATTTCAGTAGCTTGGGAGTTTAAACTCTTTTTTTCAGAAGTAATTTGGCAGTTAAAAGCCTAAATATAAAAGTCAGTATAACATAAGCACTGCCGAGTAGTTCATCCATAGGTCAGTAACATCCAAGGTTGGATTTCATCAAAACTGAACTAAAGAACACACCTTGCATTCATCAAGCACAATATTACAAAGTACTTTTCGTCACCCAGCACAAATAATGCAGCTGCTTTTCACCCATTTAGAAGGTAAAAGCCCAAGAGCACACAGCAATGACACAGAAAAGTGGTAGTGACTGATGGCACAATATAGTATAATTCAGAAAATGCCCTCATTTGTCTGTATTCCATTCCTCTGACAAAAAGTGAGGAGGGAGCCAAGGCAAAGGAATCATGAAGGACAATTTGCAAGGCACCAAATAACGTAGTTAGTGTTGAGAACACCAACATTGCAGTGGGACGCGGTCGCTGCTGGACATTGAAAGTGAACCTATGTTCTCCTGTACCCAAAAAGACATCGGTTTCTTCATTATTTTACACGCAGGGAAATAAGTGTCATCCATTGTTTACTTTGAAAAACACTCTTAGACTTTGGAATGGCTGAAACCAGAGCATTTTCTTTAGACTTAAGTTATTGCTCTTTAAAAGGAAATTCAATACAAGCACAGATACCTAATTACTTGTGAATCAGTCCTATAAAAATATTAGACCATAAATTAGACTGTTTGAAAGTAATTCCTCTGCTTCCTGAGGTCTACTGAAAAATAAATTATAATAAAATAGAATTCTGCCAGAGCATGAAAGCCTTCATATTTTACCAGAGCTGAGATAATGAAAGATTCAGACGCTTTAAATTCTCCTCGAGATTCAAAATCTTGGGAAATCCATACATAGAGCCACATACAAACTCCTTTATGTTCTGATAACAGCCCTGTTGCCTTCAGAGCACTGTTGTAACGAGGTCAGTTTTGTACTCAAAGGCTCCTAGCAGAGGACAGACCCTTTCTCCCCCATTTCTATTATTTTCGGGTAGCTCCTAACTTCAGAAGTCAGAAGAGTTGTGACAAGTTCTAAACTGGTCAGAACAGATTCAAGCCCTTATTATTTCCAATGTGTCAGTTAAGTGCTGAAGCATCGGTGACAGATGGAACAAGCTGCATGAAGAGAGTAGGGACCGAACTGCCAGTCTCCAGAGGGGTATTTAGCTACAGACAGGCACAGATGTAGAAGGAGACTCCAAGTACCATTTGCACCACAGCATGAATCTTCGTCTTGTAATGGATCTTAACAGACCTGACACTTGGCATCACACTGTTCTCCAAAGACGTAGGTGTTCTCTCACAAAGTGCTATAAATCTCCAGTAAGGGAAAGAACACATTTAATAATTAATCTCTGCTGAGATTTTAACGTTGGCCACTAGCAAACTCTGCAAAGCGTTAAAGATTGATCAACACAACTGCCTTGTTGACAGGGGGATTTGCCCTGGTGACAGCTCGAGCAGAGATGCTTGTGCAACCCAGCATAAGATTTTAACAAAGAAATATACTTTAGGCTTGGATGAGTTCTGCAGTGGTAACAGTCAAAAATAGGCCGTTGTGCCTCTGTCTCCCCAGTACTGCTGCCAATGAAACAAACAACTCCTTTCACTCCTTTTGAAGCACATGTACACAACTTCTCCTTCTTACATGTAATCGTTACTTCATAAAGGCACCCATCACATGTAAAGATTCCACGATGGCTTCTAAGAACTCCCCATGAACAAACATAAGCTGTGATAAGCTTTAAGATAGAATTAAATAAACTGCATACTTAGGTTATACAGATACAGCATCTGATCTAACAGCGTCTCCTGGTAAAAGAACTAGAGGTTGAGAAGGTAGTTAGAAACAACTATTTATAGCTCCTCAAACCATTACCAGTTATTGTAATCACAGTTAATGGTATCTGATATCAGGAGATTAGTTTTTTTTAACACTGTGCTGTCACCAAGATTAGAAATGTAGCAGCAATTTTATATTTTTTAGGCAATACAGGAAAACAATAAGCAAATAAATTGTTTAAAATGGCAGTTTGCATAACGCTCAACTTCAGAGAAAACCCATCACATAACAAATATCCAAGACTAACTTTGTTCACCTCAGTGGAAAACACCATTTCTAAATTGATGTGTGTTCTGTACAAAGAGCCTGGGTGCCTCAGTCCAGTCACCTTGGTTTGGGATCAGAGACAGCGCAGTTCAAGTCAGGGACAGCAGCATCTGTGTGTACCTGCAGCCTTAATAAAACCATTGTCTTAGAGCAGACGAGCTTTAATGCATTTTCATTCTTAGAAAAAGCAGGCTGATTCACATGGGAATTCCTGTATATTAAAAAGCTAAATATTCTCTCCCCACACCTTCCTTTTTAAAAGAAAAAGAAAAAAAAAAAAAGAAAGAAAACACAACACCTTCTACTGGGCTGCTTTCAGAAAACTACTTGTATTTTTCTGCCCTGCCAATCGAGATGCCTGGGCACTGTTACCAAGTGTCACTCTCATCCTGTCATATCACAGTGACAATAAAAATTCAAAGTGATTGGCGTACCTAGATATGAAGGAAATACAAGGCATAACTTCTCAGATTGTGCTGTGACAAGACATGACATATGCTAACAACTGAACACATGTTTACTAATAATCTGCCTTGCTTAAACAGCATCATCATCAGTATCAGCCTTAGAGCAACAACACCATACTCCTCAATCTGTTCGGTTCATAATTATGCTGAAGTTTTCTCTTAATGAAAAATCTCACTAACTTCCAACACAATTACTCTCATTAATGAAGGTAAAAACACACAGGTATTTACCAAATCTGGACAGTGCACTAAACTCATGGGATCGGGGCTGATTTTTTTTTAATTAAGTGTATGAACAGTGCAATGAAACCTCAATTGAGATCTCTAGAGGTTACAACCATCCAAGTAATAAAGCCACAGTGGTGATGTCACTTGCCACGTGCAGGTGGCACATTGATCCCAGCACACCAGTTAATAATTTTGATTTACAAGAACACACATGCTCGCTGCTTGGAAAGGTCTTGAGCTGCTCTTACTCAATGAATGCCAGTTTGTGCACTCTACTAACTGTGCCAATATTCAAATCAAATTTCAGGTGAATTATCACACAGTAGGATTTTGGTCCATCTTCCCTACCCCAAAGTTTCTCCCACGCTCCAGTCTCCATTTACTAGAAGTTAACAAAGGTCTCTCTCTCCAGAGCTGACCTCTACTGTTCCGACCTGAAATATGACCAGACAGTTTATGATCAATTCTAGACAAACAGAATCCATTTTCACTGAAGTTACAAACCTCACACTCAAGCCATAATTTCTCTGGTTTATGAATTTTTGAGTAAGCTATGATCAAGTAGCAAAGAAAACTGTCCTGAAATTCCAGTGCTAGGTAAGACTTCACGTGTTTTGGGTTGAAGGCACAGAACTAAATCAGAAGCTATAAACCTTTTTAATCCAGCAGTTTTCACCAGATTTTATTTCATATAAAACCTTACCCAAAAATGAAATTCTAGAACTAGCTCACTGAAATTAGAGGGAAAACACCTTTCCACAGATCAAGCAAACATCTGAAGACCTGCTTCCACAAAGCCCCATTAACCATATTAGGGGAGAAAATAACAGAACCTTACCGGGTAAATTGCTGCTGACAGTTGGAGCTTTTCCAATGAAAACGTCTTATAAGCAATAGGGACATCTCAAATGAGAAGGATATTGGAAATCCTGCTCTGAAACAGCTGCTATTTCTCATGTTATCACCCACTTGGGAACTCATGTCCTTGCACAAAACAGATTTTGCAGGAGTAAGCCATGTCGCTGGGTCTGGAGCACTCAGAACTGCAAGAAGTGGCTCAGAATCTACTCTCAGATGTTCCCCATTTGGCTCCTCCCTAAAAGAACCTGTGCCAACCAAGGCTTTGCCATGAAACTGCCCATAGCCTGACATCAAATACTTTGTATTGATTAATGATGAACCTGTGAAAGGCTAAGTTCCTCTATTCCATCCCTCACCACTGCTTTTGTGCGCAGTGGAATCTGGATAACGGGGCAAAGAGCAGCCTTCGGGAAGTTGGCAGCATTTTATCCTTCCTGAGGAAGTAATCACTACGAATACTGGCACGTTCTTACCTCCATCATCCTGTAACCAGCTTTCAAACTAAAGCCTATTTTATATTTTGTGCTTTCTGTGACTGAGTTAATTTTCTCCCCTGCTTTCCTGGGTTAGTGGCCTAGGAAACTGTATATTTAGCTTTTCTTACTATAGAGGCACAATAGAATAGAAGTCTCTGTCCTGTTTCCCTCTCACCCACAGCTTAAACACAATTAACTTTTCATTTGATGCATTCTTCCTGTCTGCACTCATAATGGTCCCCCAGGAAATGAGAGCCAATAAGTCTTACACAAGAGTAGAAGAGCAGGGTACTGACCAAATATTGTAGAATACTATATTATAGGCCTATGGGAAAAAAAGTTAATTAAAGACCACAGATCTCCTTTGGGAAAATGTTTAATATATTAGCTCTTGCAGCAGAGCAATACAATATAAACAAACCCCTCCTCTTCGGAAACTGAATATATCACATTTGGGAAAAAATAGCAAAATTCAATGCTGTTTTTATTGCTCATTGGCTGCAAATATATCTAATAACATACAAGAACACACTTAAAGAATATTAATTTCAACAAACATGATCTCTGCTGTGGCCTATATATCACCTGCCTGAATTGGGAAGCACCTTTGTATAGTTCAGGTGCTGTCACAAGTTTTATGACAGTAACAACAATTAATAAGCATTTCTACATAGATTCTAATACTCAGTAAGCACAAGGACAGGCTCAAAGACAGACCCAGGCTTCTCAACACTCCCAGAGTAGGAAGCTTGAGCAGCTGTACCCAGAGACTAATTCTAAAGCATCTCTCTCTCCCTCCCTAAATCTCCCCACAGGGATGTACAACACTAATATTCTGCCAGGTATTAATTTGGAAGGTCACAGCCTAAATGCTCCAATAGCCACACATTTTATGCAGAAGAAAAGTAGAAGTTTCTCAAATAGCTTACTCATTAGCACACATTTTTCAAAGGAACAAGCCCAATCTCTAAGGTAATATTAAGCAAGTCTCATGGTTACGTTTTCTTTCACTTGTGTTAACTCCCACTGGAGGAGATGCCAAATTTAAGCACCTGCAACAGGTTTACACGAGTGTTTGCATTTGAACACAAACAGGATGTTTGTTTAAAAATTAAGTGCAATTTTCCTGCAACAGGCTCCAATAAAAGCCCACCTAATCTAACATCAATCTCTCAATCAGCTTTGATGGGCTACAGGCACATTGGTACCCAGGCTCCTTGGACA
>VXBJ01003717.1:2543168-2560051 GCA_013400055.1 Nycticryphes semicollaris
ACTACCATCATCAGGAAGATCGGTGTTTGGAATTGCTCTGGAAAAGCCTGTGCTTGCTTTGCTCTGAATTGATGGATCACACATGAGGAAGCAGACTATAGCCAGGATGTTTGAAGACAAGGGACAAAATTACTTAATCCAAACCACAAAACAGGGATAACATGATTTGCAGTGGGGTCTGAGACTCTGCCTGATGGGACACAGTCCCAGAGCACCCCAGGTAACACTGCTCACTGGGCCAGTAGCTATGGATGACACACAGGTCCCAAACAGGAAAAAAACCCCAACCAACCAAAAACCCCCAAGACCACACAATGAAAAACTGGCAGCACAGCAGAGACCTGTGAGGCTGGGATCTACAGCTAGATGCATCTGCTGCTAACACACAAGCAATTCACAGCGCTCACCTTAAGTTTCAAAATTCAAGGCAGAAACATTGATCTGGAATCAAACTCTGAAGCTGTATGTTCAGTGTAAATGAAGAACAAATACAGTTGGAAAGTGGCTACACATAGCCAGGTGAACCATAAGATTTGTTTTTAATTGACACTAGCATTTTAAATTATTATGCAACATATAGCTTGCTGTTGTTCTTACTTAACTAGGACTCTGGCATTTACTGGGTCTTGCCATCAGAATTAAGTTATGTGCACAGCTTTCCCCCCCTCCCACTCGTATCTTGGTGAAAACAAAGGTGGGCACCTTAGAACACTTTGTTTGCATAGGTATTCTAGTGGAAGAAGGACGAAATGGCCCATCAGGCTACTTTCAAAGCTGTCACCTGGCCCAAGTCATGAGTCAGGGCTGCCAGCTCCAATGAAGAGGTCGGCCCCCTGAATGGGGAACTCACGGGACCAACAGCAGCAACAGCAAGGTCAGCTCAAAAGAATGTCCTCCTTAGTATTTGGTTTGGGACTTTTTTTAAAACAGAACTACCCACACACAAACTCTTTATAATCACACATACGTTCTTTTACTGGTTCTTAAAAAAGCATACAATTGCAAGTGGGCCACCCACAAACTGAAACAAGAGTAATTTCTCTAGCAGGGTAGAATACGGAGCAAGAAAGACACAGCCTCTGTGCTAAAAATAAGAGTATATATTCACTGTGTTTAAAGTTTTAACTTTAAGCTTTAGCTATAAGCTCCTCTCTGAATAGAGCTATTGTACCTACAATTTGTCAGGCAACTTATTGCTATTTACTTTTGTAATTACAAGCACCTCCTCCAACAACGCTCAAATGATTGTTTCTCAAAAACAACCTCACGTGAAAGGAGTAATAAGCAGAAAATTATGTTTCATTAAGACAATAACCTTTATTAGCAGTTCCATCAGATTTAAGTAGCAGTTTTAGTTATATGCATGTGCATATGTATAATCTGTGTATAGTTTGTCAGGTTTTTGATGGATGTTTTTACTCTCGGTGTTATTATTACTCCTATACAGTAATCCTGGTGAAAAGGACCTATAGTTTATTAAACCTTATGTTGCATCTGCCACAGTGCCCTGAGGCTGGAGTACAGTCATCTATTACCAACACAACTCCTTGCAATTACACTTGATTGTGAACTCTATCTGTTCAGGACCACTTACGTTTGGCTGTTGCTGTCCTGAGGTTTCCTTCCGATGGGCCACGCTTGAGCTCCCAGACAGCTAACGGGATTCTACAGATCATCAGAACTGAAACACAAAGTAAACATTATGTTAATATAGCTAATAGTGGATTAAAATACCAGTGATAACACACAGCCAGCAGCATCCCCCTTCACCAGTATCAAGTGCCAGAGGAAAAGCCTAACTCCAAGAGCATGCCAATGAAGAAAGAACACATTGACTTTCTTGGTTGCCGCATTACTTTTCAATCATATATATCATAAATCCAACTTCTAGCAGAGAAATGCCTTGAGGTGTCCTTGGGACTCAAGAATGAGGACCACAAAACTAGCCTGCACGCAAAGTACATGCTGTGTGGTCCTGAAAGAAGGAAGGCAAGGCAAGAGCACCCACTGCTCCACAGAACAATTACCTCCAAATTGCAGAGTAAAGGAAACAACCAAGGAGGGAAAAATCGGTTTATCCCCAGCCTTTGAATGGAGGTTGTGGAGCTGCTTTTGCTTTGAGACAGAATATGGTCCCTTGTCAGTAAATCTGGTGAGTTAGCCTGAAAGGGTTAGAATAACAGAGATTTGTAGGAAACCCAGTAATCTGATGTGCTGTGTACTAGTTTCTTTCATTCACAGCAAAGTTCTGCAAGTTAAACTGCAAGAAGAGGAAAGAGTGGAACTAAATTAAAATATTTGCTTTCATCAAGTCAGAAAGCTCTTCACCAAAAGCTTACACTCAGGTATAGCAAAGAATCAACATAAACCAGAGACAAAACACAAACATCTGCCACTATCAAATTATTTTGTCAAGTTATGCTTTAGGGTTGATTGATGCACCTTAAACATCAAATAACATTAAGTGTGGAAGCTGCAAGATACAGTTATCATGCATCAGTTAAACTTAAATTTTCTAATCAATCAGTGTGAGATTAATTAATACAGAAGCTGTCTTTGGGTAATTATTGTTCTGCAGCAATCAGGAAATAAGTTTACATTATTTGCTAAAGAGCTAGACAATTGCTACGCCTGTTACCAATAATAAATTAAGTTCTTTAACAAATTGTTAATCTCAAGTATAGACACTTGCATAGACATATTTATTTACATCTTTCTGAACGTTTGCCTTATTGAACACAATGAGTTTGTGTCTACTGAATATGAGATAACTCAAACTGTGTTCAGAAAAACTGAAAAAACCCATACTTTGTAGTAATATCAGAAGGCTCATACTGGCCTCCTAAAAATAAACAGAATAATTAAATAATTAAAGTTATACCGACAGACAAGCAAAGATGGTCTAAAAAATACCAAGAGACTGAAAGCATAAATCATGATTACAACCCATATAATCTTTGACCCACACACAAGCTACAAGGTTCAAAGGTGGCACTGCATTATGTATTTATTGCTTGCCTAAGCCATTATTCACCAGTCTTCATTTTAAGAGTAGGTATGATGGGAGCCTTGTGTGGGGAAGAATACAACATAAAATCTTCCATATAAAGGGCAGTACAGCCAATTTATCTTGTGTTGCCTTCTTCTCGGTTTATGGCATGGCAGCTTCCTGCAAAATGAAGATTCACAATGCAATGCAAGAGCAGAACTGAGCGCAGCCGTTCCCAGAGCAGCCCTTGCAGTCACCAGTCCTCAGGAGATCTGCTCGTCACCTTGACAAATGAAAAAAGGTATCCTATACCATGAGGGCAGTAGAGACAGGAGGAGGAAAGCACAAAGCTATTCCAGAGCCAGCTCACCACCGTGCACTGACACATCCACAATGATTAACACAGGCCTGAAGCAACCAATCTGCCCCTTTGGACATGAGAATGGGGTTGCCCAGCACTCCCATTAGTACCTACTGGTACATCACAGCATATACCAGCTTTTGAACTCAAGCACTCCACTATCTCACTGCCTTTCTGACAGCACCCTGCTCTCACTGAACAGACTCCAGCAAAGATGACATTTCCTACACACCAACAGGGAATCCATGAGTAGCACAGCAATCTTGACAGCCCTGTGCTGGTTCTGCTCATGTGTTCTACAGCTCCAGAGTTCTCAAAGGTCTGTGCTGGCCCTCTCTGGGCTATGCTGGAGAAGTCACACCTTTGGAAGGCATAAGAAGAGCAGTGTGAGATCAAGAGTAGATCTTCACAGCACCCATGTGAATCTAGAAAAGCAGGAACTCTATTAGATCAAATGGATTCCAACAGGGAATCCTAGTCTTGAGTCACATAAAGTAAATACCTAATCAAAGGTTTGTTTGCTAAATGGTATTTGTCATGATTTTCCCCAAACAGAATTGTTTGTGTTCCTTGAAATCAACAGCAGTGTGATATTAAGCTTTTGCTAACTCCTTCGAAGAGCTTGGCTGGTGACATACCCACCCAGCCACCAAGGGGTAAGGTTAGTCCCTTAACAAGGGCTGTGAAATGCCAAGGCCAACTTCCCTTGTCTCTGTTCATCACTAGAGACTTCCTACAAGCTGCTTCATGTAGGAAAAACAAGACTACTTTTTTGACTATATCCCACGGAACACAGGGTTGCTGTCATTGCCCAAAGCCAAAGAGTTATGGCTTACTAGGAAAAACTGGATCCTGACACTCCTTGGCCAATACTCAGCTCTTTCCAGCAATACAAGAAATCCACCTGAATGCAGAATATTCATAAAGAATGTAAAAAATGTTTCAACTTATGCATGAATGTGCATTCTGTGTCTATTCTAATCACCTCCAACAGAGGAAGCAATTTCTGTAAGAATGCCTTTTGTTGCGTGGTTCCTGGCATAGTTATCTAACATGCCCTCAGGCGGTTATTTGTAGTATTTACATTTTTTACCAACTTATCAAGAGAAAATCCAATTGTTCCTAATGACAGTCACACTGTGTGTCTCCCATTCTCATATACAGGGAAGCGTTTATTATCCATTTGTAGTAATTAAGGCACTGATGTTATATGGTTCCATAAAGCCAGCTTCATTAAGCAAACAAAGGCTTTTTTTTCTTCCAAACTCACAACTGGAAAAAAAATATTCTAAACCAAAAGCTCAATTATAATGTGTAGCATAGTTTGAAGAAGAAACCATTGTTGTCAAATCTATTGTATTCTTAGAATTAGAAAAAAGTATAAACAGTTGGTTACATAATTGTTTTTCCAGCAATAGCCAGAAAGAAGCAAAACAATTATCCAGCTGCAAACATCAGAGAGACAGTGTTTGACAGCGTCTGTCTGTCTGTAGTTGAGCTTTTCTTCTAAAATGGTTAAACAAACTGCTTTATACGAGTTCATTGTACTACCAGGGGAGGGGAATCTTCCATACCCTTTCAGAGACTTCACAATATTTGTTTCTGATTAATTGAATAAAATATTGGACAAGCAACCAGGAGCTGTTGCCACCAAAACGCCGCTGTTTTTACCAGGGACTTACTGAACTGTAATTCATGCAAACACAAAGTGTAATTACTTGTGTAGAGGACCCCCAGACCACCAGCGTTTCTCCAGAAGAAACACAGCTCTTCATCTCTTGAAATGCTGCCTTTTCTCTCCAAGTCCCATTATATTTTCTCTCTTGGCAGTGCTATAGTTACCCACTGCAACACATGGGAAATCGGGGCTGGAATATTTTACAAGTATTTTCTTCCCCCCCAGCCATGAGGCAAAACAAACTTTATTCCTCTGCAAATCCCTCCTGCGAGTGCACGTACAACTCCAAACACAACAGGCACACAGGTTACTTTTTTTTTTTTTCCCCCTGCAGAGCTGGAGAAAGGGGGAGTTAAAAGTCTTCTCATGGCACAGAGTTTAATGAAATGGTTTAAAGAGGTGTTTTGTTGGAGCTGTACAATGTTCTATAAAAGTGACCAAATCTTAGCAGGCTTGGGGTCAGGAACAGCTAGAACTTGGACTACGTTTTTCTGAAGTTTGCAAATATTACAGGCAGATTTGGGCTTAATTCAAACAGATGCAGCCCAGTTTATATTTTGTTTGAAAATATGCTGAGAATTATGATTAAGTGAGGTTTTCACCAAAACCCTCAATTCAACTCAGTAGAGTGGCCTCCTTTTTCCAGGAAGATGAGTCCTAATGGATTCACTCTTTGAAAGGAGACGGGTGTGAGGATAGCTTCTCCACAGTACATTGAGATGACACCCCCACCCCCTCAAAAAAAGGATAGATTTTACTTTAGCAGCTTTGTAATACCTTATCTGTTAACCTCACCTTCAGCCTAGTGAATCCAGATACCAGAGAGTACATTCAAAGAAACACAGAAAACAAAACTACACAACATGTCACCCTGCTTTTGTTTGATTTCAGCACACAAGCTGCAGTTAATAAGATGTAAAGGGTGTCCAATATATATCTCAAATTAGTGTAAGACCAGCTAGTAAGTTTTAATGGTGATGGTATACATAAGGTTTTTAGGATGAGCTCCACTCAATAAAATAAAAATTATACTAACTTCAGTAGGAACGAGACTGTATGATTCAGACTTACTGAGAATTCACCACAAACCTAGACTTTTGCAAATCTTATGTAGCCTCCAGCAAGTCATTTAGGAAAAAAGCAGTCTTGTTTCTACCTGTTCGCGATCCTCAGCACAGACAGTCCCCTTTGCAAAAGCCTTAGAAGTTCACATTCACATGAACAATGTGCTACCTCCATCGTCAGTCCCTGCCACCTCCCTCACCAACACTGCACAGTCGGTGCAGAGATCACAGGAAGGGAGATGAGAGCTTCACGTGTTACATTCTTTCTCCCTTTACAAACAGGAGATTTATATATTTTATTTTTTTTAAACCAACCTTCACTTCAATACATTTATCTACTGGGTCCTGATTGAGTCACATCTTTATAAACAGAAAAAGAAACACTAATTCTTAAGCCAGAGATAAAAAACCCCACCTGCTTCGCCTCAAATGCTCAGCGTGGTATTGCCAGTAACAGTACTTAGGAACATAACCACTCAAATTATTTGCTATAATGGTGCCACACTATAGTTCCCAGGAGAATTGGAATTGCTGAACGCTGCAGTCTCCACGAGGAAGGAAATGCAAGCATGGTGCTTATGTGAAAATTCACTAGGTTTCTGCTCTCAAGGGAATACTTTCCTCCTGTGATAATGCTAAACGTAAAACACATTGAGTTTTAGAACTGATGAAAACAAAATGGTGTGAATAAATGAATATTTATATAAAAAATGCACAGTCAGGACATCTACTGCATATGTAAGACCATAACATTTAACTATCTCACTTTGTTGCCATAGTATACTCCTGAAGGCTATTGCCCATTTGTGGTCACACGTATTTGTCCTAATCAGCTACAAGGATCACTGAGCACTGGATTTCATAATTTAATGGAAAATGAGATAGAACTACTGTAGGAATTAGCTGTCACTTGTAGTCCTTGCAGTGAAGGGACCCGCTCAGGTCATTTGAATGCTGTGCTTCCCCTTTGCACCTGAAGAGTACGTTTCCCAGCCATCACTGGCACCACTACCAAGAATTTAGAACAAAGGAAACGTGCTCTGGCAGGAAATGGCTTAGTTTTCACTGAGTGCCCTTCCATGCAACTCCTGGCCCCTCCTCTTCCTCAAAATCTGCTTCAACTCACAATTCTTCCGAGGTAACGGTCATGTGGGACATGACACATGTTATGAGGCAGTCTACTCTGGAGATGCAAGATAATGTTTTTATAAGCACAGTGGCACGTGCTGCTGCTTTCACATGACACAAGGGCTAAGTATTATTTTTAATGAAGGTTTCTATTTCCTGTTACACTCCAAGAAAACATTATCAATTCAAAAGGCAGAAATGGAAAAATTAGTATGGTTTTACTTGCAGTCTACAACTAAATACATTATAAGCCCTTCCTTCAAACTGTGAGTCTCTACTAGAAAAATGTGCTTTGCACAGAAGTTTCTAGAAGGCTAAAGATTAGCATGACAGCTTCATGGATAGAGGTAAAATGCGTTTGACAAGTTTCTTTGCTCTAACTTGATTCGGCAAAGCACTTCAGCATATGCTCATGAGTTTTGCTGAATCAGAGCCCAGAAGTGAAGCCCCTTTTGACAGCTTCCTTATAACTCTAAGAAGTTAATCCTCTTGTGGGGACCTCTCCCCTCCCTCTGCTACTCTCACACATGACGGAAGAGACATATGGTATGACGTCCCCCTGCAGCGCTGGGGGACTTGCTTCCTAGTGGAGGACAGTGTCTATTGGCAAATGGCACACGGCAGCAGATGCACATGGCTCTGCCCCTGTACCCTGATCCAGCACAAACAGCTGAAATTTAACTCCACTGTTACTGCTAAGCAAGGATCACAGAGCTACTGCTTAAAAAAAAAAAAGAAATTTCCCTAAACAACTGCCTTAAAAGTAAAAGCTGTCTAGTTCTTTCTTGACAGCATTTCAGTGACACCACTGCTGACATGCCTACCCCACTGCACGTTGACAGTCATGAAGAGAAGCTTCAGGCAGCCATGTAGCGACTCTGAGTTCTTTACATTCTCCATCATGTTATCTACTGCAAATACATGCTGGAAGAGTTCATCTGGTGGAACAGGCCCTCCAGAACGTGTGAAGTGTGCCACGGGGTTCAAATCATCCAGCCCCAGCATCTGGAGCTTTTGTTTAAAAAATTACCTATTGAGAAAAACATCCTCCCGCAGACTCTGTGCTGCTCATGCCCCTAGAAAGGTTCAAGTATTTCCTTCCCATCTCTCACCCTCTCAATTCTGTCACCTCAAGTCAGTTCTCTCCAGAAGGTTACCTCCGAAGGGAAACAGCTTGGTGCAACAAACACTCACCTGTGACACCACACTGTATGCACAGGATGCAGTTCTTTGCTCCAAGCTGTGTGCCACCCTCCATCAGCCCAGTAGACTGGAAGGCAGAAGGGGCCAATGTCATGGTTGAGGTTCAGGTCAGTAATTATTCATGACTGCTGTCAGCTGCTTGGCACCCAGTTCCACAAACATCCTGTAACTCTGGATTTGCTGCCATCCTGAAGGTGCATCAAACAACGTGCCCCAAATTCAGCTACTCTGCCTTTCAGCCAGGGGTTTATCGCTCCCCTGTATGAGCTTTCCCCTCCGCGACAGACGCAGGGCCAGGGCATGTCACCAGATCACTGCCCTGGACCCTTCCATGCAAGCCACCCAATGCACCCTACCATGGCCCAGTAAGGCTGGCTGTACCAGCTGGGCTCCCCAGTACTCCTTACCTGCAGTCACAATGCTAGGATCAGACAGTTTTGATACAGGGTTTGTAAGTCACAGAACTTATTTTAGAGTCTGCTTCCTAAAGAGCAATTGGAAAGGCTGTTGGAAGATGTGCTTTACATTCCCCAAAACAAGATTTTAAATACAGTGTCTATTGATCAAGTAGTTAACCATCAAATATTACATTCTACAGTCTAAAGGGGTGATTTATAAAGAGATCTAAAGAAACTATAAGAGGAAATAATACGGTGACCTATTGCTTAACCACGGCAAGTCAACACACATAACACTTGTTCAAAGCCCTGGCTCATTCAGTTCGTGACAGTAGCTCTTACTGAGTGGCTGAAGCCCCCCACACACAGAGAGCAGTCTCATTCCCCACCACCATCCCTTAATACCTGTCCACATATAACACCCTTTTTGCGCTATCATTTCAATGGAATACTAAAAAAATAATAGTTCACTGAATACAAGATTTACTGTAACACATAAAAATTAAATGACAATAAAGCCATACACATAAATTAAGTGAGAAGCCCTGTAATCCAGTCTGTATCAATGCTGTATTTTCTCTCATGTCAATGTCTCATTCTTTACCTTCTTTGAAGTACAATAAATTACCATTATTGGTTAATATTTGTATTCAGTTCTGCAGCGTCAAGATACTGACAGTTAATATAAGTCTTCCAAAAAACACTCCCATCTTCCCAAGACAACACAAGTATTTAATCATACATGTCCTTCTGAAGCCCTATGCTGTTTTGGGAATGAGTCTTAGGATTATCTTTATTCTTGTCTCAGCAACTTTTAGCTAGGAAAACTAGAACAAATTAGGACTCTGGTAGCCACACACACACACTAGCTAAAATCAATAGCTTTAATTTTCACATTTAAACCTACAATTTTCATCTGACAGGCTCAGCAGGTTTTAATGCACACAACAATTTACTTTTACTGTTTTAATTGTTTTTAGTCAATCACTTTTATTGCTTCTCTGCATCTGACTAAACAAATTAATAGAGCTATGTTCATAAATGATTACTTTGTGAAATGGCTTGATAGATACATTTGCCAGTTTCACCTTCAATTACTGCCAACATTAGTAATATTTATACCAAAAGGTACATTTATCCAGGTTTTGTAATTAAGTGAGCCACAGGAGCAGCAGTAGCAAAAAATAACCCCAAAACACCAACAACACAAACCAACCCCAAAACAACTCCACAACCTGTTTCATGAGCTTCGTCATATCAAATTTCATCTTTCTAACAGTGTTCCCCCCCCCCCCGGGCCAAGTGAAAACAGCAAGTCCTGCCTGCATAGTTGGCTGAAAAAAACCTATTTTATCACCACTCCTGTGGTACCTGTGAATTAAGAAAACAGAACTTATGACTTTGGGAGAAATCTGTCCATCCCTTTCATTATGTCTCTTAAATATCTTGCCTTGCGAGTGAAAACTCCTCCTCATCTTTAGATCATGGTCTTTTTTTCCCCCCCAAGTACTCATCAAAGTACTAAACCAGCTGCTGCTTTTATACAAAAGCTAAAAACCGATTCTACATTGGTCAAAACTGCTGACATCAAACTAGTTTTTAATTTGATATTCCTACATAAAAATCACTCGCATTGGATTTAAACCTTCATTGAACACACACCCTCAGAAGCGGTCTGGGTCTTAAGCTGTAGAAAACTGATAAAGTGTGCTAGAAGGGCTTTTTACTATTCTTTTAGAAACCTGCATAGTATCTTTTATGAAAGAGCACTGACTGATCTCTGGCTGAGGCTGCTAGGTACTTCATGAATATAAACTGAATATATTAATCTTTTTGGTTCTTAAACTAGCAAGCCTACACTCCACTGCAACAAGAAAAACCATGAAAAGCTTGGATGACAATAAAAAAAGCATCTTACTATACCTGTGAACTGCAACAAACCAAATCTGTTTTATTTCCTGAGGTTCATGCAAAAACACAATTTGCATTTGTTTTAGTATTTCCATATTCCTTGAACCAGGTCCCTAGTCTAAAGAGATATCATTTTTATTTTAAATTGCTTGGTATTAAACAGATGCTTGAGCCACCAGCAGTTTTCACACCACCAGCCCTTCCTCCCCTCCCCGCAGGGAGGTAACGCACCTTCCATAACCCTGTCTTTTTATCACCAGGCAGGACAGCTCTCTCCAAACAGTCAAACTGAGGACAGCCACCTTGCTTGGATCACAAACCCCAGGGCATGCCTGTTTTCAGGACTCTTCAATAAAGAACTAAGTCTAAAAAAACCAAAAAAAAAGTAAATAAAAAACAAACCTTCTTTCACAGATCACGCAAGCTGCTGCTGCTCAGGGCAGAGATTAGCAAGAGGTGGCAACAGCATCTCCACCCACAGCCAAATATATTTGTTCTGATCAAACAAAGCTGTGTTACAGCAGAGAGAAGTGATGAACAGAACCACAGTCACAGCAAAGCCTGGGCAAATCTGTGTTCCTGCAGGAAAGGACCAGCAAGATCATCTTAACTCTGTGCCCCGTGTGGCAGCTCAGCAAGGCAGCAGGGCCAGCTTGTTTTTAAAATTGCCTTGAAATGGTAACAGCACACAAAATTAGTTTTTCCACAGGCCAGCACTCTGGGATGCTGACCCACAGAATTCTTTGCACTTACACATTGAAACAACCACCTGATACAGCTGATCAGGATGAGCTGGATGCTTTAAGTGACAGTATATTCTTTGTCCCCTCCATACCCACTAGGACATGCTGCTCTGAAGGAACTTTTGGGAAAGGTCTTTTACAAATAGGATCATTCTTTGTGTGGGCAGATAACACCTGTTGAAACGCTGTTTATAATCACCTGTGCTACAGTGATACCAGAAGACCTCATCCAGGATCAGGCCTTACTGTGGTGGACAAGCCACACAGAAAAAGCCTGTAGGTCCCTGTCAATACAGTCGAAATAGACAGGACAAGCAGGAAGTTGGCAAATTAAAAATATGAAAAAAAAAAAAAAGAAATAGCTTGCCCATATCACATAGAAAGTCTGCATCAGAACCAAGAAGCACATCTAGCTCTCTTTGACTCCTAATGTCTTACCTTCAAGGTCATCCTTCTGCCCTCTTCAAACAAAAACATTGTTAAAAAGCACAAGGTATCAGCCTACAACATTACTATCAACAGTTGTTCTGAAGACCTTTTCAGGAAGTAGAACTACCCCAAGGATCAACCCGGCCCACATTTTTAAGGTGGGGACAGAAATCAACACTAAAACTTGCTGAAGTTTATGAGGAGTTCACCCACTCAGCAAGATCCTCCCACTTCATCCATCTAGAGTGGAAAAGACTTGATACCATGTACCATGCCAAGCCACCCCTCACATTCAATATACTTGTACAAAGATGTTACAAGTGTAATCCCAATACATAAATAAATACCAGGAAAGCACTGTTCTCTCCCCTTCACTGAATCCCAGCACAGCAACTCACCCACACCACACAGTTCACTTTACACCAGCCCAAAGAGATGAAAAAGAATCACGTCCAAGCTATAAATCATATCAGCCCACTGCAATTAAATACATTCAAATTCTAAATCCCAGCAAACAGACTTTGTAATGATACAATTGCTGACTGCATCTCCCAAATACTCTGCTGCTGCCCTCCAAACGTGCTTTCCATTCACAAGCAGAAGCTACTTTACTGCCAATTCCTCCATTGATGGCACATTTTATTGACAAAATACAGCTGAGCCACCTAAAGCAATTTCAGCTACAGAATAACCTTTCACACGAGAAGTTAACCAGCTCCTCCATCCATTTGCAGTAGATTTAGATTAGCAAACACCACACACCAGCACATTCAGATCCCTCAAGCAGCCTTCACTTCGGCTGATGGCTAAGGACAGGGTAATGTTATAACAGTATTTCACACGTTGAGTTCTGGGAAGCAAAGACTTCCCTACTCAGAACTCAGAGGTTTGGATTCCCCCCACCTCCACTTTCCCCTTTCCTTTGTCTTACCCCTCTCCTGCATTGCAATTTTCTCTTTACATTTCTACAAAGATTGTCTTAGTTTAAATAACGCTGTTTAAAAAGACAAAAAAAAAAAAACCAAAAAAAAACCCTGCCCCAAAAGCTGTAAAAAGCAGCGAGACCAGGTTGATAAAACCAGACATCAAAGGACAATTTAAGAAGGGACTGGGTACAGGAAAGACAGGAAAACAATAAAAAATAGGGACAGCAGACATAATAAATGTTGACATAAAAAGAAAATTTAATAAGCAGTGGCATTAAGTAAAGACAGGAAGAAATTAAAAAAAATAAGTATAGAGTAAAAAATAGAGACACGTGGAAATATAATTTAAGAAGTGACAGCACACACGACAGGAATAAATTAAAAAATATGGATAGGGAGCTTGATAAAAGTAGACATAGAATGAAAATTGAAAAAGCAATGGGGTTCAGGACAGACATGAAAAAAATAAAAAATAAAGACAGCAAAATGTTTAAAGCTGACAGCAAGAAAATTTAAAAAGCAAGTGGGTAAAGGACAAAGAAGAAAAAAATTTAAAATATGGATAGAAAACTGGATAAAAGTTGACTTAGCAAGTTTAGAAAGCAAGCTCATTAAGGAAAAAAGAAAAAAAAGTTACAAATAGGAGTAGGGTGATACAGATACAGGAAAACAATTCTAAAATACAGATAGGGAGCTTGGTAAGAGAAAGAAATCATAAATCACTCCTTGAGCATAGAAAGAAGCAACAGGGTACAGGACAGAGGAGAAAATTAGAAAATAAAGACAGTGAACTGGATAAAAGTAGCCATAGAAACAAAATTTAGAATTGACAAAGTATAGTATAGACAGGAAACACAAATTAAAGAAGAATGACAGGAAACTAAATAAATATAAGCATAGAAAGAAAATTTTAAGAACAACTGGGTATACAGGACAGAGGAAAGAATTAAAAAAAAATAAGGACAAGGAACCAGAGAGACACAATAGTACCTGGAAACCTGAAATTTTAATGTACCAGGGAGATAAGGTATATAACACACCCGTTTACTGACAAGCTGACAAAAACATTCAAGAAGTGAACTAGAACAGCATGAGCTCAGACACTCCTTACACTGCTGTTTCAGAGAGCCCAGACCTATCAGATGGCCTGGAACAGCGTCTCATCTGTCCATCACACACACAACACCTGTTTTATTTATGCTCCATCCTTACCTGCAGAAAACCAGCAAAAACCACCAACACTCACAGAGGAGGGGGAAGCTCAGCCTCTTTTTATCCTGCTCCAGGGGTGAGTTTGTACTGCTACCAGCTGACAGACACACTCCCAGCTGAAATAAATGAGAAGTTGACAGTGAAGATCCTTACTGCATCCACATGTGAAGGGTTGTTTTAGAGAGTCATAGACCAGTCTGGGTTGGAAGGCACGTTTAAAGCCCATCTAGTCCAACCCCCCTGCAATGAGCAGAAACAACTTCAACCAAATCAGGTTGCTCAGAGCTCCATCCAGCCTGGCCTTGGATGTTTCCAGGGATGGGGCATCCACCACCTCTCTGGGCAACCTGGGCCAGTGTCTCACCACGCTCAGTGTAAAGCATTTCTTCTTAGTATCTATCTAAATATATTAATAGATATTCTTCCTAATAACTATCTAAATCTACTCTCTTTCCAACCATTACACCTCGCCCTGTCACAACAGGCCCTGCTAAAAAGTTTGTCTCCATCTTTCCTGCAGTTCCCTTTAAGTACTGAAAGGCCACAATAAGGTCTCCCCGGAGCCTTCTCTTCTCCAGGCTGAACCTCCCCAACTCTCTCAGCCTGTCCTCACAGCAGAGGGGCTCCAGCCCTCACAGCATCTCCGTGGCCCCCCCTGCTCCAGCAGGTCCATGTCCTTCTGCTGTTGGTGGCCCCAGAGCTGGAGGCAGCACTGCTGGGGGGGTCTCTGCAGAGGGGCAGAATCCACCCCCCACCTTTCCCCACTGGCCATGATGCTCGGGATGCAGTCCAGGATGCGGGGACCTTTCTGGGCCACAAGTGCACATTGTCAGCTCAGGAACTGTTTTTCCATTTTTTATTTTTTTTTTAAAAACCATGAGTAGCCTATTTTATAAACATCTGAAAGTTTACTGCTAGGCACTACAAAAGATGCATCTATATGCTGACCCTCTTACAAAGATTTCTTATGAAAACGCAACTATTAAGTTATTGTTTATCATCGAGTTCCTAAATTGGAAGTTCACTTTGTTATATAAAGGTGATCCCAGAATTTAAGAAAAAAAGGGCGAAATTCTCACTGTAAACATTTTAGATGGGTGGGAAGAAAATATTTATGTTTAAAAGCTGGTTATTTAGGAGCTACAGAGTGACTTAGCTCTCAAATGCCATACCTCTCCATACTCACATGCAGATATGTGCCTCTGGAGGGTCCTCACCCGAGCTGAGAAAGTACCTAAGGGTTCTGTGAACCAGCAGAGCTCTACAGTGATGCTCTGCAACCCCCTTTAAGATCACATAGTCAAGACTTCGATTTCCCGTGGGGTACTTTAGCAACAGTACCACCAGATCTCTAAGCAGAGGCTCTGCATCTAGTTCTAGTCTTTGCCACACACACAGCCCCCTTTGAATACATCTATTTAAACAAGATAGCCAAGACCTGCAGTCAGAAAGAGAGATCTGAAGAGGAGGGCCTTTGGTGCATGGAGCACAGCTCTTTGAGTGAGTTGAAAGTCAAAGAGAATGCAGAAAGGAATAAATAATCAAAAGAACAGAAGTAGAAAGAAGCCAGTAAGACTCTGAGGGGCACAGATCTGTTATTCCTAGAGCACCAAGAAAACAAGGCATTTCTTTTGTTGTTTAACATAGATGTTGTAAATTACACTATTACATAGAAAAAAGTGCCTCTTAACAACAGAAGCTTTTTATTGTCCACATGACTTTAATTTATCGAACGTACAAGAGAAGAGTGAAAGTTGCACGGGTCCAGGGAAAAAAAAAATAAAAAACATAAAAAGAGCTCGTTTGGACATTAAGCAATAGCCCCGTGATCAGAGCAGTCATTTTAGCAGGTAAAAGATGTGTCAACATCCTGCTCCCAGGGCTGTCCGGGATCTTACATGAATCACTCCTCAAGCAGACCGTGAGATGCAGGCAGTCATTGACCAGGGACTGCTGTTGAATGAAGATGCCCCAGCAGCATAACATCCAAAGGCAAGATCCTGGGTGTGTGGGAACCACACAGAGAGAGGCCCCTGTAAACAGAGAGTCTCTCCTTGCTAAGATTCCCAGGGAGATAAGTGACGCCAGTGGAAAACAGGAGCCTCTCTCTCTGTCCCACACATAAACAGTCATTTACTTGATGCAGGACCCAGCATGTCTCCTTAGCACCTTTACAAGTTGTTAATAAAATGCCAGACAGACCCAGGAGCTCAGAAAAGAGCACCTGAAGTCAATGGGACTCACTGGTGAGCAAAGATAAAGAGTAAATATGAAACACTTGAGGGGAGCAGCCCCAAAGGGAAAGGGTTGGTCCTCAAAAATAGATGTACATTAGAAGAATTAGGAGACCTTTAATTACACCTTGGGGAAATGAGATGAAATAAAGTAGAATCGACTTAAGCACCTTAAGCAACTTGAGCTTTATCACATCTTTTCTGCAACTAGACTGGAAAAGGCTCCACCTCCTGGAGCCGTGGCATTAATACAGAACGGCTCAACTCGCACTTGTAGCAAGGGTACGAGTTAGAGGAAAGTTTGCAACGGCGTGAATCTTAAACCAGGCAAGATTTAAAATTATGAAAGTATTCCTGGTTTGTTAAAATAATAAAAAAAATAATAAAAAATAAATAAAAAATAATAAAAAATAAAATAAAAAAATAATTAAAAAAAAAAAACCAAAAACAAAAACACCTCAAAACACGGCCAAACCAAAACTGCTTCAATTTGGAAGCTCGTCTGGTCTGGGAGAAGTTAATTCCATTTCTCAGCACTTGGGAGCAGGGATGTAACAGTGTTCCTACAGCAGCTCCATTCGATGTCTCGTCAGAGCCCCGTACGCTA
>VXBJ01003717.1:2560099-2595144 GCA_013400055.1 Nycticryphes semicollaris
CTCTAACGAGAACTCTTTCCCCGCCATTGAACTCATTCTCTCCCCTTTTCACCTCTTTGACCTCTCCACCACCGGCATTTCACAGCGCACCTCAGGCACGGCCCGGGCTATGCCCCGCTGGCTCCCCGCCTCGCACCGCAGGGTGCCCTCGCTCTCCCTCTCCTCCTCCACTTGCGGGGAGCTGCCGGTCAGCCGGGACACCGGCAGGGCAGCTACCTCAGCCCGGTGAGCGGCGGTACCCGCCCCACGGCAGCCGCTCCCTCAGCGCCTTCACTCTCCCGCCCGCAAAATGGCGCCGCCGCCTCAGCGCCTTCCCGGGGCAGCAGCGCCCTCTGCCGGCCGCCGGCGGCGCCGCCATGCCCAAGGCTTGGCCCGCCGCTGTGGCGGCGCCGGTGGGAAGGGGAGGGCGGAGAGGCCGCCATAGGTCCCTCTCCTGCCCTCCTGCTGCTGGGCTCTGCCTGGGGGACGGTCAGCGGGAGGGACGGGGCGGAATAGGCTCAGGGGAACCGCCCCCTGGGCTTCTTACGGTTTGTGGGAAGCTTATAGGCGTTTCATGGCGCTGGTCAGAAGAGTTTTATCACTAGCAGCTGTCACAGACCTTTTCTCCATTTGGCAGAGCGAAACTGAGAGATCCTGACCCCCGGGGAGGCCATGCTGCGGACATGGGTGCCATCAGGGCAATGCCAGCTTCCATGTTCCATAAGGCCCGGCATCTCCCCAGTCTCAAACCCTCCCTCGTGCTTTTCCCCCACTTCCAGAGGGCAGCTCCACATCCTCCGCTCTCACGTCAGTTTTCTCACCCACCCAAGGAATCCAACATCTTTCTGCTGGCAAGTTGCAGTGCCTGCACCCACTGGCCTAGGACCACGCTTTACTGTGCCCACTGTCTCCATATCATGGCACATCCGTCAGGATTGCTGACCAAGAAGGCTCTGCTTTCTCATCAGCCTTTTCCCACAAGAATGTAAGACAGCTCCAAGAAGGGCTGCTTGCCATTTTCCAGCCTGTTTGGAGTCTTTTTAATCAGGCGCATCAAAGAAAATGCAATTGTTCAACTGGCACAGAAGTAGATGGTCAAGAAACAAATGCACAAGAAAACCCGTCTGCCCCGTCCTGCTTCCTCGGTCCTCTTTTGTGACCAGTGTTTGGAAGGGTGTGAATATTTACAAAGGGACAGGGGAGACGTTTTGGGCAGCTCTGAAACAAGAACTGCAGTGACTGCCAGTTCATTTGATGGTGCCTGTCACCAGCGGGTTGCAAAGACCTGTTTCAGAGGCATTTGCAGATTTGCTGTGAGACATTCCCAGAGCATCTGTCTGCCAGATTATCGCAAGAGGCTGCACCGACAGCGCCAGGCGAGTGGTGCTGAAGCTGCCCGAGAACATGAGTGTCAGGGTGAGGGATTGGGGCAGACTCAGCACTGGGAGCAAAGCAGCTGCCTGTTGGAGCTGGTGACTCCTACAGTTCACGTGAAACCCACAAGGATGAGCCCTGTTTCTTCTACACAAACACCAACATACACTCCCCTCGCTGAAGGCCCGAACGCACAGTCTGGGATCAGTTTGAACCCTGCGGGTCTCTGTTCCAGACTGTTATTAACCAGATGGCACAGTAACGTCAAGTGCCCCTGACAGCACAGGGAAGGCAGAAAGACCTTCTAGCACAAGATGAGAATTCAAAGAAATCTTTGGGGAAAAAAAAATAAAAATTGGAGAGGGGACAAAAGACTGCACAACAGCGTTGCTGGAGGGAGTCAGGAGCGGAACAGTACGCTTCAGGCAAAATTAAATACACGCCACAGGACATCATGGCTCAGAAACAACTTGGGCAGCAAAATGACTTGGAAATTATGGTGGACCACATATTGAATAGGGCCAGACATCGTTTTGAGACCTACCCACAGCACAGGGGAGGCTTTTCCCCGCACGGCTTGGGAGGCCCCGGCCGATGTAGTGTGTCCCCACATTCGGACACAGTGACCTGAGGAGGCGGGGGAAGAGCAATGGCTCGGAACAGCACATGTCATCGGGGATGGTTGGGAGAATGGGGTTTGTTTATTCTTGCAGGAGTGGCAGAATAAACTAGCAGGGCTCCCAACACACCAGGGAATCGCTGGCAGGACGTCAGTCACTGGGTGCGGTCTCCACAGCGTGGAAAGAGAAGATGAGGAGTGACAGCTTCATTTACTGATGACATCTTTTGTCTTAAACACTTGGCGACACCCTCACTGACCTGTAAAAGAGCCTGGATTACTGAGAGAGAGAAGAAATCACTTGGATCAGGTATTTATGCTCATTTCATAAAAGACATGTGCACATTGACAAGAAGCTGCAGCAACCCACGAGGGGGGATGAAGGTTTAAAGACCACTAAACACTCAGCAAAGTTTCCTGTTGCATCCCAGTGGCAGAAGACACACGCATCGAATAACACCAGCATGAGCCTCTGCTAAATTTGAGGTGTTCTGTGGCCCTCAAAAATTTTTATATCACTTTTTTTGTATCATTTTATGTCACCCGCAGTGACACGCTTCAGCAATTACAAACAGGACCACAGAATAAAATACGCAAAAGAGGGAAAATCCCAGTCCTGAGTAGTTTCTGTCCCTGTTTACTCACGGTAGGAATGTCCAAAAGACAAGCCGTCCAAGACTTTTGTCTATTGTTTATTGCAATCAGGATGGATGAAGAAAAGCAGCTTCTGTGAGGGAACACGAGGAGAAAGGGTCAATGTACAAATGAAATAGGCCAACAGTTTAGAGTGAGCCTCGCAGAGGAGTTGTTAAAACAACAGTCCGAATGACTTCAGGTGCCACGTTCTTCTGCATGAAAAGATCATTCAGAAGCAAAGCACGATGGTCATTTCTGTCCATTCAAACCAGAACCTCCTCTTTCAGCTACAAAACGTGGGATTGGTTCTTAACCTAAAAACTTTTAAGGCTGCAGGAGGTTCATTGTTGGTGTGATTATTTCTTGACAGGCTGGAAATCCTGGAAAGAAGGTGCCTTGTCTCTCAGCACCTGCTCCCAAACGCAGAGATGCAGACAAAATATACCATAAACTTGTTAAAAGTCAGTCTGTGGGAGAGGCCCAGCGCAGAGGTACGTGATACAGCCCAGACAGGCAAATTTCTGAGCTAACCCCCTCCGATTAAACCATGTGGATATTAAAAGACCGCTGTGTTCATAAAGAACTGCTGGCACAAACATCCACAGTGCAAATAAGGATGACAGAGGTTAATCAGACCCACAAAGCGTGGGTCTCCCATTGGTAATGGCAGGGATGTAACCGGGATGCCTTCGGTGATCCATACCTCTTGCCCAACGGGAAAACACTGAACCTCAGACACAGTGAGATGCAAATAAACTTTAAACCCTTCCTATAAACGCACCACATGAATAAGCAATGCCAAAGGCTTGGAGAAGGGCATTTCATACAGTTGCAGGCAATAGAAAGCACTCATTCTAGAAAATTTCTCATTCTAGAAAAAAAGGCACTCATTCTAGAAAATCTAGGAAAAAAAAATTCATTTCTTTTTTTGAAATTAATCCCTGGGTTGCCAGTGAACTATTGCAACACAAAACTCACATAAGATTCTATCAGGGCTGAGCACTGGGGTTTTTTAGCCCCTGCACACAATTAGCAAAGAAGTTAAAAATAAAAACTTGGTGGGTTTTTTTTTTTTTCAGAACAATATTCCTGGAATCGTCATGTAGCTTTTCAGTAAACTCCTTGAGTAAAAAACAACAGTCAAAATCTCTCACAGACTGAAGCAGCAGCAGCAGCGATGCTTTTCAGCCTGTTTCCTGCATCCCCTCGGCTGGGCAAAAACTGCAATGCAATTCCAATGTTACTCTTCCAGCGGGAGTGTTTCCTGCTGAAATGTTTAAATAAAACAAACAAACAAACAAACAAGAGACTCAGTGCTGCAGATCAGATTGAGGAGCCTTGGAAACCCTCAGAACACAATTTTTATATTAAAAATAAGTAACAAATAATGTTTACTGTTTACTTTGTTCAAGCCAGCAGTAGATCCAAAAGGATTTTTAAAAAAGGCCCAAAATCTGTCCTGGACCTGGTCAGTGATACAGAAAGTGGAAATAACAGGAGAGATGGGGAGGGACCCAGTTTACCCCAGATTTCAGCAACTCCTGCTCCATCCACTGAATCAACTCAGGCTTTTTTGAACATTAATCTCAACATACTAGACTTTATAAGCCCAAACACACACAGTATTAGAAAGCTGTCTCTATCGCAAGCGTTACTGTAGTCCCTGAGGAACAGAAACCAAGGCTGACAGAGCACCTCAGAGATACCTGAAGGAAATCGACTCTTCTGAGCCCAATATATTGGCGTTTTTAATAACAAGAGCGCAATTAAGGGCTGACCTTCACCTTGTGTTCTGAAAAGTAAGTTCTGTTACATTTTCTGTTTATATTTTGGTTATTTTCACAGGAAACACAGCCATGAACACGACACAGCACCTGCAGCCCCGTCTCCTTCCTTCAGGAGCACAGAGTGACCAGTTCTGCCTGAATGGCTTCATACAGAAAGGGGCTCTGGGGGCACGGAATTACCAAAAGCACCCAGAATTAGGAAAACACAAGCTATAAAAGCAGATTCAGTGCTGCACCTCCACGCACACGGAAAAGCTGCTGCCTGTGCATCCCGAGGTCTGACAAAATACGGCTGCTTAGAAATGCAGGTTTGTTTCATTTTATTTAAATCCACGTTAAAAAAAAAACCCAAGAAACCAGGTGAGAATCTTCACTTAGTAAATACAATCTTGAAATGCAGGCCCACACTTCGCAGTAAGGCGCTTACCGTGATGTGTTAAAAGCACGATTTCAATTTAATCAGCCCTGGCAAAAACCAATCCCGCCGGCAGAGGAAGGGCTGTGCATCTCCCTGCTCTCCTGCCAGTCTGCCACAGTGGCACCACCGCTGCCAAAAACAAAACAGAGCAAAAGGTCACAGGTGCTTAAAGAACGAGTTTATTGACAGTATCTTCACAAATAAAACAGTCTAAAGAAAATTTCAGAAATCTCTAAACTTAAAAATTTTAAAATTTTGTTCTCATTGGCAAAATATTTAAAAAAAAAAGAGTGTAAGATGTCACTGTATTTTTAAACTTGGATTTCAACATTTTGGTTCAGTCCGTTAATTTTATAACACGCATCCAACCCTTAAGCACAACGAAAATGAGCCAAAGTACAATACTCCTTCTGTGAGGGGATCTCAATTAATAATTTACTATTTAAATTTTTTTAGCAAGCATCTCCCTGAATCCTGTCTGCTTAGAACTTGCCCGGTAACATCAGCAAGAAGTAACTTGAATCGATATTCCAACGGAGCCAAACCAGTCTCACTCCTATTAAATCAAAACCTAGATTTCCCCCCGATACAAAGCATACCACGTAGTACAGGAAACTATCAGCATGCATTTTAGAGGCCATCTTTGTACTCCAGGTATGTGAACTTCAAACCGAAGAGGGACAATTCTGATAAAAATGTACTCAGATATTTCATAACATTAATATTTATTGCTTTATATGAATACTGTATTGAAAGCCCAAGCATTCAGTTTACACACAGAAATTATACAATTATATACCGTTTCACAATGGCAGTGAGCACTCATTACAATCTACAAAAAATCTACTTTACAGAAATTTAAAAATTCTAAATATCAAAAAGGTACAGTTGAAGAAACAGGTATAAATTTGGCAGCCAGTAATTGTGACTGGGAGGTTGCAGCTTGCATGTCTTTAAATATGGGAACTGGAAAATATCCAGAGTTTAAAGCAGTAGTTTGTGCTTTGAGCTGGTTTGGGAAAAAAAAAACCAAAACCCAAACAAATAATGTAACACTGGCTGTCAAAGTAGCATGTTCAAAAATATTCAGTTCACTTCCAAAATGTTATACAAATCGTGGTGATTCCTGTGCACCCCTAAACCTCTTTGTGGTTTAGCTCAGGTACGTAACTGCGCCCGTAAATATGAATTCTTCCAACAGCGCGGTGCGAGCGGAGCAATGCCCTCTGCGTACTTGGAAGGATTTTGAGACTTCTCTACAATATCCATAATGCTCCAAGAAGCACTCAAAAAGGCAAGTACCTCTTTGTTTCTTCCAAGGTATTTTCAAACATCTCTTCTACAAAAGTTTAAGCTAATGTTTCGATTACAACGTTCTCAACGTAAAGCACATTTTCTCATAAATAAATGAAATCCTTTCACTCAGGCACCTCAGAAGTATACAAAAACGTTGTAAGCTGAACAGTTCTCTTGGAATGTGTTCACTCTGGTGTTTTCAACAGTGTTAGTATTTCCAGGGTTTCATATGGGCCAGATTTCATTTGTTTGGTTTTCCAGAGGCAAAACAAAGTGCCTTGAGAGCTGAACTCAGTCTTTCCCTATAGAAAAAGTATTTGCTGTATTTGTCTTCTATAGAACCAGAAAAATAGACCATTTCCCCCTTTAGAAGAGTGAGGGTACACATACATGTGCATGCGTGCGTATGTATGTGTGTGTGAAATGTAACACATTTTAAAACACACAACACAAGGTTTTACAGTGTGTATCCAAATAAAAATCTGGAAACCAGCATGAAACCCCCTATTTCACATGTCAAATGTTGAAACTGTAACCAAAATATGAAGTAACTGCTAGAGCTGTCAGAAAAAGACGAGACAAAAAGCTTTCTTGCTTACATACAACTAGGTGTGGTAATCTCCAAAAAAGTTGTCAAAATTATAATTACCTTCCAGTTTAAAAACTTTTATTCTAAATAAAAAAAACTATACACAAACCACTGATTTGACCAAACGAAAGTTCAGCGGTAAGCAGGACCTGAAGGAGCTGGTATTCACAGTTCTTATCACGTACAACTCTTTCAAGGTTCAATCCATGGAGAAGTTTATTTTACAACCTGCTTCTTTTTTATTCTTTTTTTTTTTGTAAAACTAAAGGTCCACTTTATTACATAAAATTTTATACAGTGTAAAACCGGAGCCTTATGGAAAATACTGTATCTACGTGTATTTAAATTAGTCTTGCTCCATAGGTTCATCTGCAACTTCTGTGGCTTCATCACTGTTCTCCATAGGGGTCTCTGAGGAAGTTTCGGGAGTTTCAGTAGCGGAGGAGCCCAGCTCTGCAGTTTCACTGCCGTCACCTCCACTGCTGCCAGAGCCACCAGCTTCACTGTCAGCCGAGTGTAAACCTTTCCCCGCTTGAGACTGATCCGACTCCTCCATTTGATTGTTCTCCTCAGAGGTCTCTTCGTTCACAGTTGAGGATTCAGTGTCTTTATCTTTTCTGTCTGGACCAACGTCTCTGGGAGACATGCAGGACTCTAGAAACAGAGAGAGCACAGTGTTACTAAAGCATTTTAAAATACAGCTTAGTCCTGTTACTCTCCATTCCCAGCTACGCTCAGCAACACTCCTACAAAACAGCCAAGGACAGCAAAAAACTGACAACATCTGATCTTACTAGAAAATGAAGTATTAGCCAACTTCATAGAATTATAGAATGGTTTCTGTTGGAAGGGACCTTCAAGATTATCTTGTTCCAAACCCCCTCCATGGGTAGGGACACCTTCCACTAGACCATGCTGCTCTTCATCAGGATAACCAAACTATCCTAATATACCATCATACAAAAACCCATCTTTTTTTCCCAAATAGGTAGCTTCACTTAGGTGAGCAGCAGGTGAATGGAGACAGAGTCTAACAAGGAACTTTTTCTTGCTTCCCCACATTCCTTCCTTTATCTCCAGAAGCAGTCTTTTGGAAGTGTTGAAAACGTTACTGTGTCGAGTGTACATCCATCATGATCTAGGGGAACATTTTATAAATATGTGAACCACAAGAAATGAGTATCAAAAGGAAGTGTTGGAGAATATGCAAGAAATAGATCAGTCTCTTAACTGCAGTGATTTTTTTTTTCAATTAGGTACAGGGTGTGTCTTAACACAAGGTCATTTTCAGTGTTCTAATAAGATCTGGAGAGATTGTTGCTCAGACTCCTCGGTGAAAGAGCCTAACTTTGTATCTGTACTTCAGTAATTTAGTGATAAAGACAGTCAGATGTAGGTATGACCCATCCCCCCTTCTGGAGAAGGGATTAGAACATCTGATGATGTAGGAATTCTCAAATTCCTGGTGCATCATTACCGCCCTCATGTAAGTTACTGCCCAAGAAGATTAAGTCTGACTTTATATATTTTTAAATAGAGATGTACGACAAAGAAAACAGAAGAAGAAATAACAGAATTGGTAGATTAAGCTGAAGTATGAACAAGCAGTTCATCTTTACGCATACCTAGAGACATTCAACAGTCCCAACAGCATTGGCCCCTTGGAAAGAAAATCCCAACTCCTTGGAAATTGCACAGAGCAAAGACAAAATGTGAAATACCTTCCTCCTCCTCCTCCTCTGTACAGCGCTGTCTGGCACAAGCAGCATCTTTTTCTTTATCCTGAGATGTAGAAGATGCTTCTGTCTCTTCCCCCACACCTGAAGAAGCTTCACTGGAGGCAGCTTGGGTTGGTGCATCTCTGGCTTCCCCCTCCTTGTCAAATTTAAGTCTTTTTACCTCATGTCCTTCTGCTTCTGCAGGATCATCCTCAGAGTGTTTATTTTTTACTGGGCTGCTCTGAGCACTTTCTGATTCAGATGCTGGTGAGTCACTATAAACAACAAAAAGCAGCTGGTTATAGTTGAGCATTCTGACACAAATATGGTACCTGTGAGCTTCTGAGCTCTTATTATTCACTCTTCATTTTTACTATACATCCCAGACACTTTTGAGATGTGTTACTGCAACTGAGCTGTTAGAGACACTCCCGACACTACAAGTACACATCAAATCCTCCTGCAGACATCTGCATGTTAAGATTTAATTATACCTTAGATACATTTTTAGGAAAATTTTAAACGAGAAGGGCTGAGAGTAAGCAAGAACAATAAAAACCAACCACACTGCTCCTCACAAACCTGTGTTTTTTATCTTCCGTTTGCTGCAAGCTCGGCTCCTTGTGTTCCGTGCTGTCCGGCAAACCGTTTGTCGTCATAGGAGCTGACAAAGAAACCTTCGGTCGATTTACTGGTCTGGGAGTTCCAGGACCATTTACATTAGATCTGTAAAGATAATAACAAAAAAAAAAATAAATAATCAAGGCATCCTTTTAGCAAAGTAATTTGTTCCTAATAGGCAGAAAACAGCCATCACCTTGTTCTAAAAGGTCACCGAAACACAAAGGACTTTGTTATTTTGTATTAAATTAAAAATTCCTTGCTCACAACATGCAAACTATGATATAAACTTTAAATAACAAACAAACCCCTCATCTAAACAATGATGTCATAAAACCAACAAAAAATAAAGTACATAATGTCTATGTTCATGCCTGCCCTACCCTCCTTCCCCCAATATACCATGTCACACCCCATTTTTCAGTACCTATTTGGGACAGAACAGACAATGACAGAAGATCTGAACCAGCTCTTTCCAGAACGATCCTGCTTTTATCCAGAAAACAATTAACTCCCAAAACTAAACTTACCTGTCAGAGTACCCTGGTGAATTTCCTGGGAACATAACACCATTCATCCGATTTAAACTATTGGAATTATTTTTCCTAACAGCACAAACAAAAAAAAAAGCCAAGCATTAAAACATTCTGAATACAGGAATTTCAAATTACTTTAAGCTTGTTTCACAGGATTCTGTCCCCTCCAACTTAAATATGCCCCCAGTGGCAGTCCTCAAGGTGCTCTCTACCTGTACAGCGGGCTGGGGAAACAGGTTAGAATATGAATTTACAGCACAATGGTTGCCAAGGGGTATCCGTTTGTCCACCACCAGCTGTGGTACAGAATAACAGCTCAGGGGTGGGGGATAAGACTGAACTGTACCATAAATCTGGTGCCAAAGCTGGCTGTTCACATCCAAATTTACTCCACGTCACCCCTGCAGACCTCCATCACCTCTGATAATGAAAATCAAACTCTGCCTGGGTCTTTTGGGTAGAGAAATAGACATGCACACACATTCTCCCTTCTACTAACACATGCTTCAAGTCTCAAGAAAAAGAATGACACTTACTCTGAAGATGGATATACACAGCTGACAACCATGACATTCTGTAATACACAAACAACACATTAAGAGCTCAGAAACAGAAGCCTCAGCTCTCCATAGCACCCCAAAACTTAAGAGTTACAGATCTTTGATCCTGTTAAAGTATCTTTACAAAAATTGGGTTGAAAGCTACCAAGGGACCACAGATGCCTCTTCACTAGGTCAGGCCATAATTACACTAGAAGTCAATATTTTCTTAAGCAGGTTACTATCATAACAAGGCCAGTATATTAAGCTTCAGGCCCAGGTGCTTGTAATTTCTAACTGAACTGTCTCTGGAAATCAAAGTATCTTAAAATGCTGAGAAATCTTCTGAATTGCCGGAGAAACGCTCTATTTGTACAAGTCCTACTTCTGAAAGATCCCACCTTCTGATAGAAGCTGTAAAATATCATTAAATGATATCTGTATAGTCTTCTACACATGAGGATTTAAATATTGAAACAAAAGACAATGGAGGAAAGGGCCTCTCTTGTCCTTCACCTACTGGCTCTAATCTGAACCCAAATGTGGGAGGAAATGCCTGATCACTGAATTCAAATTATTTCAGCTGATTATTTGATTATTTCTAGCTAGGACTCCATACACCAAGTGACATTCCACCCTCTGCAAAGTACAGCACGACTATTGCACAGTGAATAGGAAACACAACAGTTGCAGCCCTGAGATTGATTTTTATGTCTTAAGTTATATTAGAAGGTATGAAACAATCCTCTGCTCAGAGTAGTATTAGCTTTACTGTGGCTATGAGCCCTAATGAAACCAACAGCCCTTTGGCAGTCATTCAGCCATTAGTTACATGGTAGTTGGGACTGTTTAGCTGTGTTCTCTCAGAAAAATACATACCTTTTCCACACCTCTTAGAAATTTGTCTGTTCCTGTGTAATTCCTCCTAGGATCTGTCAGCAACTCACAGAGTCGCTGAATAGTGAAGGGGATGCTGCAATGAAATAGATTTGTAACAATTTAATTTTATTTTGATGACTGATTCCTGGAAAGCAACAACATTTCTGCCTGTTCTCTCTTTACTGAGAAGGCAGAAAGAAAACAGCACTAAAATCCGTCATTGCTAGCAATACAGGTAACTCAAGGCCTTATTTTTCCCCATCTCACACTGAGATAACAAAGCATGGCATGTCACGTTCACCACCCCAAAACTCCTCAGCAGAATCCTAAATCAGTCATCACACAACTCAACTCAAATAAAAAAAAAAAGAAATCAGGTAATAAACTGTTGAAGACTATTTTTTATTCAAACATACAGAAATGTTAAGCGCTTCAAAATAAATTTCACACTAGAGCTAAAAAAGTCTCAACTTCCAGTTTATTTAATGTTTTACAAAATATATTTACAGAAAAAAATTATTAAGCATTGAAATCAGTAGAACCGTTGTACTTCAGCTGTTACAAATACTCTCCCACAACTGCACAGGATGCTTGAAAGTTCTATCATGAAACATCTCAGTAAAAATAGTTAAACTCTGAGTAAGATATATAAACCCATAAACATCACATTCATTCTGTTTTCTGACAGTTCTGTACTCAATTTCATCCCTTACTTAAATGAGGGACTGACCTTTCAGGCAGGCAATAAGTTACATACATTTACCTGAGATGTCACACACTTCCATTGCAATTTCAGTGTCACATTTTTAACAAACTTCTGTGACTTTTGACAAAACAGGAAAATACTTTTAAAGTTATTTCAATAAAATAGATGAGCATACATTTGAAATTGAAGACAAACACTTCAAAAAGTTATCTAAGAACACCACAATACTGAAGAACCATTTCTTGATTGAGAACATGACCAATTTCAGGGTAATAGCAATATAGGCTTTGATACATATACATCTGCACATATATATTCCTATACTCTTATCTTTTAAAAAGAACTCAACTTTTATACTTTTCTAAGGAACCCAGGACACAGTATCTTTAGCTAACACACAATGTATCTCAGGCTAACTTCATTAGCTAAAAGCCACACCTTAACAAGGCACAAATCAAACACTATTTCAGCTGGTAACAGGGTGAGCGCAGCTGTGATTGATCATGGCACTTCATTTTGACTAAAAGCAGGTAGCAATCACAAAGAGCAACAGAGCATCAACAATTTAATTATGCTTTTCAGTCTGTGTATTACATTGCTGAGGAAATTATAATCCTCAACTGGAAGAGAGTAAAAGGACAGGGTACAACACAACCACCTTTAGCCCTAGATCTAATACAGCTGCCTGAAAAAATAAAAAGAAAACTAAACCACATTTACTCTTCTAACTACAGCCTTCCCTTGCTATTCACCCCAAATTACACTGCACCAACTTATCCTGACTCCTAAGAACAGGAAGACAGTGAGGTTTATCTCTGCCCATCAGCTGTGGAGAGTTACATACAGCTGACATACACTAAACACTTACAAAAGGTAATGCTGTAAGGCAACAGGATTTCCAAAAATATTTATTTTGACATGTTATTGCTTAAAAGCAAGGAAAATGGCAGAAACCAAGTGTTTTGGCGCACACACAAAATACATTTCACCTCCCTGTATTGACCCAGAAGTACCTCCTCCCCTACCCCCAAAGTTTGGCAAGTACAAACCAGGTACAAGTCTTCCTTTTAATTCAGTTTATTACATGAAGGCTCTCGAGCTTGACAATTGTTCTCTCATTCCTGATTTCCCTAAGGCTTCCTTAGTACCAAACAGTGCTGCTGTCCAGCAGCCTTGGGTCAACAGTAATCTTTCCGACACCCAAATTCTTCATGATGCTCAGCTTCTGTGTAGTGCCCTCTTTTCACCAAGTTTCCAACTCTTAAAAGATGAAGGAAATTCTTGGTGACCGAGTTACTTTCCCACACAGGTACAGCACTAATTGTATTTACTGTTCCACATTGATGGCTGTTTTATTTCGGGGTTGAAAAATCCTAATTAAAGAGGCATTGTAATTTTATTTTTTTTTTAATAGACCAGGCTGTCCATTCAAAAATCAATTTAATTCCCACAAACAAAACTCCAAGATTTTAAATATTTTTTTTCCATCAGGCACATCTATAAGACAGCCTGGAGAACGACTGCCTGGTTAAATTGTGTTTATCTTTACTTAATTGCACACCTGGAGCTCTAAGGCATGAAGTATTGTGCAAAGATAATACAGTTCTGGGTACTTGGGGAATAAACACACTCAACCAAGTCACAGCCTGTGACCAAGTCCAGTAATCAAAGTTCCCTTCCTAATTTTACTCTCAGCTATAAAGGGTTTAAAAGATAAACCCAGTTCATTCCCCTCCAAAAATTTCCACAGTAAATTGAAATTCATTTATTGAGCAGCAGATGGCACCACGTGTCACACTATCACCTCCTTCGTGTGTCATTTGTTCAACATCTGTAAATGGTTTTAGTTGGCAAATCCCGGAGTCAACTTCCCCTCCTGAGTTCTTTTCAGTAAAACTATTATTTTAGAGTAGTTTAACAACGTGATTTTAAATTGGAAGTAATTGAAATTGGTATAAAACTACACATGAACACCAAAGTTTATGAGAAGCACAAAAATTCATCTTAAATACTTAGAAACTTAGGTCAGTGCATGAATCGTCCCAATCTGCCTTCTTACAATTTCACACTTAACCACTGCACATCTTAGCACAACAGCTCCGAAAGAATTAGGAATTTCTTGTGTGGACAGGACTGAAGAGATAACTCAGGAAAGTACTTACAACAGTCACAGTGTATATTTAGGTAAATGAAAAATTTTGTTATCATTATGTTGATTTTATTAATGCTGTGAAGCCTCTTCTGTCAGCTGAGAACCCCAATAACTTATCCTCACAAAGGATAAAAAAAAACACATGGCACGGCTTAAGAGCTTCCTACTCCAAAGCAATTTTAAGTAGAGCACAAGAGTCTGGCTCTGCACGTGTATTGCACAGTGTCAAGATACAGTGTGGTTACAGCAGCCAAGTTTGAGCTTCTCTTAAAAGACACTTCATCTAGAAAAACCCCAAAAGCGGGGTCAGTCTCAATTTCTTACTTTGACTTCAAAGAAGTTTAAGATTTAGCTACTTTTAATGAACTTTTTCTCCTCACTCTTTTAAACAAACACCAATAAATACACCCTAATAATGAAGTCAGGTCAAGTAGGTTCCTTCACTACAGGATCTTGCAATGACATCCACAACTCTGGGTATATTCAGGCTTCTTTCTTAATCCCACAACCCTACACCTGCTGTGTTACCCTTTGGATGGACGTCCACACAATTCAGCTTTCACAATCCTATCTTCACTGTAGGAGTTACAGGATTTACTACATTAACTATTCTACAATCCTAGACTCCAAACATCTAATGGATTATTTTCTTTAAGGCAATGTTAAGTTTGCTTCCTCAAAGACTGGGAGTTTCACTTCAAAGTATGATGGAGCTGAGCACTCTTAAGCGTAACAGCAACAGAGGAAAATAAAAATAGCACAGCCACAGAGTAAGCTCCTCTTGGTCACCCAGAGGTTTGTTTAGTTCCCTTTGGAACACGAGAGGATAACAGCAGCCCATTCATTAGCTGTCTCCACGCCAGAACGTTACAAATTTTGTGGGCAGTGAAGCATTAACAAAAAGCTGGGGGAGGCGGGTGAAAGGCAGCCTCAGGCATAAAGGATAGGTTTGTTTTTAAATTCCTTCAGTGAAGCAGCCCGGTATAAATATTGGGTGGCTGAGAAGAAGCTGAATCTCACATTCTTGGAAGTATCTCATACAGAGCAATCGGGGGCAGGGGGAGGGGACATCTGCTTTCTAAGATACACTTAATTAAAGTGCAAATAAATTCAGCAGTATGGAACAATGACAGTAAAAAATATATGATACTAAAACATATTAGTAGCACCTCCAAATTAGAAATTGCAGGATAACAGGGATGCAAGCTTTATTGGTGTGTCTGTTTACTGACAAGCTGAGAAAGATGCTGAAGGAGTCTCTCTCAAGCAAGCACCGAGACCCACAAGCAGGATGGCTCAGGTTAGATTAAGTATGCAAGTGAGTTTAGAAGCTAGAGAAATATTATATACGCTATTCAAAAAGCCACACCAAATAAAAGACCAAAAAATAAAATCCTCAGGAGCTTTAAAGGAAACAAAAGTTCCACAATTATGAAACCAGCAAAGGGTATAGACTTTAATCCAAGACACCTACAGCAATAGATTGAATATTGCAAGTCTCTCGATTAGGAAGCATCATTCAATCTATAAATCTGCATCTGGCATGACTTTACAACTCAAACCCAGGCAGACTTTGTTTCCCAGTTTTCATGATGGCATTACCTCAAAAGCTACCCAACTGCCACAAAGCAATTAAGAACTGAGAACCAAAAGACTTCTTTCAATTAGGTACTTCAAAATTTATTGAAATAAATCAGATGTCACCATCCATTTTACCTGTTGAACACACATAGTAGTATCATTCTTCATTAGAGGGTATTACTTACAAACTACCTAATGAAAAAAACCTGAAGTGACACATCACAGGGTGTCACAATTTGCATTCTAAGGCAGAGTAACAAAGTGAAAGTTATGAAACTACTGCAATATTTCCAAGGAATATACTTGCTTCCGCTCATCTGTTTGAGGAAGTAAAACAAACAGTCACAGATAGTACAAACTACTACGTTAGAACTGAGGAAATACTTTTGTTACCCTGATTTTAGAAAAAGAGAAGATACATACCCATTAAATCCAGTGACAATTTTCAAGATTCTTTCTTTCATCTCTTCGAAGGGAATATATTCCACATTTGGATTGGGGGGCCCTCTTGGTTCAGGAGCTGAGGTTCTGAAATCATCCATTACTTTCTCCAGTTTGAAAAGAAAATACCCTTTAAACTGAGACCACTGAACCCTGCAAAAAAAACCCACAAGAATTAAGACATATTCAAGTCAGCCCTAAAACCACAGAAAAGAAGCATAACTTTGTTTGGAAAACAACTTTCATGCTGATATCACCAGTTCTAAGACAAATGAGGCAAGTAATGCATTGTTATTTTTCTTGCTGAATTTAAAGCATGATACCTATTTAAATAACTGCAATAGAATAATATGACACAAGTCAATTGCCATTAACAGGGTAAGCCATTTCCTTAAAGAACCAGTAGCCACTTAAAATTCAAACCTAAACATGCAATATGCACGGGATACAGTCTATGTGCCACCTACAGTTTTCACTGAGCTCAACACAGAAGGGGGGGGGAAACAAAAATAAAAAGAAAGAAAAAGTGTTTTAAGAGTCTGGAAACCATAGAGCCATTGTACACAGCATTATCTGCTTCTGTTAAACCTCTCTCACTGAAAGGCCTTTTGTAACTAACCACTCCGTCTCCCTGCACCTTAAAAGCATTTCATGGTATCTCTTTTTCTCAGAAAGACAAGTGTATTTTCTATCTGCAGTTAGCAGTTCCTGATGAATAGCTGAGCAAAACAACCTTGACTCATGAAAAATATTCCCACAACAGCAACTAATCTATAAAGATCTTCACAAATTACCCCCTGCCTTACAACTTAAAAGTTTTATCATTGGTAGAATTCTATATATTGAAATTTCAAGGTGGGAAACTGCTGAGAAAGCCCTTCTACACCAATTGCCTCACCCAACAGCCACAGACCTAGTAATTCTGGGCCTCCTCTGGCTCAGGCATTTCTTGGCAACACAGGGAGGAACTTGACACTAACTGGTTTTGTTTAGTTACTATCAATTTTGTTCTGTTTGTGTTGATGCAGATTTCACAGCTACAGGATGGAGATTCCACTGGAGAAAAAGAAGAAATAGGTAGAATAACAAATCATCATTAAAGAGGCAGAGAAAGTTATTTTTGATGTTTATCTATAACAATCTGCACTGAACAGGCTCAAATCAAACAAGCATAAAGACTGAAGCCCTGGACAGCCCTTCAGCTCCTACTGAAAGAAATACTCTTCAGCCCAAGGCTGTGTTTCGTAACAGAACTAGCGTAAACAGCCCTGACTGTTTTCCACCCCCTTTAACATCTGACCTTTCTGTCGGGCTGATACAACTGTTTGTGCTGACTCCCCAGCACAGGGACGTTTGTGCCCTCCACACTATTCTCCAGCACCAGCACTGCCAAATATAAAACCACAGGCCAAATGAAGTCACATTGGCCCCTTCTCACCAGGAAAAAAAAAAACCCCAGTGCCATGTTATCTCTGCCTTCATTTTCTCCTTGGTCTCCAACAAACAACTGGGGTGAAAAGGGGGAAAAAATTAGCTCAGGTTTATCTACACAGACTCAAACACAAAACTCCCATCTTTTCTTAGGAGTGACAAACTCACAAGAATGGGAGAAATTCAAAGAGAAAAACAAGCCTCCCTTTTCCTTCACAAGAAGCCATTAAGCATTTCACAACAGAAAGGAACACAAGACCTAGTAATAATAAAACCAAAAATAAAAATAAAAAGAAAGAAGAAACAAGGTCTGAAAAGGGAACAGTGTGGATGGATTAAACAGTATCATTGAGTCTCACTGGATTATTGCTCCAATCAGCATCACACAGCCAAAGCAGAACACTGCATTGTTTCCACTGCACCACATTAGGCATCACTACTACAAACATTAAATTCAAAAGCTATCCAACTCTGTAGTGCTACCACGTAGACCAAAGCTTTCCTAACAAGTTCTATGATTCTATGATTTCATACATAAGCAGATCACAAAACACAGACAGAAGAGACCTGGTAAATAACTCCACCTCAGGGTAGGGTTACTCCCCAGGAGCTTTACTTCCCCCATGGAAGGGGATTCCACTTACTCTAAACACTGACAACCCTATTTGGATATTTTCCACACGCACACTTTAAAACCCCAGCTGTTCTTTGTTTTTCTTGTTCTTTATTTCTCACTAAATAGTAACACTTATCTTTCCATATTCCACTATTAAACCCATCAGATTTGTGTTGCAGAAATAAACCAGCCAGGTTTAAGACGGCGATGGCCTGTCTGAAAGCAGTACCCACCAGCTCCCCTTTCACAACGCCCAACCTGCAGAAAACAAAAATGGAACATTTTGCCCACATGTAAAAAGAGTCTAGAAAAATGTCACATGTTGTAAATCCAGTATTTTTAATTAATATTTCTTCTATCATAAAAAGGCTTGTTTCTCAAACAGGTTTTTTTCCAACATTGCTGGATTTCCTGCTGCTGTGGCTGCACTGGTTAAAAGCAAGTGGTATGTTCACATCCCACTCAGAGATGTGACTGCAGCTGATGCCATAAACAACTGCTTCAAAGTCCCAGAGGTGTCTCAAGCTTCTAGACCATCACCTCCTGACCTCAGCTGTGTAATTTACACATTAAAACACACTCCCATTTGATGGCCTTCAAGCATTTCCCATCTATATGACTGGTTTCTGATGAACAGTTTTATCCCAGTACCAGTAAGTTACATGGGAACTCCAGCCACTCAACAGGAAATATCTGCACCACGAAAGACCGAGTCAGCCCCAGACTCATGTAGGCAAAAGTCTGTCTTGCTGTGGCAGCAAAGTGGATTCCTGGAAGGCAGGAAGGAGGAGGAAGGCTTCTGCAGGATACAATGCAGGTCACTTGTTTCTTCTAGGCCCAACGCTTCCATCAGCATCCCTGGATGAAGAACCTCCAACTCCCGCACACCATCTTTCAGCTCCTCCTTCTTGCCTTTCCCACCATCCCAGTTCAGAGCAGCCCTCTCTCTTACCTCACCTACTTCTCATTCTGTGTTTGCAAGGCTACTAGGAATGGGGCAGAACTACACCCTATTCCTACAGGAGAACAAATATAATTCAAAAGCAAGGGAAACCAGCCCTGGAAAGCAGGTTTCTGCTCCTTCTGATTTCATCCAGAACTCCAGTTGATTCTTTTTTCCTCAAACCAGTCCCTTCAGCAGCAGCAGCAGCATCTACCACTATTGTCACTGGGAGTCCACCTCCTACACAGCTGTGCCCAGTACCTCCAGTTTAAGCCAACTCTGAACAAGTCATCAGATCGGAAACATAATATAAGGTGGATTAGTCAAGGATTTATATAAAAGAAACCTACTTTGAGCAACCTTATTTACATGTTTGTTAAACTTATCTGCACTTGTGACAGTACATACTGCAAAGTCTGAATGCTATTTTTGAAAGTGTTTATAAAAGTTTACACTCAAATCAATCTACAAAACTAAAAAGTATCTGGCTGTGTATTTGAGAAAGAAATTGCTAGGGTAATGAACTCACTGATTTCAACAGGGAGGGACAGTAAGACTTTCTTAATCCCCATTTACTTCAGCAGAAGCGATCACGAGCAGGTATGAAACGAGGAAAGTTACCTTTCCTAAAAAATCAGTCTGTGAACATGACATGTAGAAGTTGGGATCAGCTGAACTCTTGAAATTCACTTGGTTTTTCTCTATGAATGAGACACGATTATCTCATAAATGACGAGTACAATTGTTAGCTGTTACAGCACAAAAATTAAGACTAAAAGTGGCATATCCTCCTAATTATCAAAGCAATCTGCATGTGCACCCCTAGAAACGTTAAGCTACCAGCACACACTGAAAGACTGGTGCGTTTCAAGGCCAGAAAGAGTAGTTGGCAGAGTTAAATAAGTGGCAAATATCTGTTTCAAGCAAAAAAAATAAAAAAATAAAAAAAAAATCCACATGTATCACAAGCTCCCCAAGAACAACTGGAGTATTAGGATACAAGGCCTCTAATTTCAGCTACTCTGTTACAAAATGGGAGACACTGAAAATGAGCAAAGTTTGGTCAATATCTTCTGTAGTTACATCAAGAGCCAAATGGAAGGGACAGAAAAGCGCTTCCACACAGCTCTATGTACAACCTCATTACGTTTCATACGCTGCAGAAGAACTGAAACACTTTCAGCCGAGTAAAGAGACCAAACACAAGATGTTCCATGGAGAAAATACTACTCATGCTTTCTTCTGAGCAGGCTTGTTTATAAATACTTGCTCTTCCCACTCACCATTGTACATAATCAGCCTTTTCTAAATACACACAATGTCTCCAAACCATGCTTTTCCTGTCCAAGTCAGCGGACTTGTGAATTTAGATGTGCAACTTTTTGAGAGCTTTATAGCCACTCAGAGAAATTCCTGTGACCACTTTAAGATCTGTAAAAATACCTTCAGAAACAGTACTTTAAAAAAAATTAGCTGATGCTAAAATGTTTTGGTTCAGTGTACTTTAATTCTAGAGAATGACAGGTTTGAAATTATACACATACATCTGAAGCATCTTTCACTACAGTATCTGGGTCATCCTGTGTAAATATACCTGTGCAAAGACAGCTTCCCTGGACTACAAAGCCAGTAGTTTTGCAGATACTCCAAATCATAAACCGGCAATTTTTCTTAAATGAAGAATCCTCTGCTTCCCTCCCACCAGCTCCTGCACCATCCTTGCCTCATATCAACCTAAAGGTTTTGCTCTCCCAAACAGAGAGTTACAGGGGGGAAAAAATGACTTTATTTTAAAAAGTCACCAGAGGCAGTAACAAGAGGCTGAAAAGAAGCAGCCACAGCTCACTTCAAAACTACAGCTTGTGTAGGTACATTATCATAGGACAAACACGTATCTTGAACTCTCCCAGGACCAAGGTAAATGATGAGAGTTTAACTCAACAATTCATTTAAGAAACAGAACAAAACCAGCTTTAATAGTAAAGTAACAGATGAAAGCATAGAAGCTCACACAGAGTCCAAGAGTTTAGTCTTTGTACATTACTTAGATACGTGATACTATGTCCTGGATTTAACATATGCTAATGTCTGTGCTTTAGGGTATGAAAAGCTATTCAACACCGTAATATTGTACCAGAATGCAGTCCCTGACCCTGCAATTTAAGGAAAATTCATAAACCTAAGAGGAACATGGATTGAAGAGACTGCAATGTTTGAAGATACTCAGTTGTGTTTTACAGAAATTAAACAGGAAAGCTGACAGTCACTGACCAAACAGCCAATAATATGAGAAACGTCAGCAAGTTCTGCCAATATTTACATATTCACATACAGAGAGGCACAGCATGAGAAAAGGTTAAAAAAAGGGTGGGGGAAAATATAAGGCACCAAATGAGCAAGCAGAGATTAAGCAAAATGAAAGGCTATGCAAAAAAAAAAAAAACACCCCACCAATAAATAAAAACAACCAACCAAACAAAAAATGAAAATCCCACAGGTAACCACACAAAACCCCAGGACGGGGTCAGAATTACTAAGTGAGGACATGAAAGCCCTACGAAAACAGACACAAGGAACATAAGGCAACTCTCCAGTCAGAACAGTACTAAAACAACATACTTATTCACTGAAAGTTGATGAGGCAGCAAAAATTTCCTCCATTGCACGGGGAAGGAAGAATTTAAAACGAGATTCATTTAGCCAAGACATTACCAGAGCGGCAACAAGGGAAGAACACAACCCTCAATAACTTTGTTCTCGAATAAAAGCAAACTATTTCACACTTGAACTACATGATTTTGTTGGAACTAATCCCTTACTACAGATCAATCAAAGTTTGCTGAGAAACGTCAATGAAATTTAGAGCTCCACCAGTTGTGTTTGTCAAACAGCACCCCTCAACCAGGGACACAGTCACCTCAGAGTGACAGCAGGGCAAATAAGCTGATGCTACACTTCGATTTCAAACAAGAACTATTACCACAAAGCTGCTTGCAAGGTACGAACGCTTCCCTACTCACATGATTTGTACCAAATTCACCCTTCCCAAACACACATATCAAAAACAAAATTGCATTTTACATGGAAATAATCTAATCCTATCACTCCCACAGCACAAAAGGCTTCCTGCCCTCGTTCCCTTATCTCCTGCCTACTCAAAACGTTTGTGCTGGTGGAACTGAGAAAGCAGGTTCTTCCTCACTGCACTGGTTATTGTGAGAGGAGAACCCTCTGTCAGTAACTTGCACTATTGAAATGGGGTTTTTAATGTCACAGAATTGAGTGATGTTTTCTTCTTACCATTGGACAAGTTTCTGTATTTCATTCTTTTGCCACTTGGTATATCCATTTTGGGAGACTTGAAATTCCAAAAAAGAAGAAAGAGCCAGAAGCATTTAGTAAAGTTGTTCGGGAAAGATTAGATAAACATTAAACACCAATTAACAAGAGTAATAGTGAAAGGCAACTTTAGAATCTGGAACCTAGAGGAAAGCCTTGCAGTCTGGAGAGTCACAGAAAAACATGAACTTTCAGAGAACCAGGACAAGAAAAGGAAACAAAGCTGTACTTGCAATATCCTTCCCTCCTTCCTGCAAACACAGTGCTTTCCCTACTGTTTTTAGTAAAGCCTATCCATTTAGTGCAAGTGATATAGTTCTCTCTCACTTATTTAGGGCTCCACTGGAAAGCTTTGCTCCAACACCGATGGCCAACACCAGTACATGACTTGGACGTGAAGCGTAGATCGGGCTGCAAGTCTCCACAAGTACAGAACACGAGGGAGTTACTTATTCCCCTTTACCCCCAGGTGTAATAAACTACCAGGCGTAACCAGGCTGTACGCATGGCTTACACACTTCAGAAACTCTAGAGCATTTTAACTTTCAAACTTCAATAAGACCCATGGAAGGTAACCAGGGCAAAAACCTTAAATTAACTGAAGAACAGGAGGAAGAGTTCAGAGTGCCTGAAATAAGGCTGCCTCCTGAAATGAAGGTACTGCAATTATTTCGTAAATCTTTCTGGAATTGCTTCACAGATTACAGGTTTAATTAAGAAAAACATTATATTGAAGGGACATTAAGCTTCTAGAGACCTTGCTATGTGCTTAAAACATTAAGACTCCCAGGAGTCCCGGCGGGACGTCTGTCTTCAGATTTCACAGTGTTTAAGTTCATTATAAAATTACTTGGTTTAAAATTTAAGAGGACGCCATCTGGTTTGGCGAGATGCTACATACCACAAAGAACATAAAATGAAAAGGAAAACAAAGTAGATCTACTATTGATTCTGTTCATTGAACAGGCCATAAAAGAAACATCAGAACTTAGTAAAAGAAAGCAGCGGTTCCCTCTCCACCCTTGTCCTGCTGTTACCTCTCTGACAAGCAGAAAATGAGAAGTACAAAATAGTGTATTTAGGATACAAACACTTCATGTTCAGCTACACCGATTTTAAGGCAAAGTCCTCAGACCACAGAAGGAAAGAACTAAAGGACAATCTTGGAGGGATTCACTGAACATGTAACAAGAGATCAAGTCACTTGTATTAGGGCACCACCTCCACCCCCAATTATTGTTGACTTAAATGATGCTCCCACAGAGACCTGCTAGTATGAAATAGGGGTTTTTAAGTGAAATAACTTGCTAGTTTTAATAACTATTTCTTTTCTTTTGTGCCCCGGTTTCAGATATCCTTGTTTATACCAAATCAATGTATCTGGAAATACACAGCTACATAGAAGGCGATGCACAGGCTAAAAATCTTGTTAAGAACTGCCTGTACAACCCAATCCCCAGCATTTTTATCCAAAGAAACACCCCAAAACTGTTGCCATTTGATGATTTTTGTACTAGAATTTCACTACTATATAAATAATAAAGATTGCTTCTTAATGAAGAGCGCTCAGTGGTATAGAAACTGCTCTCCATTTCTTCAGAAAATACCTCTGAGAATTCCCAGGGTAGAAAGCTGGCACCACTGATATTCCATTAACGGGGAGAGGAGCTGTGCTGTGGTTCAGCAGGGCTTTCACCACGGTGCGGAGGGAGGCCTCTGCCCCACCACTACTGAGCTTTGTATCTGGTCTGCACAGGAAGGGACAAGCCTGCTCTGCTGCTCCCACACACAGGGAGGTGAAACAGATCACTAATCTAACCACAACATTAATGCTACAGATAAGGAAGAATGAGATGTGTGATGCGAGCAGCAGAGAGCAGAGCCGCTCCTTTATGCGGCTGCCCTCATGTGCCAGATAAAAGAACGTACCTTAATTCTACTCTTGCTTCAAACAGTCAGTGAATTCAGTCACTTTTTTCCCCTACTTCCCCACTCTTCACTTTAATACTATCTGATGCAACTAATTTTGGTGTCATTTTGCACACTAGTGCTATTTTCACCATCCACACAGTGCAGATTAACACGGGGAATTCCGAAGAGCGACAGATTTACACAGGAAAATCCCCTGGGCGTCAATGCAGACTAGTTTCTTAAATGCTCCTGGCAAGGACACAAACCCTTTAACTCAACATTAAATTAAAACCATAAGCAAGTGCTACATTCTTTATTGGTGTTTCTGAAAACCCAGTAAATTTTAAACTGTAAGTGATATACCAAGGTGAATTCAGTGGAACACTGTGCTTTGCTGTGAACCGTACAACAGTTCCCATTAGGAAAACACACCGGGAAGTGCCCTTCCTGGGGAGCCCCCTCTTCACTTTCACCTGGTAACTCATGTAAAATTAAAACACCCTCACATTTTATCTTCAGTAGGATTTGACCTCATGTTACCTTTCACTTTAATTAAAAAGATACTCAAGAGCTCAAAAGAGGAAAAACTGGTATTTCCCACAAGCACATGAGGTATTTTTCCATTTTCACTCGTTGATGGATGTCAGCCTAAATTAAGTCTTCGCTCTCCTCCTTGAGAGCATGACGAGCTCATTCCAGAACCATGGAAACTGGGATACACTAGAACTACATCTCCTGTGGTAGTACAAGTGTTCACCTCTCTACTACTGCTATTGCCAGGAACAACAGAGATTAAGACTTAGTTATGGAAACAGACAGCTGAAGATGACATTAAAGTAGTATCTGAAATCATCAAGGGCCCAATTCTGATCTCTCCCGATAAATATTTGGCTGACTCCAACAGAATACAGCTGTTTCACTGAAAATCTGAATTAGGACTCAGAATTTTTCAAGAAAGTACATTTCTTAATATAATTATCTAAAGCAGAACTTTAGTACCTTTCATTTTCTATTATTTTAAAGGCAAAGAACTGACCACAGAATAAAAAAGGAACTACAAGATTACAACATAGTCTTCATTCAAGATTAAATTCCTTAGAGCAGACAGCAATACTGAAAGCCTTCATAGTTTCTACAAACCACCACCAGTGACTTATCTATAAATACAAAAGTAAGAGCAGATGGTACCTTCATTAAATTTCTCTTCCACTTGCAAATTGACTTAAAGTTACCTTTGGGTGATTGAAATACACTGGTACTGTGGACTGAGCTGTTCCACTTACTTCTGCACTGTGTACTAATAGGTAAATTCTTACCTTACTCCAATTTCTTATTCTTCATATAATTTCATTTGTGCATGTATTCAAATCACATTTCTTATCAATCTCAAGGTTTATTACAAGCAGAGTGATCACACCAGACTCTGACTTCCCTATAAAGTGCGCAGCAAACACAAAGCTCACCAAGTCTTACGAACACAGACTTTTAGACAAGCATCAAATAATCAGTTGAGTCCTCCTATCTGAGCAATATTTACTATAATTAACTTCTTTATTTACAATTTAGTTTTGTCTTGGTTTTTTCCCTCTACTATACAGGAAAAAAAAAATCACTAGTTCAGGGAACCACACTAAACTTATGCCAGAGCAGAGCAGCATCCTGTAGTGTACAGAATGCTTTTCCCCAACAGCTTTTATTTCTCTAGTTCTGAATAATTTTTTTATCAAAACTGTGTAATTATCACATTTACCTTTGTAAAAAAATTTAGTTAGCACCCTTTGTACTAGATTACCTTAAAATCATTTGAGTTGTGTACTTTTTAATTTGATTGATGATCTTCTAAATAGTATTTCCTGCATAACTTAATTATAAAATACACAGAATTGATCAGGAACTCTCAGTAATCACTTTGTGTACAGCAACTGTTTCCTCAGCCCACATCTGCCTCATTTCTGTAGAGCATATCTGCAAGACAGGGACCAGATTAGTTCATGTTTCTGCAGCACTTATTGCAAGACTTTGATCCAGTTATTACTACAATAAATTATACTAGGAACAATTATTTTTAAGAGGCATTACTTTGATGACCATATTCTTTAAATTTCATTTTTAATCTTTAAACTTCAATTAAAGGACATTCACATCTACCTTAGAACTGTAAACAGTATCACTTAAGCAACTAGCACAAAAAGTTGGGGAGGGTTGGGGCGGGAGAGGTATCTGAGTTCTCTCACAAGTCACAGCCACAGGAGCCCTAAGAAACATTTATATTTCCCTGTCCTACCAAGGGTAACTGTAGCTGTATTTGAATACACTCACCAAACAGATAGAAATTATCTGCATCAAAACACCTCTCAAGAATCACTTGCATAGTCCAGATCGGCCTTTAAACATGATGGGACATTTTGTTGCAATTTAGACAGCCATATTTATTTCAGCTTTAACAACTTTGTGGATTATTAGCTTCTACTTATTTCCATTTCGGGTAAAAACTCACCAAATAGTTCATGTTCACTAAGGCATACAGTGTGTAGCATCGCTCTTGAGACATATAAAAGAGATTCTGCAGGAATTACATTGCACAATTCAGACTGCATCCCATCCAGTAGATACTGCACAGGAAAAATCAGGCCCCAAAAATAAAAATTCTCTGGGACTCTGGAGTCCATGCAGGCAGAACACAGAAACACTAAATAGATGACACTTACTCAGTAAACCTGTATAGCAGAGGTGCAGGAGTAGAAACAAGCTTTATGCAATAAGTAAAGCATATTTTAAAGTCTTTCTGAATTTACAGCAAGCTAAAATTACTATCTCTACAGGAGCTGTCTACAGAAAATCACTCTGAGTAATATAAAATTAATGTTTGGATAATTGCATATATAAGCTCTTGAATACGCAAACGAAATTCCACAAACCTACTAATACAGGGCACTGAAGCTATTCCAGGTATTACCAGTTTACACAGAATAAGCAAACACACAAAAGAAATGCTTTAACTCATCTGGCAGGTGTAGCTACACTGTTAAATGACCAGTGCACAGCGATCCACGGGGTTACCTCAGAACAGCAGTAGGCCACACTGAGATAATATTATCAAACCCTTGCTATATTGAGCACTAACAGCAGCTAGAGGAAAACACACCCTGTGCAACTACTTTTGGATGTGAATTCCTATGGTTGGCAGTTCACACACCGTCCCACAACAGTGCAGGCTTCGCTGGGGTCTGAACGCAGCACTACCAGGGTCAGGTACATAGCACTTCTATTACTAACCCCTTCCAAAACTGGAAATAAAAGCCACCCAGTTAACTTCCACACGAGCCAGTTCAGCCAACAGTCAGTAAACTGAGTAGACAAGGTGTACCCTACCTCAGTGACCTAATATACAAGCATTAAGTGTTCCTGTGTCATCACACTCCTACCACTTCTGAGCAAAGCTCCATCAGGTGTAGCCACCAGAGAAATCTTGTAACCACCTTCAAGTATTTTTAAAACTGAGACTTGCCAGACACCAGCTTTGTGGAAAAGCTGCATGAGTTTGGTTCATCCACAAATCTGATTAATCCACCATCCCCCAAGACAACCGGACTGCTTTGTATCCATGTTTTTGCATGCACCATTGCCTTTGCATCGTCCCCCTCAGCACAAACCTTCCCAAAATCTGTAGCCAGGAAGAGAGAGCAAGGCTTACCAATGACAAGGTCAACACAGAAAAACATTCTTGTTGCTGCAGAGAGTAACATGGAGTGGAACAATACCCGAATGCCTGGGAAAGTACATCCAGTGAACAGGAATGAGCAAGGCCATTGTGGAACAGGAGATTTGAGGCCCACTGGAAAAGAGGGAGGTCACGCAGAGGCAGCCACTACAGCTGTGAAGAAACATTACTAAGAGGTGAAGTTAAGAATGAAAGTCCACGTGCGGATACAGTGATATTTGCAGCTAAAAATAGTCCAATTACCCTGCAAAGTTATCAGTGCTCCAAGAAGTTTGCCTTCCTTACATGTGTAATTCTATAGAGACTAAAGTTTACGAGGGTGAGTTCATCATGCACACTTTATAATGGTAGTTAAAGTTCAACCTTTATACTGTAAACCCCACTCCCAACAGATATGAAGTGACGGCACTTAAAATTAAACCCCACAACAGCATGCTCTTCCTGAAGGAGTGTGGTTTCACCTGTATCCCAGCTGACTCCTCTGAAGTACTCCCACTGTATATTCAATAGAGACAACTGTTTATAATACAGCTAAAAAAGCCAAGAAGCTAAACTATCTTTGACCAAGATAAATCAGCAGGTTCTTCAACAGATTCCTGCCCTCTGGAGTCATCCGTGGATTACAAGACAGAAAACACAGTGTCAGTGGAAGGGGAATTTAGAGGGGAATAATTCCAGCCACTTAATGGAATGGAGTTAGTGAGGAATAATAGTAGGAAACAACACAAGGAAGGTTACTCACATCTCTTGCTTCACTGAGAAGGTGGAAATGGAAGAAGTCCATATTAACAGAAGCACACAAACCTCTTTCAAAAAAAAAAAAACAACTATTATCCTGTTTATTATGGTAGGAACTTAAGAATGGTTTTATTTAAAAAGAAAAAAAGTAATAAGAAATTACATTCCCTGAATAGTTCTAAAGATTTCCAAGTATGATTTGCCTCCAACTTGAGTAAGGTTTTCAAACTAGCACATGCACGTCAAGTGCCAAAACAGCTACTTGAATAAAACCAGAGAATATACTTTATACAAAAAAAAAAAAACCAAGTAGACTTACATTTAAAGCATGTGAAATAAGCTAAAAGAATTATGGCTACAAAAATCTATGTATTTGTAAGATAAGAAAGGAAATTACTATACAAGAGTTCAGAAGACATCTTTAAAACACTAAAGCTGAGAATGGGAATTTATTCTCATGCATGTTCATTGCTGTCAGATCTCCACTCCCATCTCTTCTACAGCTGACAAACTACTTCACTCCTATAACAAAACAACAGAAAAGCCAAACTGATCCAAAAAAAAAAGCGTTCCAGATGTTTAGCAAGAAAGGAAAGAAGTTCACTGCCACATAGAACACATGAAACAGTATCAAAGGGTCGAAAATTCTTTTTGCCATTACCTTTGATGGAACTACAGTTATGTAAGTTACATTTATAGTTATACAATCTACCAACAGCAATCTATCCCTCATCTACCTGACCCATCCTGGGGATGAGGGAAGAGCAGTGGACACTGGTCACTCCCCCAGTCTCCCACAGCACCTTTGTAGCCAAACTGGGCAGGTACAGACTCCATGGATTATCTATCAGGCCTACACAGCAGCAGCTGTGGTCAAGGAAGACCCAAGTCCGAGCCCAACCAGCCACAAATGATGTTGCTCAGGGTCAGTACTGGGACCGACACCTGTGCTGGCAGGCAAGGAGCTGAATGTCAGTGTGGCCCTGCTGTGACAAAGGGGTTACATTTGCAGGATCAGAGAAAGCCATTATACCCCTCTGTCTGGCACTGCCAAGTCCATAACCACAACACTATGTGCAGTTTGGGGTGACTCAATGCAAAAACAGAGCAGATCAAGTGAGATGAGCAGAAGGCCTCTTGTATGGTTACCAGAGCTGCAGCACACAACCCAAGCAGGAAACCAAGGCAGCAGGTCTTTTTCTGGAAAACAGAAGACCGTGGTGGAGGAATCCAACTGCTGTCTTCCACCACTGAAGGGGTAATTGTGTACAGGCAAGATGGGAACAAACTCCCTTCAGCGATGCACAAACGAGGGGTAAGAGGCAACGGTCCCAGCTTGCTCCAGTGGAAACTCTTAAGTTGCTGAAAGAGAAACACTTTCCCCAGTGCACATGGTTCAGCAGTGAGACAAAGAGCCCAACAGAGCTTATGGAATTGCCATCACCGGAGATTTTCAGAAGAGGTGAACAAAATCCTAAGCAACCTCAACTTCGGAATTATCTCCCCTGGATGCAGCAGAGGGTCTGGCTGAAAGACATCCAGAAGTCCCTTCCAACTTACATTATTCTCTAACGACACCCTATGGATGTGAACATTTGCTCTACAATCACATGTATTAAACTTGACTCAAGAAACTTTGCAGAAAAAGCATTTATACTGATCTTCAAGGAAACTAGCAAATAGATACCTCCTGCCTTTGGGCTTAGATGAAGTACAAATGAGTATTTCAGATCTTTCAGGGAAACTCTGAGGAAAGAATCTGACTACATAAAGAAATAGAAATGGCTGTTTACACCGCATTCAGGGCAAGAAATGTAAAACCACATTACACCCTGGCCAGGTCAGTGTTCTCTACTTAGGCCTAGCACTATTTTAGAGGTAATCACTTCTGCCTATACACAGTATTTCTCCAGATTTTGGTACTTCACTACTTATTTCTGGATTCCTTCACTGCCAGTAAGCACCTGTATTATATTTTCCACTAGAGCAAGCCATTAAAACTACGCTTTATAGGTTGCCTGACTCAGGGCAGGAGTGGGCAAAATGCAGAGAAAATTGACATCAAATTTCTTACTGCTTTTGTTTTCCAAGTTTTATTTTCAACTTTAGAACCAAAGGAAAAATTATAGTTTTCCTTTCCAGTCCAATGAATTGGGTTTTCCTAGTGAAGTACCCAAAAAAAATGGTTTGGAAACATTTTTGCTATTGAAAGAACAGTTATTTTAAATCCAAAATAATTTCCTAAGAGGTAAGAGAAAATGTTGGGTTTTTTTTTTTTTAAATTCAAGACAAGATCATAATTGACATGTGATCTTCATATCCATTCTTTAAGAATTCTTTGGAAAAAAAAAAAGAAAAAATTCACTTTTGCATATCACTTCTAGCACTGCAACGCTGTGACTTTTGTACTGTCTCTGAAAGCTGTTTCTACTTCAGAAAAAAATAGGTAAGTGGTAATCTTATGCAAAAAAAACCAAACACAAAAACATATCCTGCTTTTAAAGAAGTCTTTCAGATGCAGTAAAAGTATCAAGACTACCAGATTTTGTATCTCTCCACTCAGTTTTGGAAGTTACACTGATGTTTTCCAAACTACAGGAGAGGAGGTTATAATGATCTTCCCCAACTACACTTGGTGTCACTGAGGAAATTCCATGCTAGAATCTTAGTAAAAGGTCATCCAGTTAAGGAGTACATCACTCATCTGAAAAGAAAAAAAGTCCTAAAGCTCAACACGAGACTAAAAAAAGGTTGAACCATTAACTTTATACTTCACCTACAGCTAAGTCTTACCATAGCAACTGTTTAACAAAAATATTTCTGAGTAGGTAAGCAATCAAACTTTTGCTTCTGTTCACATACAATCAAGGAAGTTTAGACTGACTTTTGTAAATGCAGGCTATAATCTCACAAACAATTAAGTGAATGGTTAACTTTGCACAAGAAGTTCAAATAGCTGCAGTTAACATACATGATTGCACGATCAGGCTTTTACTGCAAGGTACCAATAACTCAACTAAATTTAAGTTGATAATATAACCAAATTTAGCAACATTTTTATTCCAGACCTTCCTTGTAAAGGAAGAAAGTGTTTTCATTACAATAATGACACACTCTGAAGAGAGCCTTATCACGGTTCCAGTGCTGCCTTATACGACTCTCACCCTTTGTTCCTCCCTACACCACCTTTTCAGCTGCCTTAGGGTTTGGGATACCAGTTAACAGGGACAAAACAAGCTGGATCAATGAACTACACCTCATCAAAAACTGCCAAAAAGCAAGTTACTTACAACTGCCAGCAGCTTCCTGCTCCAGGTTACCACACAGCTACACGAGGAGTCAAACAAGCCGGAGTGAAACAGTGACACCAGGGCTGTGTTAGCCAAACTGCTGCCAAGAGAAACACTAGCAAAATTACAGCCTAACCTAAACCTGCACCTACCTGTTGGCAACTCACTCAGATGAATAAGCACATGCAAACAAATGGGGGCAGGGAGGTACTCAACGGCCTTACAGGAGCCCATGTTTTCCAGCTGTTAAGCAAGCCACAATCATGCTTTCAGGAGAACATTAAATGTCATTTTTTTTATTTACTTCATTAGCACGCTTTCAAACTAAGTCTACTAATTGTTTACAAGGTCTGCTGCAACTATGTCCAGGAGGCGATGGGAGAACACTGTACATTTAACCCAAGATGTAGACTGCTACATCTGCTATAGTACACTGCTATAATCTAAAAATCAGGATTCGTCACTGAGTAAGTTAAAAAGCTGAGAGAACCCCCATGAACACTATATAACTCTGCCAGAAACAACAATAACTCTAAGTAAAAATAATTCACATTTCACTTGTCCTTATTTGCCTTGGTCCTTACTTACACAGGTACTTCTTGTCTGTTACTTTAGGAACAGGCTGCAACTGAATAAGACCCTTGTTTTTCAAGAAACACGTCCGCAAACTGTTTGTGTAATTACCCCCAATTTAACCATCTTTTTTTTTTTCCAAAGTGAGTTCTGAACTTCATGAAAATCCCAATGAATATTACTACAAAAAATTATTTTATATTTCATCTTCTCATTCCAAGGCAACCTATTTACTACTGGTTTAGATTTCTATTAGATAAAGTTACTTTTGCACAACTGGAAATAAAGACTGTTTAGCTCATTTTGAATTAACGTGTACTTGGTAGGTGTGTGTATTCATGCACCCTTTTACAGTGGTCAAGTTGTAATAGCTTAAAACCCCATTAAGTTCTTATAATGCATATTACCAATCTTTACATGAATGTTTACCACAGTATTTTCATTTTTAAATCATTCCTTTTGGGTGCTTTTATACATAACACATCAGTGAGAAGAAAAGCATATTTGATGAAGAAATAGAGACTTTGGTAGGTAACAGGAAGCAAATTATACATTATGGAACAATTCTTCCATGTCTGCCTCCAGATTATACTACATTGTATTAGATGTTCACATCCAGCACTTTTAGGAACAAGTTAATGCAACTGAAAGGTTCAAGAATACTGAAGACAGCTACAGACCTGGAAAAAGCCAAAAAAAAAAAACCTCCTGGAAACATGGAAGGCCAGGGTCTGCATCAAGTTCCAAATGACAGATTCCAGTTCAGGTTTAAGCAATAGTCAGTAATAATTAAAAAAAAAAAAATCTAGATTTCACAAACAGAAACAAAATCAGGAGTTTATTCATTCTCCAGGTTTCACATCAGGAAGAATCTTCCCAAGAACCTGTCCCTGTACAATCACTTTTTACAATTACTTTGGAATATACGTAGTAGCAACAGAAACAACAGAGGGAGCCTGAAGAAATATTTCAGAACAGGATAAATACTTTAAACATATCCAGACAACACACACCATAGTAAAGCTATACCAGAATAAGTACTGCAGCAAAATATTAAGCATTACAGTCATATATTTCTGCTGAGCCCAAGTCTTTCATTCGAAGAGCAAAGTGCATTTCAGAACTTGTTTTTCTTTCAAAAGCATTAATTCAAGTAGTACTAGCAAGCTACTAAACAAAAACAACAAAAAACATAAATGAAAATAAAACAAACCACCAAAAAAACATATAAAGCTCTTCAAAGTTAGAGGGATTCTAGAAACCCAAACAAAGCCCCTGCAATCATTGGTTACTAACAAAACCCTGGTAAAAGCACGTATATCTCTTGCTGAAGCCCGTAGTCTGGCACTAGGCCTCAAAAACAAGGAGACAGCCTGGGAGCCAGAAAGTGAGCAACTCTATAGCAACGCACCCAGGGAAGCCTTTCCCCTTCCTGCCAAATAGTGATCCGCCAAGGAAGTCACCCAGCGCAGCGCCAGTGCTGTCCCTGTCCCCGAGGAGGGGAGCAGGGCTCCTTCCCGCTACCCCTGACCTTTGGGGGGGGACACCAGCAGGAAGGGAGGGGGGGACGACCTGCTGGAGAAAGTCCAGGAAGAGTCAAACTCTTACTGCCAGCGGAACAACAAGCCACTACAGAAATAAAGGATAGTTCCCATAGGTCTCCTCTGCAGAGAGCAGCTGCACGGTTCTCCCCTCCTCATCAAAAGCTTTTGGACACAACCATCATACAGCACGGGACACAAAGCCTAGAAAGAAATCATCTAAGCCATTCATATCTTCATGTAAATCATACTGCTAAACACTGTGTACAGCAGTTAGTACAGCAGGCATTGGAACACTGAGATAAACGATTCATTTAAAGAAATACCTGAATGTCACATAAAATGTAGAAAGAGCAACAGGTTCACTGTACCAACCAGGATCAGTAAGACCTGACAGATACTCCTTGAGCAAAGCCCGCACAAAGTTTCCCTGTTACACGAAACCAACTGCCATCAAACAAAACTGAACCATCCAAAATTAGATGGGAAATGAGGCAACCTCATTTAGCTCACGGAAGTCATCTACAGACAAAAAGGAAATCCAGGTAGCATCTCACTAACTTAAAAGGCAGAAATGTTTTGAGCTACAACTGAAGATCACCAGAAAAGTCACACTTACATCGTCTCTCCAGTCTTAGCAACATGACAAAGAAACTGATCCAGTATTGGACACACTTCCTTCTTTCCTCTCTTCTCAAAATCTGTTGGTATGAAAATGACACAAGAAGAATGGTAAAAGAAGATAGGACAGAACAAAAATTCGTGATAATTAGCAATTTATTTGCTTTAGCGACCAGCACAGATCCCACAAAAACATTTTCACGCTTTCACAAAGCTGCAGTTGTTCCCAAGAGCTCCACCACCTTCCCAACCCTGTAAAACACTTAATATTTTCCCGTGGAGAAACTACACGCAACCGAGTAGCAGAAGTTGATGTGCAACTTCTTCAGAGCAGCTACAGCAAGAGGAGGAGGCGGATTTCCTCGGGCTGCCCCCAGCCAGGCAAGCCAGAAGCGGCTGGGGAGGGGGAAGAAGGGAAGCCCCGGGGGATGGCGGCTGAAGGGGGGCGCG
>VXBJ01003717.1:2595210-2663384 GCA_013400055.1 Nycticryphes semicollaris
AGGAAGAGGAGGAGCGGGCGCCGGCGGGGTCGCTGCCCGGCTCCCTCTCGCAAAGCTCACAGCGAGCCGGGGCGGGGGGCGGCTGGGGCAGCGAGGACATGGGGTTTATGTCTCCCCGTCTCCACAGGGGAGCCCCCGAGACTCTCCCCGCTCCGTGGGACACCCTTCCCTCNAACCCTCCAACATGGCGCCCGGGCCGTCGCCGTGCGCGGCCCCGACAGCCCGCCCTCCCTCCCGCCAGGGGGCGGGGGCGCGCGAGGAGGCGGGGCCGGAGCGCCCTGAGGGAGGCGGGGGCGGGGCGGTTCGGCTCGCACCGATCGCCCGGGCGGCTCCTGGAACGTCTCTCAGGGTCAACCGCCGCCTCAGCCCTCCTTCTCCTCCGCCCGGGGGCTCCCGCCCGCCTCACGCCGGCCCCGCCATGCAGATCCTCGAGGAAGGGAACGCCGAGCTGCCGCCTGACTGGCGGGGCCGGGCCGCCCCGCCCCGGTCCCTCAGGGAGCTTGGGCGTCCTCCTCCCTCCTCAGGCTGAGGGCGACAGCAGTTCCCCACCCTCACATCTAATATGTGCATAGATTTGCCATGCCCCGCTCTTTTTATCCTCCAGGAGGAGCCATCTTCTCCCTTCTTCGCTCCACCTACCTCTGTCGCCCTTTTGGGCGCCTTCAAGCCCCACAGCTGCTCTTCCCCTGGCCCATGCTACCTGTGCTTCTGGGGATGGGCCTTTCCCTCACCACAGCTCCAGCCAAGGGGAGGTGAAGTCATAGAATGGTTAGAGTTGGAAAGGACCTTAAAGACCATCGAGTTCCAACCCCCCCTGCCACGGGCAGGGACACCATTCTCTAGGCCAAGTTGCTCAAAGGTCTAACTTGGCCTTGTCTCACATCCCCTTCAGGGATGGGGCAGCCACAGCTTCTCTGGGCAACCTGGGCCAGGGCCTCACCATCCTCCAGGCAAATAATTCCTTCCCAGTATCCCATCTAAATCTCCCTTCTTTCAGTTTAAAACCCTTCCCCCTTGTCCTATCGCTCCACTCCGTGATGTCCCACTCCACTGTCCCTTGCTCCCCTCCCCAGGCGAGGCGGATCCCAGCAGACAGCAGGTAAACCCAGAGCTGAGCCAGAGGATTCCAACCAGCCACATGTGGGCTTGTCCACCCCAAATGCTTCACTATGACCGAGGGACATGCGGTGGCTGTTCCTGGAAGGAAAGGGAAATGCTAATTTAATACAGACACACACAAAAAGAAGTTGTAAATAAGGTAGCCAGATATCAATGCCAACTGTTATTCTAGGCATATGTGAGCTGGCACATCTGCGGTGGTTTACTATTAGGTAGAATCCTGATATAGACCTGGATGGAGTCCCAGTCTCCTACTGAGGCTTGCCCAGGACAGCAGCCATGTATGCAGAGGTGTTCATCCTCACCTGAAGGCACATCCCTGGTGGCCAGGGCTGGCCCAGCAGAGCACAGGGCTGGCCACAAGCAAGAGGAGACCTGTTGCCTACAGCAGAAACACAAACTCTGACCTAGTGTCTCAGAGGAATCCCTGAAAAGATCACAACACCAGCGACTGTGCTGACTTCTCCATTCTCCCAGTTGCCACCTTGACAACAGAAAACCTCTAGCATGACCATGTTTCTTAGAAGCGCTGCTAACACCACAGCAAAATGACCCAGTTTCTGGGCCACCACAAATGGCTAAGAGATGAACTTGGCACCCCCAGCAAGCGTTCCCGTGCCCCAGAGTGCCTTCTTGGACCCCTTGCATTGATTTTATCAAGCAGGAAATGATCCACAAGGTATGTGTGTAACACACCTCCGCTGGCAACTGCATTGTACTGAAACCTTAGCTTATATTTTAAAAAAAAAAATGTATGGCTTCTAAAAATCAAGAACCTTTCAGGTCTCTTTGACCCCTGGAGGACTACTAGGGATATTTAAGGTTTCATATTTACAGATGTGCTGTACAAAATTCTTGTTTTGTACTATTGTGAAAACATTTGTTAAAATGAGCAGCCCATACAAGGGAAGTTCTGGCTTCATCCTGAAGGCTGTGACCAGGCAGAGGGGAGCAAATGAACCTCCACGAGCCTCTCTCCCTCTGCCTGGTCAAGCAGGAGGAGGGAAAAGCATCAGCGTGGATTTAACAAACCAAGCTTTTGGGACAGATGCAGTTGTTCAAGACACCCTGCAGGGCCAAACGTGGATTTTAATCCTGCAGCCTGTGTGTGGGAGGAGGGGACTGAGCCACCTCTCCAGCCTGAGCAGAGAGCTGAGGCTGTGGCTCTAAGTGTGAGGACTAAGCATCATGCCATGGCACGACAGGGAGCTTAGATTTAGTATTTTGGGACTCTCACTGATCAAATACGAGTAGCTGAAAGCCTTCTTAACTGCAACTTTAAAGTGGTGCTACTTCTAAGTGCTTTACGAGGGAATTGTCTGGGGTTTGTGCCATGGATTGATTCTCAGCTTTTTAAAAGGAAAATGCCATTCCCCACTGGACATCAATTACACAAGAAATCTCAATAACAATACTTAGGACTTGGCGCTTTTGCTGTCTTGTACACATCTCTAGTGCTACATGTTCCCTTGCAGCTGGAATCATTAACTCTATTAACCAAACAAACAATCAGGGCAGCAAAGAAGATATGACTTGCCCAAACTCCTGGGGAGGAAAAAAAATAATAAGGGAACAAAACCCCAACCCAACAAACCCCGGTGCATGAGAAGGCATTACAGCCAGGGTGAACTTACCTGCTACTTTTCCTCTGACCACTTTGCTCAACATAGAGCTATAGGCACCATTAACAATTTTAATTAATGGCTGTTGCCTTTGCAGCTCTGCTGCCACGACGCTCCCTGCCTCAAGCCCTCTGTAGCACACTCACCTTTCTAGCATTAGGCCTCTCTATTGACTGAAACTATTAGCTTGCTTCTACCATTAGACAATAACACAATAAACAAACAGCATTAATAATATCCTCCCCCAAAATATCAGCAAAAAAAGGTCTTCAACATGGAAAGAGCTGTGTTGGGGAAAATAAAATAAAAAGAGTTGCGAGAGGGCAGGGGAAGGTTTCAAAGCAAGTGGTAGATACCGGGCTAAGAACAGCAACACCAAGACCTGTACACAGGCAGGTGCACCAACAGCAGAAAAGGACAATACAACTCATAAACCAGGTTAGCCTGGGGCCTTTTCCTCAGGATTCACTTTTATTTTATCATTAAGTTATTTTACAAAGTATCAAAGCCCAGGAAAAGGGACAAAAAGACTAACTTACCTTTGTAACCCACAGAAGAACAGAGATCTCACCTTTCCCAGAGCAGAGCTTCTCTTAAATAACTTCCATATCCCAGCTGCCTGCATTTCCCCCCAGTACCCCATCAGCTCACACCCCAGCACAGCTTGCTCTTTCTAATAATTCTCAGAGCCACTCACATGCTCTCAATTTTCAGCTCTTCCCCAGGAACTGCATTTCCCAGCGTGATTGCTCTTAAAGAATCCCGCCAGCTGAAACAAGCTGAGAGCAGCATAAACATGCACCTGAAAGTCTAACAGTTACACAACCTGCTTAAAAAACCTTGAGGAGAGCAAATTCAATCCTCCTAAACAACATCCCGTTACAGGTATCACCAAACCCAACAAAACGAAGCTTGTAATTGTCAATTAGAAAAGTTCTGCTGTTGGCCTGTTCTTTTAAAACAGGAAAAAAAATACTACCCTAAAATTACCAGGGAAAGCTGGGACAACACCGTGTTTCTTCACTAAAAAAGTTGCAGAAAAGAATTAATATGCTTTATCTAAATTCTTGTACTAGATTCTGCGCAGAAATATCAAACTGAATTAACAGTTTGCAATAGAATCAAGCAAACTCCAACTGTTTTATTGAGTACTTTAGAGCTGGTTCTTTGCCCTCGCAAGACAAAAGGTGAGGTTTGACATTAATGCAGTGGGTGCAGCCCCAGGACCTTCTGCACTTTTGCCGTTTCTAAGTCGGGTGTTTCCTCAGACCCTGTCCTGGGGGTGGGCAGAGACACAGGGGACACCACTCACATCCTGCCTTCAAAAGGGAGATACCAACTAATAGAACAATTCCTGCAGGATTTACCTGACAGGGAAAACCATCTCCGGTTTCATTCCCATCTTTTTATTTCCTATTTTGAGAAAAAAAAAAAAAAGAAAGTAGAGTGAAGTTTTTCAAATACTAAAATTCTAACAGTATATTTGGAAGCTTTTAAAATAATCTTCTTCCAAAAACATTTTTGATTTCTCCAGGGAAACCATTTTCAATTGAAATAATTAAAAAAAAAAGCAATCATTGAACACCAAGAGGTTCTTGAAATTCAACAACAGGCACGTGGTGGAGCTCAGGAAAACACTATATTTTGTTTCATTTTGTTTCAGGGAAAATGTTTAAAGATCTGCAAATAATATCTACCTGCTTCTGTGGAAACTAGAACCATATCCTCTGGAGCAGGAACCAAATAAACCTCTCAATGAATTCTATGGAAATAGGGCAAAGAAAGCGCGTGACTGAGCGGTGTATTTGTGTGGGACACAGATTATCTCAAGTGATTTTATTTCAGGATGAAGCTCAGGTTAGGGGAGGTCTGCAGGTTTTGAAACCCACATTTCCTTAACTAACTGAAAATAATATTCCAGTTGAGAGTAAATCATCCTTTCCTTCCCTTTTCAAAGGAGAAAGGTCTAAATACAACCCTAGAATGCAAAAAAATTAAATAAAAAAAAAGAGCTTGTAGGTAGTTTCATAATTGATGGGCTGTGATCTCAAGCAAATGAGTTTGTCTCATTAATGAAATAGAAATGATAATTGCTCTTTTATTTATTTTTTTTTTTGTAAGGCATTTGGCACGCCTGGTAATAAAACCATCCCCAGGGAGCAGGATTTCATTCTGTGGCAGTTCCCAAAGCTGTTTGGGGGGTGTTTCCTGAGAATCAGCAATGGAAAAACCCAAATAAATCACCGTGTAGGAAAGGAGATGTGGGGCTTTTAAACATTTCACAAAATAATGATGAGAAACTGTTTGGTTTTCTTCTTACACTAAACTTACACAAAGCCTAGTTTGGATTTACACTTGAGATTTCTTTAAAGTTTCTGCAAAACACAGTTTTTGAGAGTCTTTAAAGAGACCAGGCCCAGGTCTCGCTGCAATTTGAGTCCATTTCTTCCTGATGCACTTGGACACATCTCTCTTTTCTTCCTTGATCTTACACTCCACAAGCTCCGGGTCAGCACTGGGGAGACTTAGGTTCATACTCAGCAAGTAGGAAAACTGAAGGAAAACACAGAAGCACCACCCCCAGCTGATAGCCCATCATTTTGATTAGAACTATCAGACTTTTGGAAGTTTCCACAGAATTATAGACTGTCCAAGCCCCTGGCACCACTCAACAGGCCCGATGCTGATGACAGTGATGGAGGGCGTGAGACCAGCAGATACTTTTGCTTTCAAATAATGAAATTTAGACGAGGTACTTGGAGATCCCTGACCTAACCTGCCTTAAAGCAATTTCAGCGATTTGTAAGGTATTTCAGCTCAGTTTGACCCAAAACTGATCAGTGTGCTTGGCAACCAGCCGGAGCGATTCAATGCGATACCCTCAGAGAGGGGCAGCAGAATTCAAGTAGTGAGAACAGTAAGAACATGAGAACAATCCTATGTTTTGGGACCTGCTTAGGTCCCCAGAAAATAGTGTGCATTGATACACATCAAAGGATATACAAAAGGAGGCCAAGGGGCTTTATTTCTTTATTTTGGTTTTTAATTTATACCTGCAGAAACTCAAGTATAGTACAATAAAATGACACTCAAAAAATCACGCAGCTCTGAACCATTCAGAACAGAAAAGGCTTTTTGTTTTTCCTTTGAAGCGCATCACAGCCACCTCCAGACAAATTATAGCCCTCCTCCGAGAAAATGACTAAAAACCTTTAATAAGCTTTTAATAGATCTGGAAGACTCAGGAGCGCCAAAAAATCAGAACAGCTTGAGTGTGGGGCCTGAAACCCAGAAAAGGCTCAAAACAGCAAAATGGTATTTGTGGGAGTCGGGTTTTAATTTGGAAAGAGTACTCAGAGTAGGATTAAAAAAAGGAAGAAGGGTTTGATGAGACAATCATTCTAGGCTTTCCCAACGCTGGCCACTGACCCCTGTGCTAACACACAGCTCCCCACCTATTTCCTCATGTTACCTCGTGAGCCCGTGGCAAACCAGTGCCAGTTCCTATCCCAGCTGGCTTCCCCAGTACATCCCCAGCACCGAAAGCTTCGTGTAGGCTCCTCTGCAAACTGCAAGACCATTCGGATTAAAACAGGGCTTGTTTTTTCCCTCAGGTGCCAGGAAGTCAGTGTTCAAAACCAGTCACCCTTTAGAAGTGCCTGCTTTGCCCAGCTCCGGCCAAGCCCAGCAGGGAATGGGCTGCCTGAAGGGTTCGGGACAGACTCTTCTGCAGGAACAGCTCAGCTGATGACACCTTGTTCTTTAAAGTAAGGGCTGTGTCATTTCAGCATCACTCCTTCAGTACGACCTAAATATTTTAGCTCGGAGAGAGTGTTGTAGGGTTTTGGACTATTTCACAAAATAACACGAGCAATTATGGTACATTTATAGACAGGTGAAAGTCAAACCAAAATATTTTACCTCAAAAGAAAACATTAACAAAGTGCTTTGTTGATCTTAAATGAGGATTCTCCTTTTGGTGTTATGTCTCAATTTTCATGGTCAGTTCAAAGGAAGTGTTGGCAGTTTGGTTTTTATTCCGATCCAGAATGAAAGCAAAATTTCCAAACATTGCTCTTTCTTCTTGAAGCACAAACCATCACCCCTCGTCTTGTGCTGATGGGAGGGCGCAGTCGGGATGGACCCCAGTGCGGGCACGAGAGGACAAAGCAGGAATGATCCCAGCCTCTGTGGGGACAAGCCATGTCCCTGTGCCATCCCACCCCGGGATGGGCACGTGGTGGCTATTTGGTAGCATCAGACTCGACTAGATCTGATGGAGAGAAGCAAAACACTCTGAAAGTCGGCTCCTTTACGGTTACAGGTGCCTGGTTCTTCAGAGAGGAATCTCTTCTTGAAGCAGTGGGAAGGAAATTATTTGAAATAAATGATTGTTTGTGCTAAAGGGGATAAAGCATCAAGATTTATCCTAGTATTAAAATCTCTTTTTTTTTTTTTTTTCTTAGTTGTATTTTATTCCCAGCTCTAAATGTCACAGAACACACAGAGAAGCTCTCTCTACTGGGATCACAGTTGTGAGGATGAATGTGAGGTGAGAGCTGAACCCCACTGCGAGCTGGTGCTCCATGACAATGCGACACGGATGTCTCCTGAGGCCGAGCCATGGTTATCGATGTGTCCAGCAGCACAGGAGGGGAGACAGAGTTTGTTCCTGTCCCCAGGTCCCTCAGCGGTGGGTACCCGAGCTCCAAGGCCTCACTTCAGTGAAGAGTTCATTTGTTCCAAATACTTTAGATGGAGGTAACAACCCCGTCAGAACAGCACTGGGGATGTGGGAAATCACGGTTCAGGTCCCTTCCTCACAGCCACCACCACCAGGTAAACACCCATCCTGCTCGCTCTTGTCCCTGAATCATAGAGTCATAGAATGGTTAGAGTTGGAAGGGACCTTAAATATCATCCAGTTCCAACTCCCCTGCCCTGGGCAGGGACACCTCCCACTAGACCAGGTTGCTCAAAGTCCCATCCAGCCTGGACATCCACATCTTCTTTGGGCAACCTGTTCCACACTCTCACCACCCTCACAGTAAAGAATTTATTTCTAGTATCTAATGTACATCTCCCCTCTTTCAACTGAAAATCGTTCCCCCTCATCCTATTGCTCTACTCCCTGACAAAGGGTCCCTCCCCAGCTCTCCTGTAGCTCCCTTCACATACTGGGAGGCTGCTATATGCTCTCCTCGGGGCCTTCTCTTCTCCAGGCTGAACAACCCCAGCTCCCTCAGCCTGTCTTCACAGGAGAGGTGCCCCAGTCCTCCCATCATCTTTGTGGTCCTCTGCTGGACCCATTCCAACAGGTCCACATCCTTCCTGTGCTGTTACCTCTGCCTGGCCCACACCTTGGAGAAACAGTGCTCTCCCCACACCAATACTGACAGAAGCCACAGCTGAGAGAGACAAACCTCCAATCAGACCACCACCGACCAGTTTGGGTGTTAGAACACCTTAACCAAACCCCACCCAACCACGCACCTCCCGCCCAGAGCCAAGCAGCCCAGCACAGAGAAGTGTTGTTTTGCAGCTGCCTGTGCCTCTGCTCATGAGTATCAACGGGAGATTTAGTCTTGGCTTCAAAGAGAGCGTGACTGAGCCCAAGGAACCACACAGCTCAGCAGGTTGGGCAAGTGAGAAAACGGTTTCGTCACCAGGTGGACAACTGGTTTGGCTGAGCAGAGAGCTCACAAGCTTCTGTCACACCGAGATGTCGCAGCACAACCAAGGACACGTCAGCGGTGACCACACAAGTGTCAAAGAAATAAATAAATAGAAGGGAAGGGAGATTATCCTAAATGAGCTGATCCTCTAAGGAGCAGAAGATAATGAAATCAGGGAATTGTCAGAGTTGGAAGGAACCTCTAGAGCTCACCCAGTCCCACTCCCCTGCTAAAGCAGGATCACCCAGAGCACATCCCTCAGGGCTGCATCCAGGTGGGGCTTGAAGGTCTCCAGAGAAGGGGACTCCCCACCCTCCCCGGGCAGCCTCTGCCAGGGCTCTGCCACCCTCACCCCAAAGAAGTTTCTCCTTATCTTTGAATGGAACTTCCCATGTTCCAGCTTGTGTCCGTTGCTCCTCGACCTGTCACTGGGACCCACTGAAAAGAGGTCTCCATCCTTCAACCCACCCTTCAGACACTTGGGAGCATTGATAAAGTCTCCCTTCAGCCTTCTCTGCTCCAGGCTGAAGAGTCCCAGCTCTCTCAGCCTTTCCTCATCAGGGAGGCTCCAGTCCCTCCCTCTTTGTTGCCCTACACTGGACTCTCTCCAGTAGTTCCTTGGTCTCTCTTGAACTGGGAAGCCCAGAACTGGATGCAGGATTCCAGTTGTGGCCTCACCAGTGCAGAGCAGAGGGGGACAATACCCTCCCTCCTCCTACTGGCCACACTCTTCCCTACGCAGCCCAGGATTCCATTGGCCCTTTGGTGACAAGGGCACATCTCTGGCTCATGGGAAAATAGTAAAATGGAGAAATAGTAAAAGGTGAAACTTGTTTCCTTTGAGAGCAGGTTCTGATGTACGGTCTCTGTAACACAAGAGTCACAGCGTGACCCAGCAGGGCTCTGAGGAAAGTGAACCGTAGGGCTCTGTCTCTTTCAGTAACACACCCAACAGAACACTCTCACTGGAGCAGGAATAAAACTGTAAAAGAGGAATGTTTTTCTCTGCCCGCTGCAGACATACCCTGGACTCACAGGCTATACATCCTCAACTCCATCCCAACCAGACCCGCTGCACAAACACACGCAAAAACCCTGTATTTAAAAGAAAACGACCAAAATGCAGAGCTTGCTTGAAACTTCCTTTATTTGTAAGGCAAGGCAAAGGATCTTACTGAACACAGAAATGCACTCTAGGCCTCCTGGCGAGCGATCAGCCACGGGTGCACTCGTCAAGTAATAACACACAAGCAATGAAATGATGGAGGAAAGGCCCAGAATTCTTTACACGTACAGAATTCTTTACACACCCGCTCTCCTTGTGTACACACACACACACACACACACACACACACACACAGAGCAGTTTCCAGTTCCCTGTGAAGCGAAATGACAGCGGGGCCACCTCAACTCACTTTGTAACACGTGGGCAAACGCCCTTGAAGAAACCTCTCTCCGGGTACAAAGGAGGCGACTGAATGCTCCCCGGCAGCTCTTATATACTCTTATTTCTAATAGAAAGCCCCTTCTTATCTCTCTGTACCTGGTGAGGTCACGTGTAACACAGCACATCGGGAACCTGAGTGTTTGAGGCTGATGCAGCAAGGACTTGGTTACGGGCTGAACTTTCTGCGCTGTGTCTCAGGCTACTGAGTACCAGGGGCAACACTGGGAGTGTCACACACATTTGCTGCCTTGGGGCTGATGTTCAAATAACCCAGTTCTCGGGGCTGCTTCCGTCGCGGCGTCAAAGGTGACGCTTTTCCTTCGTTACCCACACACTCCGTGTGCTGGAGTTTCCCTGCACGTGGAGAAAACTCTTCGTTTCTACGCTACGCGAGGTGTTACGTTAGCAAGGGTGTTTGGGTTACATTGTACCACTGGAAATAACTAAAATAGAGGAGAGGAAGGGGAAATGAGGATATAAAGTCTATAGAAGTATTTACACATCCCATTATTAACGTACATGAAGGCTAATAACCAAGGCATTAGCCACAAGTATGAAATACAAAAAGAAGGAAAACTGTTTGCTAAACAAGATGAATATTAGAATCAACTACTGCTAAAACCAAAATATAACATGGTTTTGGAAGCTGTAATAAAATATAAATTAATAGGTCTAACAACAACAACAAAAGAATCAAAGCTATGTAATTGTTTTAGAACACTTTGGAGAGCTCAAATTATAGCTTTTTTCCCCTCAGAAAAAGCCCAGCAGGGGGGAACCTCCCCCATCCTTCCTGCAAGCTGCTGTTAGGTTAACAAAAGTCTTCATGTTAAAGCATTTACTTCATATTTTAATAGCTGCTGAGAACACAGCACAGCTCTTTCTGAACATCACGTAGCACCTCTTGTAAACATAAAAAGCACTGGTTTAATCTCTGATCGTTTCATCTGCAGTAATGCCTTTGTTTTGTAATGACTCCCATCCCTTCATGTGGATGTGCCCCCGGTGTCAGGGCTCTGCTGCGTCTCAGCTGACACAACCGCAGCCTCCCCAGCTTCAGAGGCTTTAGCACCAGGGTCACAACCGACTGGGACACGAGGCTGTTCCTCCACCAGAGAAATGAGGAATTCAGAGAGCCCAGCGTGCGGCTCCTCTGTCCTCATTTGACCCACAGTCGGCTTTACCCTGACACTTGAAAATAAAGACCAAAAAAAGCAAGTTAATACTGTTTTTACAAATTCCCACTATTGCCAGCCTAAAAGGTTTGCTGCTCGTACATCAGGCTTACGTTATATTAAACTTTTTAAAGCAGCCTGCTGAATTTTCCCTCTCACTGTCCTCAAGGTTCATGTGGGTTACGTTTCCAAACTCTTCCCTGTAGCCAGAACCGCACTGTCCTTGCTAAGTAGTAACCAAACCTTCAGGTCAAATAGGCAATACTACAGCACGTTGTGAGAGTCGGTAACATCTACACTTTAAACACCTTGCTGGGTCCCAGGCCCTCAATCCAAACAGATGTCCCTTGCACGGCAATTTACACTTTGGTGACAAAGGCTGCAGGATCCAGGGTCTGAGTCAGAAACAGGCACCGGTTGTTGATTAGAATTTGCAGCTCACGGAGGAGCCAACAACAGCCACAGACCATATGCCCCTTAATCCAAGCCTCTGTCTTAACACCTCCCTCTCGCAGAGGACTCTGCTGTTTGCCAGGCTGTGTCACTCCCCCAGCACACTCACCCGTGTGTCACAGGCATTTTCACACTCTGGTGTTCGGAAAAAGTTCTCCCACACTTCATCCTGTGCTCAGCCTCTTTATCTGGCAGCCTGAGGTGCCGGCAAGGCCTGCGCTTTCCCTCCCCTCAGGAGCTGCCACACAAGGAGCGAGGAATGTGCAGGCCAAAAGGACATTCTCTGGGAGACACTTTGCTTATGAAACTGTGCATCAGTCCTGACTGCACGGGGTAGGAACCCCCAAAACTGCAATTCTTCAGAAATCCTACCTTTTAGCTCAAGAAACATCCTTTCCATCACCCACACACCCCAAATATTTCTCTCTAATAAATGTTACATGTACAAGATTTACCATCTGTATCAGTTTTCCATTCATTAGGGAGAAGCTTTGTGCAGCTCTCCCTCCTCACCCCTCTCCTACTTTGCCTATTAGATAAAAAGGGGAGTAGTTCCAAGGAATGGCTAATTTATTTTTTTTGCTGAACAGACTTGAGGAGTAAGAGCATTTTCTCTGCTCTTTTCTTTAAGCACTCGCCTACACACACCCCTCGGGGCTTACGCTTCGAAAATGCCCTCTGGGAGCCTGCTCTTACAAGTGTCCTCACTTCCAGCTCCCCAGGGACTTGTCCCAAGCACCTTCCAGCTGCTGCTGAGTTGTAACAAGCTCCTGTCTGTGCGTGTATACCCTAAGATGAACATCCTGCTTTGGAAATCTAAACTAAATGAAGTATTTTAAATAAACATCAAAGCCATCTTGTATCCCCTCTCGCTTTGAGGCTATTTGTTATGATCCCAGCGTAAAATGTTCTATGTCCAGGAAGGGCAGTGTCAGGCAGAAACACGTTTCTATGCCCTGGGTTTCTGGCGAGGCAGAGAAGGGGGTGTCAGAGGCAGGATCCTCAGCCTCCCAACAGAGTTCTTGGTGGCAAAGCTTTGTCACTGTGCAGTAAAGAGCAGTGATTAGAGAAGAAACCAGATCGATAGCACCTGCTTTTGTACTCTGCATCCACTGCAGTCTGGGACCGTGTCTCATCTAATTCCTAGAACCACATTAGAGAATACATTCTTAGAACTCTGAGAGGCTGGAGGGGAAGACCACGACTGTCTCTGTTCTCCATTCGCTGTGCAGGTGCCACAGCTTCCACCCTCTTCACCCTCCCATTTCTTGTGCTGGTTTCCTATTTAGGCTGTAAAGATTTTCCTCGTAATTCCTTCATGAGAAGCCCTCACAGAACTACTGAAGAGCGGAGGGGAGGGAATGGCAATCACTAGACCAGTAGTGCTGTAAAATACAAAGTAAATAGGCACTTGTATTCCCTTCATCTTTTTAAGTAAGGGAAAGCTCAGGTTGTAGATGTGAAAAATAGGAGGTAATATACCTTCAGATAGGAGTGCAATTTTAAGCAAATACCTTCCCTTTACTGTAGTAAATTTTAACTCATCCTATCACAAGAGCAACCGTTTCTGTAATTCAGCATTCCCACCACAGTCAGGAATATTTGCCCCATCATTTTTCAAGACTTATATTCCCTCTAAGCCACACAAGCTCAAGCCCTAACTTCTTTGCCTAAAGCCTAAGATCAGTCCAAGCTTTTGCACAGCTCCAGAAAAAGCTACAGTGAACACAGCTGTACTTAAAACAAATAACCAAACTAAACTCCTCAAATAAAAGTTAGAATCCTCAACTCTCCCTGTCGCAACCAAGAGTAAACACAGGAAGAGAACAAAAGGCCTAGGGAAGGACAGTTCAGGCAGACTTCTAGGATTCCCTCCCTTTTTGTAATTTCAGGGGATATTAGGAAACTGGATAAGGAAAATATTTTAATTCTGAGGTTCAGGAAAGGAGTTCATACTCTCATTTATATGCTACATGAGACGGGGTGCAAGAATTAAAAACTCCATGTAGAAAACCAGCTACATTTAGTATCTGTGGTTGGTGCCCAAGTAGACAATGACACGATTTTCATACACTTTCTTCATAGTTTTCTCAATTTGCTTCAAAAATACTTGTGGAATTCTCCCACATAAAGTGTGAACCGTATCCAGAAACTTAGACTGCAGAGGGTAGTACAAAGACTGGAAGAGATTGTCTTCAAATGGAAACTAGAAAAAAAAAGACAAAAAGAATTATTAGTTTGCACTAATTAGAAAAGGGCATTTGAAAAGTTTCTGTAAGATAAAGCTTTATATAGGGCGGCACTGGCTTATCCCTCACCCTTGCAAAGTGTCATCAAAGCCTCTCAGCTTCACTCACTGGTCTGCTGGGGACTGCAAAGTTTGTCTGACTCTATCACCTGAAATAGTCAGCTTCCCAGAACCGGTATTTCTAGAGTGTCTAGGGGTCTGTAGGACTCTTGGAGATTAGAAGGACATTTCCTAACACAAGGATACTGTAGCAAACCAGGTATTTTGGAGAGCAGAGCTGTACAGAGACAACACTGAAAGTGGAAATACGGACGTGTGCCTGTGTGAGAGCTTCTGTCTTCCCTGTGCCAGAGGCTGTAGATGCTCAGGGAGAAGCTTTCATTGGGTATTTGTGGACCAGAGCTGCGGTACCAGCAGGAAGAACTCCATTCAAACACTTCCCTCAGCTCCGGTATTACAGAAGAACAATTAATTGGCCTTTTTGATTAGAAGTTTACTGCAATATGAAGGGGAATGATTTAAATCATCTCAAATACACGCATGGAGTAAGACAGGAGAGGCCAAAGCAACCTTGTTATTTCGTGTGTGAGGGGTTACACAGCTGTGCTCAGCCTCATCTGCAGGAACAGCACCGGGAGCGACGCGGCTAAAGCAACCCTTTACACTGAAACCGAAGGACTGCCTCTATTGAGACAGGAGACTTACATCACGTATCACTTCATAGAGCGCCTTGAATGTGGGCTGTTTGTCATCGTGGTAGACGCCCCTATTTCCATGCAGAATAGAGACACCTTCTTCTTCTGCACCTTTACAGTTGCTGCCGTACATACAGTGATCGGGCCGGTAGTTCCACTGACACGGAAACACGTAGAGACACTCTGCCAGCGTTGGCCGGGGGAGATGGGGAGGGGAGAGAGAAAAAAAAGGCACATCAGACAAGAGCTGCCACAAAATAAATCACATTTCTGTGAAAAAGCTGGGATTGATAATCAGACACAACATTCCTCAGGGGATGAGTACAGAGATATCCTCAGCACCGTTAGACCTGAACTAACAGAAAGAGAGGGCTTCACAAAGCCTGGCTGCAAACATAAACCAAGAAAGCATTTTACAAAGCTGGAAGTATCAGAACTAAATCAAGAAAGTATTCACCAGGTGGCATTACCCGGGGTCCTCCACCCTCAGAAGAAGTTTCTGCAGCTACAGGAATGATTAGGGAAGCACGCGTGGCAGTGAGGGCAACGTGAAATCCCAAATCCTTCTGGAGACAGCACAGGAAAGCTGGGAAAGTGTATCCCGTGTTTGCTGCTGAAGCCTTGATTGAGGCCACGACAACCTGTTACACCAGGGTACAGCGGAGCACAAGAGGTAGTGTGTGTTTTTTGCACAGCCCTTCAACGACTTGTCATCCATTAATTTCACAGGTCCAGGTTATTTAAAGATGAGCCTGAATTCTCAGAAGGGTTTGTAACCTCCTTTCTCCTACCGATTCTTTTCTGTTTTAAACTTTCCCTGTGCACCCACAGTGTCTGGAATATGCTTATAGTGATTCATGCCGGTCCCTGGGACCTTTTTGCTTCAGCGATGGAGTACAGTGAATCCCTGCGCTGCGCCAGCAGGGTCACGTTGAAGCCCTGCAGATCGAATTCATCACTCGGCCTTTCTTAGCGTCCCAGGAGGTCTGCAGCTGGTCCTCTGTGGGGCTTGAAGAAGTAGGAGCCTCAAGTGGTTTCCACGCAGCCTGACCTATCAGACACCCAGCATCGCTCCCCAGAGCTGCTGAAAGGACAGGAAGAGCTGGGAGGCCTGTTCCAAACTCCGTTACAGCTGAGGGGGATCCTTTCGGTAACGCCGAGCAGATGTCTGCAAAGCACAGCCCCTCAGCAGGTCCCCACGGGGAGAGGATGTTGTCAGGGTTTGTCAGCTTCCATACTTGTCACTTGAGCACCCTCCTCACTGGGGCTCTCCTGTGCATCCTCTGCTGTCACAGCTGGACTCAAACTCCAGCTGCTCTGCGAGGCTTCAGCTCCGTTCATCAACAGAATGGCCTTCAGGGACGGGGAAAGGGGGTGCGTTTCCTCAGGCCCCAGGTACCACCCTCCTGTGTTATTTTTAAGCCAACTTGCTGCACCTACAGAACACCACCTGCAGCAGCTCCGACTGCGTCATTCCCAAAGCCAATCCCAACAACCCAGCAGCTGAAAACTTCGGGAAAGTCTCGGCTTGTGTTTTAATTGCATCCAGTTCCCTCGTTTTCTTTCCATTGTGCAGCCTGATGTTACGTAATTTGCAAAAAAACACATTTACCAGTTACAAGGAAAAGACAGACTCCGGTGCAGAGAAGAGTCTCAACACGTGGATTTGATAGAGAACGCTCTCCTCTCAAAATTAAAATATTTTTGCCAATCTTTGGGTTTTTTTCCTCCGCATTTAAGTTAGCAGCTTGAGTTTGACTCCACAACTAATCTGGCTTCAGCTTTTTCTTTCTCCAGCAGACCCTGTTCCCATAACATTCATTTCTTTTTGGAAATTATTTATGATTTCATAATGAAGGTTTCTTCCACTTCATTTTTTGTTTCTCCAGGATTAAGGGTGATACACGGGACACTGATGTTTGACATCTGTCTGCAGTAAGCAGATGTCAGCTTATTGCTTTGCTTTTGCTCTCGCCGTTTATTCGCCTGGATTTGGGTATATCCAATTACCTGCCCTATGACTCCTTAGAGGGAAAGAACGGGGAACAGAATAAACAACAATAAATCCAAACTTACTCTGTTCTCAGGATCGCTTCAGGGAATACAAGGTCACATCGGAAAAGAGGAAAAGCAAATAAGAATGGACACTCAGCGTATTCAGAAGCATGAAATAAGGTTCTCAGCTTTTTGGGAAGCACGTACCATGCCATTATTTTGAAACCCCTGCATTTCTGAGATGTTACTGTTCTTGGAAGTGCCTGAAGCCACTTGTGTGTGGTATCGGTGCGAAATGCTTACACGGGGCTGCATTTCCAGAAACTGCCTCAGCGCTTGTGGAAAAAGTCACACCCTTCTAAAATAAAGATGCCTAAAATTGCCAAGTTCCTCATGAGAATATGACTCAAATTGAAGAGGAGAAGAGGGACAAACCAGAAATGTCACAGGCTGTTTATGGAGGCATGCTGCAGAGGGGACAGGCAGGAGTCAGGTATGACATTTTGCTGGGCTGACAAGTACATACATATCGGTCACGCAGGTCCACACTAGGACAGGTGGGTTCCCTGTTGTCTGAGAACAAGGTTTGAGAGTAAAAAATGTCTTCCCAGTATCTAGTGTAAATCTCCCCTCTTTCAGTTTCAAACCATTACCTCTCATCCCATTACTCCACTCCCTGTTAAAGAGTCCCTCCCCAGCTCTCCAGGAGGCTCCTTCAGACAATGGAAGACACCATTATAAGGTCTCCCCGGAGCCTTCCCTTCTCCAGGCTGAACAACCCCAACTCTCAGCCTGTCTTCACAGGAGAGGTGCCCCAGCCCCCTGATCATCTTTGTGGCCCTCTGCTGGACCCATTCCAACATGTCCATGTCCTTCCTGTGCTGAGGACTCCAAAGCTGGATGCATTGCTTCAGGTGGGGTCTCACCAGAGCAGGGTAGAGGGGCAGAATCACCTCCCTCACCCTGCTGGCCACGCTGCTTTTGATGTGGCCCAGGACACAGCTGGTTTTCTGGGCTGCCAGAATGCACTGCTGGCTCAGGTTGAGTTTCTCATCCACGAGCACCACCATGTCCTTCTCCTCAAGGCTGCTCTCCAGCCATTCTCCACCCAACCTGTATTCAGGCCTGGAATTGCCATTGGTTGAACTTCATGAGGTTTGCACGGGCTCAGCTCTCAAGCCCATCCAGGTCCCTTCCCTCCAGCATGTCAACCGTGCCACACAACTTGTGTGTGGCAAACTTGCTGAGGGCACACTCTATCCTGCTGTCTATGTCTCCAGCAAAGACGTTGAACAGCAGCAGAATACAGATGCCACCACCCTGGTGCCTCCTAAAGCTGGATCATTCACTGAGAGGGCAGAAGCACCTTTCTCAAAAAGCAACTGTTAGTGAAGGAGAGAAAGCAGGGAGGGTGAGAGCTTCAGAGGAGAGATTTCAATGGCTGTGTCCATCCTCTGTTTATATCAGCTTTGTTACTTGTTTGCATATTTATGCAAAAATACTGCTGAATTTCAGAAAAATAGAGCATAGCTTTGAAGAAAGTTTGGCAATTTCACATTCAGATAAACATCTGAAATAAAAATGTATTTCAGCTGGGCCCTGGTCCAGTGATGCTCTTAAGCACATGTGCAACTTGAACTTCATTCCTGCATTTGGCCTTATTTTCTCAGAATCTCCAGAAAACAGATTTTCATATTCAATGGAACAAAGCCCAAGCCCCACAACCTGCACCACCTTCAGAAGGACTTGTGTAGGTTGTAAATCCAAGGTGCACTTACACAGTAACTTCATGCCAGGGTATGTATATCAGAAATAACATCACTTACATTTTTCAAGTTCAAGAAATTTTCTTAAGGCAGAAAACCAGGACTCCAACAATCATTACTTACCCGGGTTAAAATAGAAAATTATATTTAGTAAATCCTGATCTCCCCACGTGATGTAATTTTTGTACTTTTGGTATAATGGATATAACATTTCCTCCCAAGTCAAACCACTCGGTATCACGCTGTTCTGCAGGACAGAAAAACAGAAGCAGTGGGTTAACACCGCAAACAGCGATGTGCTACGTGACTCAGAGCATGGCACCCACGTACTTGTGAGTCTGTGAAACCGTGTCAGATTCCTAGATGAAAAATGAAGAACTGCCAGGAAACGTTAGAGCTGGACAAGGCTGGGACAGCAGCGCTGACCGCGCTCTTGTTTATCTCCACAGGAAAGCAAGGTCTCCCGGGTCTGGCCGTGATGTCAGCTCCTGCTATTCACAACCTTCCTATTCTGAGCAAGAGGAGGGTAAAAAGTGGAAAAATGCAAAAATGCAGGGACAAGGTGAAAACTGAGATATAAAAGCCAGGCAAAAAGCAGGCTAAAAGTGATCTTCCCTGGGAATTATGGAATTATGATATTAAGAGTAAGGGCTTTTTTTTACTCAAGCTGTTGCTGTAGAAGAACCCCCAGCTTTGACTGATGAACAAGACTACTTGGGGTAAATAAAGTTTCTGAAGAGTTACAGAATACATCCTCAGTGAAACAAACAGATTCTACAAGTCAGGCCTTTCACAAAAGAGGGGAGATGTCAGAGAAAACTGTTCCCATCTCATTTATATTAAAATTCATGGAGTCACTTGATCTGCAGCAAGATAGTAAATTCTATTTTGGGCAGATGCAGACAATTACCAATTTCTCTGGGTATTTACATCAAGCTTCCCAACTTTAAAAACAACAGACTGCACGGAAGATCTTGGAGTTTATTCATTCATCTGCCTTTTAAGTGAAAATGAAATCTTGAAGAAGCCATTTGTACTCCTGCTGACAGACTGCTTCATCTGCAAGTTCGCAGTCCTCCAGCCTCCTTTGTTTTAACAATCACTTTCCCTCTAATTGCTTTTAGTCCCCAAATATATATATATTTTATGGCTTTCAGATCCTTTACATTACAAACTTCATGTCATTTTATACTTAGGTTTACAAGATGTGACAAAGGCGTAGACCGCTAGTTTCTGCAACAGCTGTATTTCTTCTCACCTTGAACTGAGTGTTGCGTATCCGTGTTAAATTCATCAGCATCACTCCAGAATTGACTCCGGTTGTCCCATAATAAGGGTGACGCGCAAACCGACTGTACCAGCCAATCTTTGGTATTTCGTGTTCTGGGGCCATAGCAGCCAACTGGGTGGAGTTGAACTCTTTCAGGAGGTGCCAGATGTCGTCGATGGGCCTCAGGAAGAGAACATCAGTGTCCACGTAAAGGAGAGAGTCCACATCCTTCAAAATGACCTTTTAGGTTTGCAGAGCGAGGAGAGGAAGAGGTGAAAAAGGAACCAAATGGACAACAAAAAGGAAGGTTATGGGCAAAAGTCACTTTTATTTTAAACTGATAATTTGAAAGAGGTTATTGATTGATCAGCTAAATGCAATTACACACAGCAACAACAGTTATCGGGTTATTGGCGTGCTGGTTGTTGTTTGGGTTTTGTTTCAAACTGCGCAGCACAACAGCTACCAGGCCACACGAGCTGGATTCTAACCTTCATTTGAAATCCACTAAGCAGCAAGATAAAAAATCCACGTGGTAATCCACCCAGCCCACAGAAAAAAAGAAAACCAAACCACCTTGAAGCCTTATTTAGCATCAGTTCTGAAATTAAACCCAAGGAATACATATTTACATTGCTTTGTTAGTTCTTTTAGAGATGTGTAAGTGGTGGTGGTGTACAAAAACAATCTGTAGAAAACATGTAATTTTTGCACACTGTATTGCAAGGATTCTGAAAGGATCACTATTGAAAATTACATTCTGTGTGGTCAGTTATGAATCTGCTACTCTCTGTGTGGGTGGGTGTGAAAGATGCTTCCACAATCTGTCCCAAAAGCTAATGTGGATCCTGACCCCGCAGCTGGATCTGGATGAAATTGATGAAAACCTTGATGAAACATATAGTATCCTCCGTAGACAGACAGGGTAAACTAGTATAACAAAACTTTTCATCTCCATTTGGTATCATCTTTCCTTACACCTTTCTAATGACAGTTTTTGCTACAACAACCTCGTGCTCCTGGGAGACTTACACTCAGTATTAACATATGCAAAGGTTTCACACTAATTAAGAAAACCCTATCGATCACAAGACTGTATCTGCATCCTCCTGAAGAACAAAACCTGCTTGGTAAATAAAAACGTTGTATTAAAACTTATCAGGTTGGATTCTGATCTCTGTTACCAGACTGCGTATCAGGAATAACCACAGTGAAGTTAGTCAAGTCAGAGGATGGTTAATCTGTCCTTGTTGATGATGTTCCCCCTGGTGGCTATCCAAATCCTTACATCTTCATGCATTAATTTTAGTAGGGCAAATTACATAGTGCTTCAACTTCCCTGATGTTTGCATCAGCCATTTGTAAGATTGCTTTTTAGGTAATAAATACCATTAGCTAAAGCTGACCATCACTTCCAACTGTATTTCTGCTGGTCCTCTTCATTATTTCCTAAAACCATCCAAAAATTCCTTAAGGGCTGAAATTTTCTTATGTTGATCTCATCCCAAAGCCCTATTGCTCTCTCTTTCTTTCTTTGAAAAGCAAATCCAAAAGGCTATTGGTTTTCACCACTTTGTGGAACAGACCAATCACTCTCTCATCCAACTGCAGTGATACCAATGACAAACTCTCCTATTCGTGCAGGTAACTTCATAAATTCTGCTAAAGAAATTGAATTTCACATAAGCAGAAATGTGTGGTGACTGAAGATTGCCTGTGAAAGAGTGTGAAAAATGTTAAGATTTTGAACAAATGGGGGAAAAACTATTACCTTTAAGCATGCTCAACAGCATCCACTAAGATGCCAAATCCCTGAGTACGGATTTGAATGAGGTTTTTCACCTGACCAAACACTTTGGGATTCAGATTGACATGGAGCCAAGTTTAACAAAGCCCTGACCTGTACTTCTAACTACATGTTCCTCCCACGCAGCAGGACAAGCAGGAGAAGGCCAGTGTCCCTGCATTTTAAACAGAAGTCCTGAATACAAGAAAGTCCGTGTAGACAAGGCCAACGCAACCCGGGTCACGCTGCTGGGTGGAAGGTTGTAGCAGAGCACCATGAAGAATGATTTTTCCACAAAAAATACAAAACAGCATGTGAAGGTATCCATAAACAAGTGACACAAATAGTTCAGTAACACACTAAGATACCAGAGGCAAATATATGCCAAGGCTAAGCATCCTCTAGTCCAATATTTAAAAAAAAAACCAACAAAAACCCCCCAAAACCCAAGTAAAAGACAACAGCTTCTTCAAGAGTAAATCAATAGAAAACTGGCAGCATAAGAGAAGAAAAGGTTTTTCAGCCTAAGGACATCCTGAATACTGTTCATCTTCTGCAGCACCACAAGCCCTAATTCATCGGGACCTACTATCTGAAGTCACGTAAAATCAATAAAGGGAAATAGTTTTAAACTTGCCCCCCCCCAGTGTCCTCTGAGACAGGAGGCAACAGGTGAATACAAAGCGAGCAGAAGGTATTAGATTTTGCCTGAGGGGCAGAGAGCTCACTGCACACCAGGTAAGATTTCTCCTAAGGGTGCCCTGCTAGAGACACAAGTTCAGGCACTTTCCAGCAGAGGGTGCATATAGACCCTCCTCCCAAGCACCAGTGACAGCCTGGGCACTGCCTCTTCCAGCAGAAAACTCTTCTTTCAGCAACCTTAAACATACACGTACATTTAAGTCTGTGGAAGTCAACGGACTGTAATAATTTTCCCACATATAAATGGATTCAGGCATTTCTTTGTGAAGTGGGTGCCTACCAGCGTTTGACCCCACGCTTCACACCTCATATTCCCCCACTCAGGATTTATCTGCTCGCCTTTCTGGTGTGCCAAAAGGTTCTCCCCTCCCCTGCGTCTGAGGCCCTGTCCTGCAGTGACACCCAACAGGCTAAAAGAAAAGCCCTGCTGCTTCCTTTAAACCTTTCACAATTTTCTCTCTCACCTGTGAATGTTTAGGATTTATTTCAAACCTACACACGAGAGTTTGAATTGATGACACCCTCCTCTGGCTGTGCATTTAACTTCACCTTGGGTAGGGGAATTTAATTTCAGAAGTGGTGGTTGTTAATGTTCCTTGCAGAGCTCCCAGGATTTCAATGGAGTTATACTGGGGATAAACTTAAGTTAAATATCTCCAGCATTCCCAGTGTTCCATAGCTTTCAGGCAGCTCTGTTCCCACACTAAATAAAGATGTTTAAAAAATATATTTCAGGCTTCACACAGCCCATAAAACAATATTTAGCTTTTACTTACCCAAAAGCGTACAGGAGGAGATGATGTATTTTTGGCACTGCTGATTTTCAGTGCCCACAGCAGTCAGCAGGCCTGGTACAAGAGACCTGGCTCCAGCTTGCTCTGCCGAGGGCTGGCAGCACCGAGGCTGCCAGGAGGGATAACAGGAGGGACATGAAGCCGGTTAAAAATGACACCCACCTGACCTGGAGCATAAGCAACGCCAGAGTGGGTCCGGTAGCGCGAGCTCACGCTATCACAAACCTTGCAGACATACCTGACAGACTGTGAGCTTTGAAAGGAATGGTCAGGAACACAGCTTGACTGCGCCTGTTGCCTTCCTGGCTCTTCCAGCTTCAAAGAAGTGCTATTTTAGAGTTCTTAGTAAATCTGTCAAAAAGTTCTGCGCAGAACTGGCTATATTTAGCCTGACACTTCACTGAAATACTCAATTAGCTCTAATTTGATTTCACAACTTCTGTCTCCGTAGGTTCTCCCCGTGTTAGCAAGGTTGGCAAGGAACCACACACTACTGTGTGAACACATACTGGTGTGCTGGGAAGCTGTTACCTCATGGTTTGCAACGGCTCGCACGGCAGTTTACCAGAGCTTTATCCAAAATTAAGGACAAATCACAAACCTTGATGCTAATGTAGCAGTACCAGGAAGCTGAGCTACTAAACTTAATTATAGTAAGCAATTAACTCAAGTTACAACAGAGATGGAGGCTTTTGCCTAGATAAGGTCCTGGCATCTCTTCCCAGTGCTGCCTCTGATCCACTGGGCTGGAAACTTCGGTGTACTCAAGAGGACAGCTAGAGTACAGGGATATTGCTAATCGACCTTAAAAGCTCTTAAGTAGATTAAGTGCTTTGACAAGGGTTCTAAGTGTTAGTTACTATTAGAACTAAAATCATCCAAAAATCCTTTAAGCATTTCAGCTGATTGTTTTGGTACCTCCAGACCAGCAACACAGAGACAGCTGCAGCCAGCTCCAGGGGTATGTAACCAGCCTGAGACCAGAAAAGGGCATTTCACCTGGTGTCTTAACACCCATGTTGGAATTACAGAACAGTTTCAAGTGATTGCTGAGAGAGAGCATTACCCTCCTAGTTTAATTTTTGTGCTCAGGTAAAGATCCACATCTTCCTTATTCTGTCTTTGCAAATCCCCTCCATGCTTGTCTTATAGTAGACTGCAGAGATTTAGACTTGTGCAATTACATGGAGGCTCAATCTACTTTCCACGTGTAAGTGGCAGATGTGATCAGATGTCACAGAAAGCCTCTACAAAAGGCAGGATGCTGTATGATCTTCCTTAATATTTGAACAACCCCAGTGGATTCCACAATATGGGAATACGTACATCGATCTTTTACCCAGGGCAAACCAGGGTCACATACCAGAGCTCCGGTTTTATCCCTGAGGAAAACCACTGAAAGAAAGATTCTTACTCAGTTTTCCCTTCACACATTCCTCATACCCTCCTGTCCACTTTCACACGCCTGCTGGTGCTGCAGAAGAGAGATTTCTTTGGCAGGAGAGGTACTTGTGAATCAAAGACTCACATTCCACTCAGGCTTAGCATTATCAGGAGCGAGACAATTTGCACAACTGAGAGCTAAACAGCTGATAAACTCAACCACAGCTCTCCCGGGGTCCTCCCTAAATCCAGTCCCATTTAATGCCACTGCAGGGGAAAATGCTTAGTACAGGGAAAGATAAGAAAGAAAAGGATGCTGACATCCTGCTGGTATTTATTTAAACTAACAGGCAAAATAACTCTCCAAATAATAACACTAGAAACCCCCTGCTCCCACTGTGTGCCCACTGGATTTCTCTGGGGTTGTCTCATTCAAATGGGGTATCAGAGCCCAGTTATCAAGCACTGAAAAAAATAACAGTGGCTGAAACTACCCAGAAAGAGCCCAAGGTTCAGTCAGTCTGTGAACTCGAGCACCAGAGCACAACTGGACACTTGCCACCTCAGCTATTACTACAACTTGTTTTCTTTACTATATCCACATCAACTCGGTGTCAGCAGCAACTACTCTTGGACAACTCCTCCTACTCAAAGCCATCAGCCTCAGCCTGACCACACACAACATTTTGCAACTGCCCCAGGAGAACCAAACCCACACTTACAGTTCAGGTTGCCCCCTACTTTTGCTGAGACATTCGGCTGTTGCGTGTAATTCCTTACAAAAACCTACTGGAGAACTTTGGCACCATATGACTGACAAAAAAACCCAAGAACCTAAAAAGCACTGCTCGACTTAAAGGAGTCAGCATGAATACATAACCCTTTTCTGTCAGCAGAACGGGTGATGACAAATAAAAGTGATACCGTTTCTGTGATGAGAATCTACCAAAATGACATTTCTTTCTATCGCAGAAATAAAGAGAGCAGCAAACTGTGTTTGCTCGGTGAAAACAACCCCAGGTGAGTACATCCTTACAAACAACCTGTACTGAACAAGGTAACGCTTAGGGATTATTTTCCAGGTGATGTAAATATTTACTCAGGGAAGAGAGGAGCTCTGCTGAAGGTGGGAGTTACTTTCAGCCCATCTGGCCTTTGTGCGTTCGATACTCTACCTCGAAACAGCAGATAAAGCTAACTGCTGACAGCACATATTTTCACACATATGTATTCACAGACTACGTATCTGGACGTGCAGCTGTCTCCTGATTGTTTCCAGCTGAGACAGGGAAAATTTCTTTGTCCTCCCCATTTCTCATCAGACAGCAATGAAGAAATCTGGATCACGCGAACTTTACTGGAGTCACCCCCATCAACAGCAACGCACAAGGTATTTTTGGTAGATGTTCTCAATTCCAGAAGTCACTTTATGTAAAAGTTCAATCAATTCCTGGTATTTCTGCATATGCAAAATTGCCATCAACACCTTCCTTCTCTCCAGCAACCTTAAATATTTCCCAAGTTCATGACACGAAGTATTTATTGTACAGAATACAAATTTTCAGTGAAGCTGAAGATCCGAGGAAACACAAGGCTCTTGCAGGAAACCTGACTTTGAGCACATTGGAATTATTACCTTAAGGACAAATTCGACAAGTCTTGGAAAAAAGAAGTAAAACTCAAAGAAAAGGGATTGCTGAAAGCATCGGTCTAAGGGCTAACACATGGAAAGGGAGACAGCGGGTAGAGAGGGTACGGTGACTGTGTGCTGAGAAGAATGTTATTTATGGAAGGCATGCAGCATCTACCCTGGAAGCATCTGCCCTGGAAGAGCTCTCGCACGGAGTCTTAAGAGTCCAAGAGGCCAATGGAATGAGAGACAAATAAGAAACACACATCCTTTGTCAGCCGGAGAAAAAGCGAGGCTGGATTTCTGGTTTGGGTTTTTTTTTGGGTTTGGGGTTTTTTATTTTTTAAGTGGCTAAAGCACAGACTAAAATATCTTTAAGCAGATGTTTCAGCCCGAAAACGCTTTTAATACTACACCAGCAAATGCTCCTTTCTGAGGAATTAACCTTTTCCTGAAGCAACCCACTCAGCAACCCAGGTGCCTTACCGGAAGAAAAAGGCGCTGGGCAGCACATGGTTTGAATAACTTTTTCCATTCCTGAGCATTTCCTACTGAGAAGGTTATTGGGTAAATATTGTACTCAAACTTCTTTGTATATGAAGAAGGCCATTCCTTTAACTGAAAGACATGGGGGGAGGAACACAACACGTTATATAGCTTTTTTAAAAACACATGCATGCATGAGGAATCTATAAACTGCACACACACACACACACAAAAAATGTGCTTAGTTGCAACTTGTTGATGTCGATTTAACTTTTCTCAGAGATTTGCAACTTACAACCCATTTCTTTATTCACCAAATGACAAAGAAACTCACCTTCTTCTCAAATTCAGGCTTAAGGGAATCCTCAGCAAAAATGTGAAAGCAGAGCCTCCTGTTGCTAAACAGAACTGCTGATTTCAGCATGATCAGCGTCTCTTCCAGCCGGTCCCCACATGCCACAACTGCCAGATGCATGCACGGCAAAGATGAAGGCTCTTTTGAATGTTTGTATTCTCCAGGCTTCCTGAAAATTCAAAATAGGCATATAAAAATACTGAGGTAAACAGAAAAAAAGCCTCCCGCATTAACAGATATTAGGGGCTTTTTTTTTTTCTCCTCCTTCATTTTGTAAGGGATCAGGAGGTTTTTTTCTGATTAGATATCCACAAAACATGCAAGTGGCATGGCAATTTTTGTCAAAGGCACAAATCACGAGTGTTAAAATTGCAACACAAAGAAATACGCTATTTTCCAAGTTTTTCTAGTTATTCCTACACTTCTGGATTTGCATAAATCACTGCACTACGTACACAGCTGAAACTAATTCAATAGCACCTCAAACCAGACAACAACTTGCTCTCTGCCAATGATAGTTTTGTTTTTTTCCTCCAGCTCAGAGGTTATGAAGCCAGAATGGATTTATTACTGCCTAGACAACTTTCTAACACAATGCAGATCGCAGAACTACAAACAGTAACTTCATTACCAGCCCCATAATGGCTAGACTGGAAGAAGACATCCATACTTTTAAAAAAAATAATAATAAAAAAAAATTCCACTCCATCCATATGTAAATTATTCTAACAGTTAATTAATTTTGCTGTTAAAAATGCATGCCTTAATCCTGGCCTGAAGGAGCTGGCATAGTTCCAAAGGACTGCTCTCTGATGGAATCCCTGAGATTTTGCTAAAATAGAGGTTTCTTAAAAAACAAACACAATCACACGTCCCAGATGAATCAGACTATATTCCACAAGCAAGCAAGGGCCAAACTATGGGTTTTCCACTTAGCACCCATCTGTGCTGGCTTTAAATAAATTTCAGCTAGGCTATAGGGGAACCTGCATCTAAAAAGCACATTGAAGCTACCTGTTAGCCAGAAAAATCAGAGTTCTTTTGGGGAGCTGAAGACATTTTCAAAATATGACCTTTTGGTTTTGTGTGTTGTGTCCCTCCATGGCTACGGAGGTAAAAATCACATCCTCCAGGGATGCTTCTACTGTGTTGTATTCACATTCCAACACGGATCCCATTTATACTCCATTACATGGATGTGTGTTGACAAAGCAACTAAATCACAAACATCGTAATCATTATAGGGGAGTTCAAAAGGCTAATCATAGATCACTACCAGTTCTCGACAAGTCACTAAACAGATGACATCAATCCCTGCCTCTTTGCAGCACACATAATTACATACATACAATTAATCATTAAAGTTAATACTTGAAACAAAAGTTCTAAATAAAGAGAAAAAAAATGACAGTTAATGAAGCTGCCATTATATTATTTTTTGGACATTAAAATGCTTCTCTGTAACAGCAGATTTCTATACCACAGAGTAATCCAGTTCTGTGTTAAGAAATACCAGCCAGTGGCACTTCACTGGCTATACAAAGCAATATGTTTCATTAAGGGTTTAAAGTCTTAGGCTTTAGTCTTAATTAAACCCCAGTTTCATCAGTGTATAAATAATGGAATACTACATCTATGTGAAACGGTATTTACTTTCCAACCTATTACTGTAAAACCCACTGAATTATTGAAGTGAATAATTGGCTGCTCACCCAGATCCCCCTTTTCTCCCTTTCTCGATATCTATTTAATGTTTCTTCTTAATTGAGTCTCTAAATCAAGCCATATGCAGGATGAGAACTGCTTTGATATAGATTCTGGCAATGGAATTCACTGGGAGAGGAACCCCAAGCTTTTATTGCAACATTTCAACACCCGACACCAAAGCACTAAGCTTTTCTGTGCAAATTTTAGCCGCAGTGAACTCTCCCTTACGCAGCTGTTTTGTAGCGCAACCTCCCTTCCAACGGAGGACAAGCCCTTCCAACAAACAGACTTGGTAGGAGCAACCCTAGGTAAAGGCAGAATGCCCTGGAAGTCCATGGGAGCTCCCTCCTAGCCCCAGAAAATGGAATTATGAGTCACAAAGGACTGGGCTGAAGCGGTTCAGGAGCTTTCAATGCTTTCAAGAGGAGCACGAGGCAGCATTTGAACTACCCCAGTAGCAGTCCAGGACACTGAGAGCAACGGATAGTGAGGAAAGTAGCAATGAGGTACAGAACAACTCTGGGACACAGCATTTTGCATCCTCTTCATAAGTACCTAAGGAAAAGAAGAGGGCTGTGAAAACAAAGGTGAGCTGGAAATGAAGATTAAAAAGGGCCAGAGCAGGATGCATTTAACAGCGATTTTAGCTTAGTCTTTACAAAATTACTATTATTATCCAGAAGCCTGAAAAAGAGAGAGGTGTAAAGGCAGTCAAACTGCTAGGAAGGCAAACACGTAAATTACAACAAGGAACATCCCAGCTCCCCTTCCCTCCTGCTGATACCTGCACGTACATACAGTGCGAGGAGGAACGGAAGGGACAGGGGGAAGAAAACATCTGGATGAAAAGGATATTCCTTAAAGATCTGCAGGATACAGCCATTGGCTTCAAACCAAAACAGTTCCAGTTTGACCAACAGCATGTAGGTTGCTGCTGCCTCACACAGAATAAATGGCTCTGCTGGTTTATCTGGATCCTCTCTTGAAGGTCAGAGGGGCCTCCACCTTGTGCTGTCAGGAGAGAAACTGGAAGGTAGAACTTAGCTCATACCTATGGAGCAGATACTTCACTTCTGCCCACCTAGGCCGGGCTGGGCACCAGGGACCTTTGCATTCCAACAGGTTGTTTGCTCAAGGGAAGGCCTTCTCTAAGATGAAATTTCATATAAGGTACACACTGAATCCTGATTTGATACCCTGTATCTCCTCTAGTTGCAGAGGTTTATCATGCAGGTACCAGTGGCTGATGCAAACATACTGGGAAGCTAAGAGTTTTCTGTAGCACTACCTGCTCAGTCAATACAACAGAGGGAATAGAGGAAGGATACAGACTTCCTTTAAAAGGATGGAGTACAGGAACACAAAGGATAAAATTTGTTATATATATAAAAAAAAAAAAGAGCTGTCAAGCAAAAATGAATATACTGATAGGTTATCAACCTAAGACAGTAATAAACTTTTGACATACAGGACTCAGATAGTGGCTGAAGGGCAAGTGAGCACCGTTTTTGGCTCTAGTTCAGTAAAAGTCAGCTCCTGCAAAGCATTGGGTGAGTCATTAATTCTTTGGGCTTTAGTTGTCCTACCTGTAAAATGGGAGCAGTGGTTACAGCAGGGATAGTCACCTACCCTGAGAGACTTCCAAGCATGTTAAAAAGCGCATAGATCCACAGAGTACTGCAATTATTATTAGCCAATTCTCCATAACATCTATACATGCATCCATTCATTTATAGTCCAACTTATTGGTTCTGGGTAGAGTCTATAATTGGATTTTATGACCTCAATTAAATGTTTAAATGCATCTAAAACAATACAGTGAGCTGAGCCTTAAAGTTTAATGTGTTTGACAAGAACAAATAAAGAACTGATACACAGGAAGCCTTTGTTGCTTTGATATCCTTCTTCTAATCTCAGTACATAAACGTAGCTTGTCGATACACTACAAATCTAACTAGTATAACATGATGTTAAACTCCTTGCTCTGCTCCCCGTTTTACTGATCTGTTCACAGAAAACGGCTTTTTGCTCTCCCTCTCTCCCAGTGTAATATTATAAGGCTTTGAAATCCAAGTTGCCTAAGATCAAGCACTACAGAAAGCATCACAAAGCACTTACAGAATCCATCCATCCCCCGGAAACCCCAGCAGACAGACACGGCAAGACTTCTCACAATACAATGTTTATGCCAAAGGCCTTCCAACAATACAGACCAACTCCTGTCCAGTTGCCTGATGGTATTTTATTTACTGCATACATTTTTCTCTGACAGGCATGGGCACTGACACTGCAGAAGCAGCGTGAGTGCTCAGGCACAATAGCATCCATTTCTAGGTCTTAAAGTTCAGATTACGTGCAATTTTCTTATTAGTCACAGCCAAAGTGTTTCAAACACAATTAACCGAAAACCTGTCTAAATCAATCCAGATCCATTCAAAATAATGCATTCCCATCTCATTACAAAGCCTGCTAATCTATTCAAGCCTTCAAATTTATTCCTGAGAGAAAGATAATGCATGCAGATTCTTAGAAAATGCAATATAGTTGTTAGTTTCTGAAACCTCTGTATTATGATCTCATTTAGTCTTGCAGCACAAACAAGGTTAGAGTTGGGCAATGTATCAAAACTGGTGATTCACCAAATAGGCAACACTGAGTCAATGTCCCAACAGCGGCTCCGTTACAAGAAACACATTCTCTCAAGTACTTTAAAATATGAATTAGAAATTGCATAAATGTTCTCAAATAGAGTTTCCCCACTTTAATGCAGTGCACAAAACAGTCAGCATGTTGTCACAGGCTATCAAACTCAAGCCAGACTTGGATGTGTGTGCACAGAGGCTGCGGAGAGAAAAAAGTATCTTGACAGGTTGCCATCTAAGAGATGTTTTGCTTCGGAAAAGCTACTTCCAGGGAACTAAATGTGCTGGCAAAGGTTCACTTCCTGAGCCTTGCCACGCTGGTTTAGTAGAAAGTGTGGTCACATCTGCCCTTCAAATGTCAAATAACCCTTTTGGTTTTTGATACTTGGCACACACTGGTTTGGCACACACCTGTAATTCCTTGTATGACAAAAATCTTAATGAAGGAGTAGGAATTGCTACTTTCAAGAGGAAGGATCAGTAAAACCATCATCAAAAACCAATTTTCAAAGCTAACCAGAAACTTAAATGCAATGTTCATCTAGATTTGCCACAATTATCCAGTGGCTAAAGCAGGACACGTGAACATATTCACTAACATTTGATAGATACCAGCCAGCTAATGGTGTGTGAGTTAAGCTTTTATCACATACAGCTACATCTTAAAACTTAAAAACTAATGTATTCTATTATTGTCATATTCCAGAATGGCACCCGTTGTTATTTCTGCCTTTTCAAGGCAGCTTAGACCATGTTATGTCACCTCCCCCCAAAAATTCCTCTTTATGGACACCTTCATTTAAATAAATTTTATTTTAGTACTAACACAATAAAGAATCTTTCAGCAAGGGGCAGAATTGGACCCACAGAATTGTACTTCTCAGTTACCCAAACTCCTGCTGGTGTCAAGGGTGTGGGTCATGCCCTGCCAGCAGATGGGAGGGGAAAAATACACCCAACAACTAACCTACTCAAAACCAAACAAACAAAAATTTGAAGAAAAGGCATGATTTAAATAAAGCCTTCCTTTCTTTCGTTGTTATGTTGCAGACCTTGCAAAAAGTACTTGCAAAGTCAATAAATAATGGAAAAGTTAGATAATGTCAAATTTCAGAACATGAAGGTGCTCACTGAAAAACTCATTGAAACGGAACAGTCGTTCATACTTTCTGGGCTCCTTCCTTCCTTCAATCTTCTTGATTTCCATGATAATCGCAGAAATATGCCTTAAAAAAAATACTTCAGGAGGTACAGTTGCTAGTGGAAATAATCCCACTTTAATACACACATTTGAATTCTGCCCATGACCCATTCTCAGCCACAGTAAACATCTCTTGCATTCAGTAGGGTAACAAGGCTTGTAAGACACCAACTGCTTTAATAAGTTAAGGAGGAAAAGCTCAAAAAACCAGGAATAGTCTTTCATTCAGAACATCTCTGTGAAATCATGAATCAAAGACACAAAGACATACCAAGTTAATTAGATATTTGAGGTCACACTGACCATAATGTAGTTGGAATGCAAAGGGGAAAACAGTCCTCCACCCACCAAAAGCACACTGCCTGTATCTTTTCCTGAGGCAATTCTTTTAAAAAATATTCTGCTTGTAAAGCGCTGCAAGAGGGAACACAACACTCCATGATTTCAAACTCTTGAAAAAGTTTTGCTACGTCGATTTACATATTAAAAGCATTGAAAATAAAAAGCTTAAGAGCTTAAAATCCGTGTGTGCCTCTCAGTTTGGCACCCAGTGGCACCACACCGAACCAGGCAGCCACTTCCCTCTTCCCTGCAGCACTAATAAAAAACTCGCAGGAGTGTGGCCCCCGACACTGACAGCAGCTCCTCACGGACCCCCGCCAACCGGTACCACATTCCCCACGGCAGCCTTCAAAACAAGGCCAAATCTAAGGGAAAAGCCGCTATTCCAGAGGCCTCTCTCTCACCCAGGCAGAGAGGAGAAGTATCGCCCCGCTGGGAGGCAGGGACCAGAGCCGGAGGTAACACCTCCACGCACTTTGGTGGCATCTCTGTCAGCCACGCTCCGAGCGACAAATTTTATACTTCCAGAGCCGGAGCTGTTGGCACGAGGGTTTCCAACCACCGGTGAAAAAGACCCGGGAAAGGGAAGTGCCCGAAAGCGGCAAAGAGAGGAGGGGACCCGCGGGGCGGGATGGCGCGGTCACTCGTGGGGCTGGGCGCGCCTGTCAGCGGCCGGCCGGGCGGGGAAGCACGGTGGAATCACGCGTGGGGCGGGATCGCGGTGGCCGAGCCGTTACCTGGGGCTGGCGAGTCTGCTCCCAGAGATTTTGCCCACGGCGGGGCTCCTCCGCGGCGGGCTCCGGCCAAACCGCGGCTGCCGTCGGGCGGGCGGGGCGGTGGCGACGGTGGCGGGTGGCGGTCGCGGAGGGGCGGCGGCGCCACCCGCCAGGAGATAGAGCAGCAGGAGGCTGCCGAGGCCCAGCAGCGCTGCCGCCACCTTGCAGGAGAGCCGCATGGCGGGGCGGCAGGGNTACTCTCTGGAGTAGCCGCCCCCTCGACGGCGCAGCCGGAGGGGCAACCTGCTCTCGGCAGCGCTGGCCACAAAAGGCTCCGGGAGGCGGTTCGCTGAGCTAACGGGATGGCGGAGGTTCCTACCCACACGCTGTTCTCCTCCCGCCTTCTTGGGGAAGAGCGAAGGAACACCAGCATTCACTTACTGTTGGCTGCCTTTGAACTTGTCCCCCTACCGCTGACCAAGTGACTTTGCTGGTCTGTTGTGCAGCCTCAGCAGAGGTGGCAACCCTGGGAATTTCACAGGAGTAATTCGAGGGTGGTGAGACCCTGGCCCAGGTTGCCCAGAGAAGCTGTGGATGCCCCCATCCCTGGAGGGGTTCAAGGCCAGGCTGGAAGGGGCTTTGAGGAACCTGGTCTGGTGGGAGGTGTCCCTGCCCAGGGCAGGGGGTTGGAACTGGATGATCTTTAAGGTCCTTTCCAATTCTTAACCATTCTATGATTCTATGAAATCCTGCTTAGGTTCATAAGCTGATTTATCACCTTTAAATGTAGAGTATGAGAGAAATACAAGTATTCTGGCTGCCCCGTGGAGTTGAAGCTGCAAAAGGAATGGAGACACCATCCTTGGGATGGGGAGAGCAGGGAAAGCAGAGCCACACGTGTCCCTCAGGGTGTGAGCCACTGGGCCACATGGCTGCTCTCCTGCTCTGCGGTCTCTCCCTGCTCCCTAGGGTTATCTCTGAGCCCTTAATTTTCTCCTAAGTGCCACACGAGCACCACTGAAGCCACAGCGGTACCAGCGCTACCCTTCAGGCTGGTAACCATGCCAGGCTGCCAGGACAAGAAGGCCAACAGCATCCTGGCCTGATTCAGAAGTGCTGGAGAGTGTCCAGAGGAGAGCCACCAAGCTGGTGAGGGGTCTGGAGAACAAGTCATATGAGGAGAGGCTGAGGGAGCTGGGCATGTTTGGAGAAGTTTAGAGTTCAGAGAAGAGGAGGCTGAGGGGAAACCTCCTTGCCCTCTTCAACTACCTGAAAGGAGGTTATAGAGAGGTGAGTGTTGGCCTCTTCTCCTGAGTGAATAATGAGAGGACCAGAGGAAATGGCCTGAAGTTGGGGCAGGGGAGGTTTAGACTGGATATGAGGAAGAATGTCTTTACTGAAAGCATGGTCAGGCACTGGAACAGCCCAGGGAGGTGGTGGAGTCACCTTCCCTGGAGGTATCTAAGAAATGAGTAGATGTGGCACTTCAGGGCACGCTCTAGTGGCCGAGATTGTAGGGGTTTGTGTGTGTGTGTATGGTTGGACTCAATGATCTCAGAGGTCCTTGCCAACCATGATGACTGTGATTCTCTGACAAAGTCTCTCCCAAATGCACCGATGAGGACGCTGCCGAAGTGAAGGACCAACGTATTGTAAATGATGCATCTCATGCAAGAGGGTGAACCTCCTGCCACACAGCCCTACTCTCTCACGTCAGGTTTACTTTTAGGCTAAATCTTCCAAGGGCTGGTCCTCGGCTACTTAAATGGCCTTCACTCGGCAGTGAAGCTCCGCAGCCCGGCCGGTCTATACTGCTGTCACAACAAGCCTTGGCTAACGGGATCCCGACATGGACTTTTCCTTAGTACTGAAGCAAATGCAGTGAACAACTCCTGTGTCAGAATTTCATCCAGCTCACATTCTGAGCAGATGTAAAAATATAAATTACTTCATGCTACGAGAAAATAGCGATACTGAATGACAAACTACAGAAAAACCACAGTGCATAAACATATGCCCTTTTCTGAAAATATACACGCTACAGTAAAATTCTCCCAAACTTTATACTTAATAAAAAAAATGAGTACCCTGAGATCCTCAAACTGTATAAATTTGTGATTTCATACTATATATAATTTCTTTTTCATATAAAGATGTCAGCAATGTCTGCAACTCAGTGTGAAAGTCAATGACTGGGTTAAAAGAGCCTGGTTCCCGGGAGCAGGGCTGTGAGAGAAATAAATATACCCTCTACACATCAGGCATAGAAAGAAAATTGTACCACACATCATCTAGTGAGTAATAAATCTCAAAAATTCACTGCCCTACAACTGAACCAAAGCCCTAGACTAGCAAAGACAAGTGTTTCTATGCTGCTTCTGGAGTACAAGCTGAACAACTCCACGGGCTGTTAACACAACAACAGACCACAACAGATCCCTAGGGAAGCTGTTTAAAAACCTGAAAGTTCCTTCAGCACAAACCCCCACAGATTAGAGCCTCTGTCAGAGTGACTGATATTGCAGTTGATGGCCTTCAGTCACTAAGAAGCGAAACTATAACTTGATCTCTCTTGTAGGTAGGAAACTACCTACGCTTCCTTCAAAGCAAGTCTGACATCTGCCTGGCAGGTAACACCACAAAATGTAACGTCAGGAAACAAGTTTTATTCTTCTAAGACTATTGCAAGTTTGATCCTGAACTTATAAAGACCACCAGCCTGTCTCTAGAGTCCTGTGTTGTTATCCTTATCTGAAAAACCACTGAAGGTCTTTATGATCCAGGATCCTTCCCTCCTCTGGAGAAATAAAATAAGAAATTTCATTATCTTTGCATAATGGAAACTGCAGGAGGAAAGAACAACAATAAAGCTATGAAGTTATCGTGGTATTACAAACACAGTACTTCCATAGGTGAATGTTAAGGATTATAAACTCCTGGAAAATCAAATCTGTGAGGAAAGGACACAGATTAAAATGCATTAGATATGGAGGAACACTTCAGGCCGCTATGAGAAAAGTAGTTGAAATATTTTTCACTTGTTTTCAAAGTTAAAGGAATTAATAGCATGAAATTTACTCAATTGTGCAATGATATCTTCTATTTCCATCTCAGGAAAAGCCCTCAATTATCATGTACCTTGTTCACTTACACTGAATTTTTACAAAGTCTAAGTCTGACAATTACAGAACTATTTCTAGTTGGTTGTAAAAATTATAGCACTGATAATTTACATAATGGAAATAGTTACCTATTATAATGTATTTCATATAGAAATGTTTCCAACTGAAACTTATTCCTACTTTATTTTCATTTGTTTCCTGTGTAGAGAAACAGCTTTATTCCTCTTTCGACTTGTTAAACTAACTGCATATTTTGTATCAGATTACCTTTTTTATGTACATAACAATTATATATCTAGAATATATTATGTATTGTATCCATGGGATTATGCCAGATTTACTAGTTATTATTAGTCATGACGAGTCAATTGTGCTCGTAAATCGCAAAGCTTCATGTCTCTATTTATTAACGGGAGAACAAATCTTATTAATTACTTGCCCAAAACATTGTAGGTGCTGCATTTTCATTCTTCAGTGGTCCATGAAACAAATAGGAGCCAAATTCACTTTTTCACCAGAAAGATGCTCCAGAAGATGTAAAGTAGTCTTGCTACATTTCTAAGAAAACTTTTTCATTACAGTTCTAAAACATTCAGCATGCTTTTTACAGAAGAAAGCAATACAAATTTCTTAGAGATGGTCCTTCATACTTTACATGGATGGAGAAGCAGAATGGCTTATCCACCAGTTTCTTCACCGAAATCAGCACAAAAAGACTTCTTTTGCAAGGAAAGCATTACCAGACAAAAAATGCCAGGAGTTCTTAGACTCAAAAAAACCTAATTCTGAAGCAGTCTCGGAAAGTGTCAGTTAGACAAGAATAAACTCTCTGATGAAACTTCTTCCTTATCTTTCACAGACTTGTCTAATGCAAATTTGAACTCATCCACAGAAGATGGTGCCCACTGATTCATAATTCAGTTTCCTGTCCAGCATTCTTGCTAGAGATTACACTGGTAAGGTCTAAAAGTTAATTAGTGCTGACGTTCTCTGGAAATGCATTAAAAGTTTATGAGGACTTCATCAAGGCCTTGGTCCAAGTCAAATCAGCATCTGAAATTAGATGTCATTAACTTCTTAATAAAAAAATGCATTTCATATGCCATGCATCTTCAATTTCTGCATGTAAACAACTAGGACACAAGAAAGTTTAGGCTGAATGTTAAAACCATCCATCAACTTGAGATCAATGGGGAGCAAAGATCTATTTTTAAGCAAGTACTTATTTTTTCTGTGTATCAACAAAACACTTCACACAGGATTTAAACTGCTGCTTCAGTTCTGTACAAGAGTGAAGATGTTTTCTCACAAAGAGATGTTATATTCAGTGGATTTCCAGCAAGAAAAATCAATCTTTATCGGCCTGGAAGATTTTTCTCTCATTAGCAGAAGTTACGTGTAGAGAATTATCTGGAACCAGAATACCTTTCATGGTCTAATGACAGAAAAACAGGATTAATTCTACATTAGGTGCTTTGTTTAAAGACAGGTAAATTATGGCTTCAAAACCAACTTTTCTACTTTCAGCAATTTTCTTGGGCTTCTTGTTGCATTTTCTCCTTAATGCTGTATTTCTTTCAGTTCGTCAGGATCTGCCTCTATTCACATTGTCAATCTTGTTTGTGCTTATCTGCGGTCTTAGAAGAGACTTATGTAACTGGGAATTCCTGTTGTGAGAGCCCTCAGGGGGTCACTCTTCTGTTTAGTCTATTTTTGCAGCCCTCCACTTCAAGGTATTTCAGTTCTTGACATCGTTTTATCCTTAGCACCTCAATTTAAATTACATTAGGTCCAAATCTTCTCTTGCTATGAAGTTAACTTCATTCACTCCTATCCAGAGGTATTTGTTGTTACTGCATGCTTTACTTATACATACAAGCATTCTTCATTTATTTATACATACAAGCATTATGAGCTGCGAGACACACAGTTTACTTTCAGTTGCCTGTTATGTTTAAGAAGCCATATCTGACCATGTCAGATGCCTACAGTTATAGGTATGGCTGCAGCTACCACAGAAGACGTGAAGTCACACAGTCAATCTTCATACTGCAGCACCCCCTCCTCTGACCTGCATTTCCAAGAATCATAGAATGGTTTGGGTTGGAAGGGACCTTAAAGATCATCAAGTTCCAATCCCCTGCCCTGGGCAGGGACACCTCCTGCTAGATCAGGTTGCTCAAAGCCCTGTCGAGCCTGGCCTTGAACACCTCCATGATGGAGCATCTACAGCTTTTCCGGGCAACTTGTTCCAGTTACTACACCACCTTGGAGAGTAAAAAATTTCTTCCAAGTATGTAATCTAAATTTCCCCTTTTTCAGTTTAAAAACTCTTAGCCCTCATCCTATCACTCCACTCCCTGAACAAGAGTACCTCCCCAGCTTCCCTGTCGCCCTTTCAGGGACAGGAAAGGGCTCTAAAATCTCCCCAGAGCCTTCTCCAGGCTGAACAACCCCAACTCCCTCAGCCTGACAGCTGTTGGGAGTTAGGATCTTATTAAGTACTGCTTTCACCTCATGAAATAGTCCGATTCCCCTTGAACCAGGAGGACTAGCCCACTACATCATCACTTCTGTTAAAAAAGAAGGCCCGCGGGAGGAGGGGGGTCGACGGACCTGAGGGAAGGACCCCAAGGCTGGAAGAGCAAGGCTGGGTCCATGAGGCACCCTGAGGGAAGACCAGGCCCGAGGGGCGATGGAAGCTCCCTAGCCCTCCCGCCCGGGTCCAGACTCCACTTGTTTGTCGGTACCGTGTCCTCGCACCTCTCCCATTTTCCTTCTCACCGGCTTTCCCCGAGAGGCGGGCAGCGAGGCGGTCCCTTCAGGAGGCGGCCGGGCGGGGCTGCCGCTGGTTCCGCCCTGCCCGCGCATGCGCATCCTCCGCCTCAGCGCCAGGCGCGCACGGTGAGTGGCGGCGCGGCGCGGCCCGGCCTGAGGTGTGGGGTTCTGAGTCGGGCGCTTCTTGCCGGTATCCGCCTTCTCGCGGGGCTCGCTCCCCTCAGAGGGTGGGCTGAAGGCGGCGGTTCGCAGCCATCGGTCCGTGGTGCGGGTCTGCTGGTGGGAGCCCGCTCGTCTCTCCTTCCTTCAGCGCGTCCCCTCCTTCTCGGCGGCTTGTCCCGCGGGCCTCCGGGGCAGGGCTGGCGGGCTTCCTTCTCCTGTGCCCTGTGGTGCGGCTCTAGGGTCGGCCGGTGATAAAATCATCGCGTAGTGACTCACTTTAACGAGCGGCCTTGGGGAATTAGGTCTTACTGTGGTGCTTTTGAGCGAAAGCAGAGCAAAGCGTTTTCGCTGTTTCCTAACAGCTCTTTGCTGCTACAGAAGCATTTAACTTCAGGTACCTGTTTTGGGTTTTTGTTGGTTCGGTTTTTTTTTTTTTTTTTTTTTTTTTTTTTTTTTTATACCTTGTAATNTTCTGTAATACCTAGTAGTTTTTGTGGGTTTTTTTTTGTGTTTTTTTTTGTTTGGTTGGTTTTTTTTTTTGTTTTTGTTTTAAACAGAAAAGGCCGGGAAGCTTGATCATTTTGATATGCTTGATTTTAGGTTGGAACACGTGCTGCTGGGGATGGAGTATCCACGGTGGGGTGGATCTCAGCAGTTGCTGGTCTGTGAAACACCCAGACCTTGTGTGGGAACCTCTGAATTAACGGGCTAGGGTCACTAATTAGTGCCAGGGCTACCCAAAGCGGAGCAGTGCTGAGAAGCTCAGAGTGGGAACAGCTGGGCCTGGCTTTGGGGCTGCTGTGAAATGTTAACAAACATGTTGCTAAACACCACACCAAGCATGTGGTGTTTAAATAGATGAGAAGAAAGTACACAGAAACGTACATCAGCAGTTTTCAAGCCGGGGATTACCTATCTAGTTACATCTCAATAAGGACCCTGCAGCTTCTCAGCCTAGAAAGGGTGGGAGTGTTGCCCTGGAATCAAGTGATATGGTGAAACGGGGAGTTTAATTTTATTGATACCTATCTGATGAGACAGATTATCCATAAGAAAGAAACAATGGTAGCTGTTAATTTAGTTCTATTAATGGTTAATGCTCCATGGTTGCTTGTGAAATTGTGAGCATAGGGATATACTGAATATAGTGGGGTGCTTTCCTGTGCTCCAGATGTTTACATTCATTTATGTTCAGTTGTTTCATTAAAGTGCAGAGAGATTATGCCTTCAAATTCTTGATAGCACGCTTTTTTTTTTGTTGTTGTCATGAGTATGTGGAAGATAATTCTGTGAAAATCTGAAGTGGTTGACTTGTAGAATTTTGGAGAGACATCATTTGCTCTCATAAGTTGGAAATTACAATGATCTTGTCTTGTTTTCCTGTTTTGATAGGGCCACAGAGCCGGTGGTTGCCTTTCCTGCTGGATTCATCATGATAACTCCAGCTTTTGAGCTGATCCAGGACCCAGATTTTCTTACAATAATAATCAAAGTACCTTATGCCAGAGCTTCAGAGTTTGATGTATATTTTGAAGGGGAAGATTTTAAATTTTATGCTAAGCCATACTTTCTCAGGCAAGTAGCAGAAGGATTTTAAAATAAATTCAACTTATAAAAACAAGTAAAAGTCAATAGAGAAAGAACTTAATTTTGATCCCTTCAGACCGTTCTTGGATATGCTTCCTCTATATGCATTAGTCGACCAGAAGGGATTTTAGTAGTAGAATGAAGTGAATTTGTTATTCTGAGTAAGAAGTATAAGAACTCTAGATGAGTTCTTGTATCCTGTCACAGTGGGTTAGCTTAGAGGTTTTAAATTCTACCTTCTGTATGTAGTGCTACGGTTGTCATCTCTGTGGTGGCTGTGGCCTCATCCAGGCTGGGAAATCGGGAGTCACAAATTTTCTCTCTCTCAGATCCTAATCTCTTTTACCAATAGCTAGGGAAAAACTATGTGGGGATTTAATTGTGTGACTTTTATTCATGTCAACGGGAGTCATGTGGTTAAGTCCTTTATACTTCTTTTGGAATGTACCGTATATTTTTATAGGCTGAGACATCAAATTTCAGAACTAGTTGAGCATTCAATGAGACGTCTCATTTTTTTTGCCCACAGATTGACGCTTCCTGGAAGAATTGTGGAAGATGGCAGAGAAAAAGCATCTTATAATACAGACACAGGTATTAGTTAATGTTCTTAGTATGTGTGTCATTAAGAATGCAACTAACTCTGCAATAATTTGTACTTTACTGCACTGGAATTGCATAGAAGTTATTGAAGTATACGATACTGTAAATAATTGTAAAGTTTCTCATAAGTAGTATTAAAAAAAGTCTTGCTGGGGATTTATTGTACTTATTTAGGCCACCCTTAAGCCCAAAGGACATGTTCAGAACTGTCCTAATAATGAAAAATTATGTACATGTCCTCCTCAAGCCCTGTGGGGGCTAGACATGGCATTGTACCAAGATCATTAATTTAGTAAATATGCAAAGAAGTCAGGTAGTGCCAAGTAGAAATGAGATAGATAATCCTGAGGCAGTCTCTTGGCTTTGTCTTAAGAGAGAAGATGTTAGTTTTTTGCCACACCTTAAGGTGGAAGGGATTTCTGGAATAACATACGTACTTTCTGGAATTAATGTATTCATTAAAAAAACCCAACAAACAACTGGAAATAAAACCTATAATTTTCTGTTTGCAAAGCCTTTATTATATGCTTGACTTAAGACAATAATCAGAATGCTGAATGTAGTTTCCTATGAGCTGTTGATTGCTTGATAGATGGAAGGATCCAAAATGAAATAAAGATTGTATTCTGATGGTTTATGTCTACACAGTGTGAGTCAGGAGACCACAACTGGCTAAAAAGTCTCTTCTGTGCTTTATCATTACAATTTTTGGGAAACTTGTGAAGTAAGGTTAAAAACATGCAGAGATTGAAGCATAATAAAATGCAACCTGCGTGTGTCCCAGTTTCTGTGAGCCTTTTTCATTTGAGGAATAATGCACTTTTTTGTTTGCTTTGGATATTTGAATGCAATAACTGTATTCTGACTTCCCTTTAAGGAACTTTTACAATTCGGTTACCTAAGGAAGTTCCTGGCCAATATTTTGAGGGACTGGACATGCTGACATCTCTCTTGGCACCAAAGAAATCAAGATCAGGAAAACCTTTAGTAGAAGAGATAGGTATGGCAAACCCCCCTATTTATAGCAGTGATATGCGTACGTAACGATATAGTTAATAGTTACAGATCTACATAGTGATTCATGTAGAAAAGTAAAGTATTTCTTTTACTGTCTAGTCCAAGGTGGGAATGAATCTGGAAGTTTAACAAAGTATAAAAATATATACAAATGTAACTAAACCTATAAAGATTACATTTTCCCAAAATGTGCTTTACATCTGCTAATCCTCTGTAGATCTTTGTGCCCCTCTAGTGGCTGCACAACACACTCCCGTTTGAGTCTTCTGTGCTCTACAAGCTAGCACTACTGGACCTTTATCTCAAATTTCAGAAGCTAATTAAAACCACAGGTTCTAGTGGATGACTTGCTGAACATCAGTATTTAATAAACAAGAAAGCTTGACTATCTGTGTTCAATTTTTTTAATATTTAGCTGAAATTATAGATAACATCACCTTGCTCCTGCCCAGGGTTCTCTTAGCATCAGATTCTGATCTGGTTGAAATCAATGGAACTAGTTTGTTTCAGTCCTTGAGTATACATAAAAACATTAGTGTTTCCAGGCTTCATTTTTGAAAGTTGGAGAATTTGGAGCAGAACCTAAGGATTACTGATGTAAGCGTCTGCCTGTATGACCCAGTGTTGTATAAGATTTCTTAAAAGATGTAGTAAAATGAGAAAGGCTTATTGTGTTGTGTTTGCCTCTCTATTAAATGATACGTATTTTCTATGTAATGATTTTCTTTCCCTGACCATGCAGTAGATAGAGCTGCCTCTGGTGAGTTGTCTGAGGAGGAGGAAGAAGAATTTGACTGGGAAATAGAGCAGACCCCTTACAAGGAAGGTGCAGACAGCACACTGTCGCCCCAGTGCTGTTATGGCTTTGGGAATTTGCGGTCAGGGGTGTTCCAGCGGCTGCAGGTAGATCTATTTTCTTATCTTGTATTGTAAAAGTTCTGTGTAGCTTCCTTGTTAGACAGCCTTTGGCTCATTCCATGGCCAGGAGTTTCTTCTCTGTTACCCCATTCTGTGACTCAGAATATTCTGCTTTTGCACGTTGTAGCACAGACAAATCCTTGTTCCTGCAGAACTTAGGGGGTGGTTGAGACTGAGTTAATTGTGTAGCTGACCTGTTTCTGCAGTAGTTCCAGTATTAGAGGAAAGGGCTGAAAAAGACTGAAAAATTTTACCATTTCTCCTTGTTAAAAATGGTCTGTGGAGGTGAGCTGTTGTCATCAGCACCATTCAGGTCACCTGTGAAGGCACGGCGAAAAAGGCCTGTATGAAGCAGGCCACGTGCCAGGTGAATAGTTCTGGCAAGCCATAAACTGTCTACAGGCTTCTGACAGTTTGCTGTTAACATTTTTGCTTTAAGTTTGCTATTGTTTTCTATTCTGGCTTCAACCATGTTAAATGTTAATGTACAGTATATTTCAGATGTCATGCATTTTAATTTATTTTTAAAATAAAGAAATACACAATAAAGCTAATGTATAGGTCCTGCTTAGTGTGCACTCTCCAAGGTGTCTGCCCACCTGGTGTCTGTAGGATTTACTACAGGGTTATGCTGGTGCACTGAAATTTACTTTCAGGGATTAATTGGTGGGACAGGAGCTTTAAAATGCAGTTAATTTGCTCTTGTGCATTCAGCAGTTTCTTTAATTTGTGAATGGTCTACAGCTAATCTACAACCTGCTAGGTAGTATAATCATATCTGTAATATAGAGAGCTCTTACTAAAATAGTAGATCATAACTTATTTCTGTATTTTTCTTACTCTAAACAGCTCCAACTTAAATTGCTTAAAGCAACTTAATTAGGTAACTAACTCGTTATTGCATTAATTGTAGTATTTTCAGGGTTTGGAGCAGAAGGATTGCTATTTATGGGAAAAGTATTTACATTCTGGTAGGATATACCCACTGGTACATTACCATGACATTTGTGAAGAAGTACATTTCCCATTAGCATTGATGTACCACTACTTAATGATGCTTATTGCCTATTAATGTATGGTCACTTCAGAGTGTGAGAGTAATCTCAAAAATCACAAGAAGGGTATCTATGTTTTTTATCTCGTCTTTATTGTGGTTGTGTGCTTTTGTTAAACAATGCAAGTTTTATTGTAACTCAAAATAACCTGCCTGCCTGAAGGTGGGATGGCCTGATTAGACTTTGTAGTATCATGAATTCTAAGGAGCTTCAAATAATTGAATTTCCTTGGAATTTCACTGTTTTGTTTGCACAACAAAGCCTGAATTTGGAAGAGAGGTTGAAAATCAACTAGGAATTTCAGTGTAATGCTGACAAGCATCCTTCCTAAATAAATTGTTCATATCATACCTGTGGTTTGGTCATAGAGTTTTGGTTCCATTTGCAGGATGAACTCAGTGATGTTATTGACATTAAGGATCCAGACCAAACTCCTGTTGATGAACGTAGGAGGAAACGCCTGGCAGCTGAGGCTGCCAAGTTTGACCCTGACCATTACCTGTGAGTATAGTTTTACTTCACCTGGTCAAGTAAAAAATACCTCAGGTGAAATACATACACTTTTTCTTTTCATAAATAACGGCGTTTGAGATGACTTTTGGAAATAATAGCTTTGCTTTTTATTTGTCAGTTTGTTTCTCATCACAGCAGCCTTAAAGGGTATTCTTAAGGATGACACTGGCAGAAGACCTTATCTGTTTTGGGGTTGTTCTGCTGTTTAATTACTGCTTAAGTTAGCATTCAAACAGGGGCTGCTGTGAACTCTTACAGAACATTGTTCCTTTGTTCATCTCTTCAGCAGCTGAGTAGCCAACCCCTGCCAGCATTTTGGGTTGTAGATGTCAGAACTTTCAAAAGGGAAAACAAACAAAGATTACTGAGCCATCCTTGTCTATGAGGAAGTAAATTGGAGCTTTGAAGTTGTGAGGATTTCATCTAGGTCGCTGTTGCCTTTATCACATGAAATCTTTTTTACAGCAGAATGAAGAAAAGTGCCAAACCAAGACTCTGTTTCTTTGTGCTTTGTCCCATGTAAAGAAGGTAGAAATGATTCTTGGCACCCTTTAAGTTGGAGTATTTCAGGTCGATTTAGGTTCAAGAAACTTCCGGATGAGTAAACTGAATTGTTGCATTGAGATCTATTAATACTGTGGTTCCTACAAGATTGATTTGATGGGAGAAGAGTGTAATTCTGGGTAGGGTGAGCTAGTACTCATGGTGTGTTTTGATGGGGAGAGGTAAGCTTAACCCAGTTTGAGTTGTTCTCAGGGGAGGTATCTTTGCAAACTTGGAATTTTTCCCCAGTCAGGTGTTTCAGCTGCATGTCTTTCTGTAGCCCATAGAAATTAGAAAGGCTTTCTTGAAATGTCACTTGGAAGTATGTTTCCCTAGAAATGAAGTAGTTCCTAACCTATAATGTGAGGCAAATTACAGTAATTGTAGATTTCCATCTTAGACCCTGTGTTCTGGCCTGGTAGATGAGCTACAACTGTTTAGTTTAATGGCTGTCTTTTGGATGCTTCGAAACAGAAGGCACCAACCTTTCTTCAACAAGAGTTGTTTTCCTGTGTACCCTGATGAGAAGGATGGCTCTGGGAGAAACGGTGGCGAACAGAAGTATTCTGTTGCCTTTTTGGAAAATGTGCCTTGACTGATATCTTTAAGTTACTTTATAAAGACACCGAAGGAAGGCAACAAAAAAATTTGTCAGTGTGAGAGTAAAGCAAATTATTTTCTGTGTTCAGTAGACTGGTGGGTTTTTGTATGATGATTAATAAGGTATTAAAAAAAAATCCTGTTTCTTTTTGTTTTAGTTCTTAGTATTTTATAGTATTTTTTGGCTTGAGGAAAAAAAGCTAAAAATCATGAGGAAGCTTAGAACTCGAATCCTTTAGTATAAACCAGAATTACTATATTGAGATTTTTACTGCATTGGTTTAATGCTGAAATGGAGGCAATCTCTCTCACAAAATTCATGTACATCCCTTCTTTTCTCCCTCGCTACAGTATGCCCTTGCTTACCTAAAAGTCCATCCCCATCCCTACTTTATCATTGCCCTTCAGCTGCATATTCTTCCTCCCCAAAGTATATGCAGTTTTAAAGTGGGAGAGCCTCCTAGCAAAGTCAAGTTTGCTGCCAGTGACATTGTCCGAGAAGTCTTCTCCTTGGAATGTTTTTCCTTTGGATCCATCCAGAACAAATCAAGTTCTTTCCCCTTCAGGTTATGCTGCGAACTCATCGATTTCCTGTGCTTCTGGGTGGCTCAGGAGGGGTGGAGGAGGAGGAGGAGGAAGTAAGGAAGAAGTAGTGTAAAAGAATATTATTTATGCTTTTAATATTAATTATTTTCTGGTTTTAAGTCAAAGAGCGTATTTCTAATGTAAGAAAAATAGCCTGGAGCAAAGTCAGGTGTATTCTATGTATACATTAAGGTATACTCACATACGCTGTAAACTGAAATAAATAACATATGACTCTCTTATTTTTTCCTAGAGCTGATTTTTTTGAAGATGAAGCTATTCAGCATGTCTTGAAGTACAAACCATGGTGGGTTGATGCTCATAAAAGAATGACAGACTTGAAGAGGCAAAGTAATCAGGAACATGACACTCATACATTCGGTGAGAACATACAAAAATATATATGTATATATATCGACACACACTTGTTGCTTGAATGATAATTGCTGTGTTATGTTAGAAGGCCGTGTTGTGTTCTAGGTTATTGTTCTTAAAGGGAAAAAATATGAGTCTATCCTATATTTTTCAGTCTTTGCCATTCTTCATAGAGGAGTATTCTGTTAATTCTCCTCAAAGAAAATAAATTCTCTGAGGGTCAGTTATTGAAATCTTTGAAGCAGTTGTGCGTGGGGCAGTTTTTAAGATCTCAGAGGAGCTGCTAGTGTCAGTGAGTCATGGCATCTCCAATCCAACCAAACCAATCTTTGTGTAGTGATTGTCATAACTAGGAAATAAGCACAGCAGCGAAGGGACTGTCTCATCTGGTTTCAGTTTGGTTTTCCAGGTGTTTTTGACTAACTGGTCTCCCATTCCTAGTTGGATTTTCAGTGGAAGAAATAGTCAAACCTGGGGTTTGTGCCCACTTCCAAACATGGTGCAGACGCTTCACAGCAAGTTTTCCAAGAACTAGCTGTGAAAGATTGTACCAATATCAGCTCTTATCTCTGTTCTTGATAAGCACGGCTTCTGTAGGATGATTAATTTTATTTATGGAGTACCACAGAAGTTTGTGGCGTTTATTACGTTGCTGTTACTTTTATGGGTCTTGGAGACTTTCTGCAAAGGAAGCCCTTTTAGAAACTAAAAGGGATGGTTTCAGATTTAGTAGATGACCTCGTAACACCACTGGTAACAGATAACTGAGATTACCTTTCCATGCAGAGTGAGTGCAGAGAACTTGACAAGTTCCTATTATGCATATTCTTTTATTGTCCTTTGTTCATTTCCTATGTAGTATGAAAATCCGATGTTACTAAAGTAGATAATGATAATCCCTTCAGCAGAGGTTCTTAACAAATATTAGAGCACTAATAATACCTGCAGTTTCACATTTTCTCCAGGAGAACAATAACGGAATTTGGGAAATGTTGTATATTTTACTGTGAATGTAATCTGATCTTCATTACTGGTCTCTTTTCAGCCTCTGAAGCCAGAAATTGTTAATTATATGTATCACGAGCGTTTGATTTCAACAGGGCTTGACAAAGGTAGAAGAGGCTTGAAATTAGAATCTGAGGGGTTCTTTTGTTTGTTTTTACCCGTTTAATCCTTAGTAAATGAAACGCTGCTACTGTTTGCCTGTGTTAAGGAATATAATGAAAATGAAGAGCTGCTGGATGATTTTATTGATAAAGAATGTTTGTATTTCAAATTGAGATTCCAAAGAAAACCACACAGAAAACTGTGTTGCTGAGTTCTAGGGGCAGCAACAACAAACTAACTACTCGAAAGCCTGGCAAGCCTGCTAATGAAAGTTACTCAGAAAATGGGGCTGTATAAAGGATTATCTTTTCTCTAGGTCATTTGTTTTAACAGTTTCATATTTAATAAGGCTGATAAAAAAATTTAGTCTGAGCTTTGCATGGCTGAGTGAAGAGGTTCATGTAGTTTTGTGGATCTTTAGGTAATGTAAGTAACAGAGGCCATCTGGTGTTTGGGTTATGTTAATGGAAACAACCTACACTTTTCCTTTGAAAGACCTGCTTTCATAACCTGCTTTCCAATGGCAAAAGCGTCTGGGAATGGCAAGCAGCTGAATGAGGATCTGAAGCCATTGGAGTTTCCTAAACTGGAGTGAATTGTGGTGAAAGAAACCACCGTGAGAGGGAGTACAGGTTCCACTTGAAATTCTTTTATGAATGGAACAGAAAAGGGCAGGAGGTGGGGTCAGGCTCTTGGACCTGAAATCTGATCATCAATAGCACGAGTTCCCTGAGGTTTTTTTATTGCTTTTATGCTTTATCCAATCAAGGGGATGGTCTGGCCAATCTGAGTTACAGATTCAGGAATTCTTACAAGCTGAATGCCGTTTGCCCACATGTGTGTTACTATGTGTTGTAGCACGCGCGTTTAGCAAGTGGAAGTGACACAGGAAAGGCACACCAGAGAAAGAAGGGCTGTGCTAAGTGAAGAACCTTCTTCACTACTGCTGTAATTTCCACTAGAACTGGGGAGAGGTCTGGCTGTGTTAAGGCAAGGTGTGCTATACAGCCAGAAGGCCAAGGAGGTTGTCATTGGTGATAGAGTGTGGTTGGAGTAAGAAGCCTTTGAATACTAGTGCTTAGCTGTGAAAAGCTAAAGGGTACTCGAGCACAGGAGCTCTAGGGGCACAAATGTTCCATGCATTGCGGTGTGTTTCAAGGTGTTCTGTGAAGTGATGTGTGGTAATTCTCCCAGCCTGTGTATGCATGTATTCCCCTGCCGGTTGGTGTGAGGACAAACCTCTTTTTTCTTATGAAAATCAGATAAAAATGTCTCCTGTTTACTTCTGAACTTGTTCAAGGGCATAAAGGAGGAGGGATTGAAACCTTCATGCATTTTCTTTTTATTGCTTATGGAAAAGAGGCACAAAATGAAGAGTACCCAGATTTATTACTCTTTCCAGATTCCATATTCACGTCTTGTGTTACAGAAAGCATCTAAAATAAGGTAATTTCCATCATCTTCCATGATGAGAGCTTCCAAGCATATGGCTTGTAAAGAGAATTCAAATTTTGGGGTGTTTAAAACGTGTACAACTTGTGGTAGGTGCGTTGCCATGGCCAGCTTGCAGAAGTGTTTGTCTGTCCTGTGTGAAGGATGGTGATTTAGGTGATTAAACACGTGCTGTCCAAAGCCATTACCCAAGACCCCGGGAACCGAGAGGGATGATGCCAATCACGTGCTGGCTGATGGGCAGCATCTCATCCTGGGACAGGCTGCTGTGTGGTGTATCTTCTTAGAGGGTTATTTATTGAGGGTAAATAGCTGTTAACACAAGAAGGTGGGAGTGGTAAAATTAAAACTGGTGGCAGGTTGTAGTACAGGTGACCACAGTATTGAGGGATCGGCACTAGAATTTGACACCCGGTACCTTTAGGGTCCCTGTATTTTGTGCTCTGTTACAGCTACTGTAAGGACAGTTTCCACCTGCACAGTGTCTGTGGAATCAGGAGTGTCACTGACTTGTCAAGTTTCTACATGGAAAAGTGTGTTTAGTGTGGGAAAGTGACATAAAAAAATAGCAGATTCTTTAAAAGTAAGTTTTCTTATTGAGAAATACTGAATGAAGAAAAAGATTTTATATGTTACTTTTTTTGCTGATTTATATTGACATCCTTTTGGTTTTTATATTCATTGGTTTCTTGGAACCAAAACCTTGTTTACTTTTGTCTTTATAATGTCTTTGGCTACAAGGAGTAATTAAAAATACAAATGGATGTTGGGGTTTTTTTGGTGGCTTTTTTTTTGCATTTTTTTGTTGCGTTACAATCAACTGCAGACTTTGGTTAATTACTGCTCTTTACTGCTCATTAGCATTTAAAGTCTTCATCTCTCTTCTGTCCTTACCTTGAATGTATTTTTAATTTAACCTTTTTACTTTTTCTCCAGCCTGTGTGCATGGTTTCATGGTGTGTGTGTTTTGTCTTTTTAAAAATTTCTTCTTTTATTGTCCTAAATATCTTTTATTCCTTTTGTCTTTTTTTTTTTTTTTTCCATTTTACTGTGTATTGCAGTGATTCTTCTCTTGCCCTTTTTGCATTTGTATTTGTTTATTTTCCCCCTAGGCTTGTTAGCCACCAGGTTATGGTTTGGTTGAACCTGACTATCATCTCACTACGGGTAACATGTTTATAGCGAGTGTCAGGCCTGGGTAATTTCTTTTTCAAAAACTTTAAGGAATGGATAGATATTTGTTTGCAAGATTGAAGTATTTTCTCCAGAGAGGGAAATTTTATTTGGAACACCTGGTACTTTGCAGTGGGTTAAGGAACATCTTGTAACATCTACCTTTGGGAATTGTCTAGCCTTGTATTTTCTTCACGGTGAGGGAACACTGGAAGGGGCTGCCCAGAAAGTTTGTGAAGTCTCCTTTTCTGGAGATATTCAAAACCCACCTGGACACGTTCCTGTGTGACCTGCTCTGGGTGATCCTGCTCCAGCAGGGGGATTGGACTGGGTGATCTTGCAAGGTCCCTTCCAATCCCTGATGGTTCTGTGATGATGGTCCAGTTGTGTATGTTACGATGCTACGGAGAGTTTGCATTTTAGGGGAAGAAAACTTTATCTCGTACGTTTCATGAACTCCACTAGGAATTTCTTTGCCTTCTATGTAGAAGGGAAGTGTGGGTCACATTTTTGTGTTCCTCTAGAGTGTGGGTTTTCTGGAATCTAACAAATACTTGTTAGTAAAACTTGAACTTTTTTTTTTTGCTCTGAGGGTTGGACCGTTTCTTATCTCTAAGGGTAAGAGAGGATACTTTGGCTCAGCTGTGAGAAAACCGAATTTGAGGTTGTAGTCACTGATTAAGAAGAGTAGATCAGTAGTGGACTCAGTAATGCATATAATGAGTTTCTTAAGGAGACTACATACATCGTGACTGCCAACTGTAGCAAGCACATTGAGATGGCCTAGAAATACGAGAGTATTTCTCCTAAGGACATAAGTGTATTGCATCAGTCAGAACAGGTATTCTCTCTGTGATAAATTCCCAGATGATTTGAAGGAATGATTTGGCATCTTTGTAACAAAATTCTCTATTGCTATCATCATCAAAAGTGATTTTCAGCTTTATCTGATCTGCTGTAGCAGTCTTTGCTCGCAAACGTTTGGCTGTTTGCTTTTCAGGATTTCTTCTTCTTCTTTAGCTTCAGTGAGAAAACTTCAGGGTGAAACTGCCACTTGCATATGATTTTATAATAAATTGTGTCCAGGAGAGGGTTTTCTGGTGAAAGCTACCTGAAATTAGAATGCCTTTTTTCTTCCAATTGGACCTTCTTCTAACTATAAACCCCCTGTTGTGATATCTCATTAAACCCACCCTACTGTAGCAACTTACAAAGTGCTTTTATGTTATGTTTTTCAGAAACTAGTTTTTTTTTTTTTAAACGTGCTACAACATTGCACATATGGTTTCATGGATAATTTTAATATGAATGATAGAGGTGACTCACTGAAGAATCAATGCAATTTAAGAACTTGTAAAGAAATTTGCTGATAGAATATAGATAAATCATCTATATTTGTGATTTAAGGAGTACTATTGAACTGCATTACATTACCAGCAAAAGAGAGAACTGCCATAGAGTTGCTAAATTTTCCCTTTGTACTAGATCATAACAAGTGGAAAAGATTGGCTTTCTCAAGATGATATAAAAGCTGGATTTTCTTTTTTGTAGGATCTTGTAAATAAATGGAGACTGGCTTGACTCCAGAGAAATGCTCAGTTCATCAAGAAGTTTCCATAGGAATTTAAATCAAGTGTTTCATGGTTATGAAGCTGATAGAAACATTAAAAAAGTTCATAAAGAAGGAATGTTCAAAAATGTTTTTCCTAATTTGTAGTTTTATTTCTCGAGATGAGGTGTGTGCATATGTACGTGCCTGTGGCATCACAAACATTTGCTTCAAAACATGTCATAAAATGAGAAAGCTCGTAGAAACCTCCTGGGCTAAAGACAACCACATGTCTAATAGGCAAATTGCATCCCTGAGAATGTGGATCTGTGGAAAATGATGATAAGCAGTGTTTGAGGAGGAAAGTCTATAAGCACATTTGCAATCATCATCCTTATGACAGAGCAATAGGCAAGGGGTGTAAAAATGAACTTGGTTTACTAGGAGTTGTAACCAGTGCTGGACTCCCCCCTGACTCCCCGGGGGTTTAGCTGCCTGTGTCCCAGGGGTCCAGGGCTCTGGGTTCTTGGTTATGCCCAGCTGCAAAGCCTTGGCTCTTGCAGCTGAGGAACAGCTGTGAGAGAGTCTGCAGAGAAATGAGAACGGTATAATTGCAGGTAGGATTGTTGAGACAGGATCACTAGTAGCTCAAGGATTCCAGAGGTAAATACCAACGTGGAAGATAGAAACTGGAAAAACAGGGAATCATGTCGAGGCAGGAACCTGTTGGGCTATCAGGTGGAGTCTTTAGTGCTGATGAAGGTGGTGGCTCAGCAGTGTTCAAGGACCTGTTGCAGGGAACCACAAAGTCTGACCCTTTCCAGGTGCCTGCCTCATCTCAGTGTGGGAATTGTTGATTCTTTTACACCTTTTAAGTTTGTACATCTCTCCTACAGCTTTTCTTTGCTCCCAGCTAAGTATGCCAGAACATAGTGACTCAAAAATGGGGTGGTAAAAGAGTAATTGAAGAGACATTTTGATCTTAATTGTAATGTTTTGGTCCTGTGTCCCGGCCTGCCCCCCCCCCCCAGTTATAATCCAGTGAGTTAAGGGGTACATCGTGTACCTACCCCTAGCACTCAGGGCTTGTTTGGAAAGTGTAACAGAAATGCTCCATTAGGCTTCTTCCCGTCCTCAGGTGCATCTCCTTGAATGTGAGTGGTATTTTAAACTCAGTCTGGTTCCAATGTTACTGGTGCTTGAACAAATCACAGTGTGGGAATTCCTTAATGTGAGAAAGCATCAGTTGTTGAGCTAGTGACATTCTTTTCTCCTCTCAAGTCACCTTGTGCCTGTAACTTTCTTCTGTGGTTTGTCCTGTTGGGTAAATCAGAGCCTGTAGACATGGAACGCCTGTGCTCCTCTTAGCTCTGGCTGTTTTCATTGTACTAAAAGGCTTCTTGATTTACTTTGAGTTTGTACAGAGTCGGCTTCCAGTCAGCTATCTGCTTAATCTCTGCTGTTACTTCAAGGCAAATCTGCCATCCTTTTTGAAGTGTTTCAAGGACTCTTCAGAAGGGTTACTATTCAATAGTCAATTTTAGCTATCCATGTCTATACCACTGTTTCCTCGAGGAATACTTTGATGCATTGTCGCAGCATGCCTGCTGTCTTGTCATCTTCCCTGTGCAACCCAAAGAGAAGGTACTGAGTGAGAAAATTCTTTGCGTTGGCTCAATATAGACATTCTTAACTAAATGAGGTACAGAGAAGAGACACAAAATAAGGTGGTCATCAATGGTGGACACCATAACTCTTTGGAATGAAATGCAGCTTTGATTTTCTTCACTCGATGGAAGGATGTTGTCAGGCAGTGTAAACGAAGCTCCTAAATCATGCTTAGGTCATGAGTTGAAATTGATAAGGCTTGGAAATACAATACCTTTCTTTTTTTCCCCTATCTCTGTTTCTCTAGTTCTTACCCTTTTTGAAAATAAGAAAAGAAAATGGGTTTTATTATGGTATTTTCATATTTTTATCCTATACAATGTGGAGTTAAACTTCAGTTTACTAGGATCCTGACTGCACACCCATCTCTGTAAGATACCCAGTTATCCATAGAAATGCTTGGCGCTTCCAGATGGGTTCAAAATTCCCAGAGTGTACATTGCAAGGCTGGAATTTGACTTTTAAAGGAATATATCAGAGTTTAATAGAAGTTTTTGTGGAAAGTAAGAATGATTTAGGCTTTTTCCTAAGGGATGATTGACTGGTGATTAGTAACACACTTCTTTTTAAAGAGACTGTTGAAGTAGTATTAGTGCCTATTAAAATGAATGTGCCAGCTTTAAATTCATAATCAATTATCCTTTTACTTTTTATAGTTGTCTTCTCTGAGGAGGAGAAAGAGCAGCTGAGAAAGTTCACAAATAAATCTTATCTTCTGGATAAAAGAAGCCGTCATCAAGTATATCTTGGTTTAATTGACATCCTTCTGGCGTACTGCTATGAAATCTGTGTCAATGAAGGAGACAAGAATGTAAGTTAAAAAAAAAATAAAAATTAGTGTGTTTTAGCAGCCTGGACCCTGTACTGTCATTTAGATAACTCACAACTTCCAGAAATTAAAAATATATAATTGAATTAAAATGTGAGAGGCTGTATGTCTAGCTTGAGCTGTTGGGATGCGTGTGGGGATTAATATGATTTCTAAGTACTTCTGTTCTAGAGCAGCATTTTGGCTGTAGGAGAGAAGTGGAATTGCAGGAGACTCCAGACAGTTGTTCGTTTCTGCTTTAGTTTGTATTGTGGTGTCTTGATTTATGTAAATGCAGATTTCACAACATAATCATTCTTTTATATTGATGCTTCTTCCCTCTGTTTTTTGGACAGTACTGCAATAGGTGTGTTTTGTAGTAACGCCACTACTGATCTGGATTCTGAAAAAGCATGTGAACTCATTAAGTCTGTAGGACTGAAACTGTGTTTAGTGCTTTATATGAGCTACCCTTATGCCTTTAATGCAACTGATTTTTTTTTTTTTTAGTTTTTTTTGTGGTGTTGCTTTGTTGTTGTTGTTGTTTTTAAAGCTTACGCACTGAGAGTGGAAGGTGTTTCCTGAGGTCTTCTGGAAACCAGAGCAAAGCATTTAAAATTGTTTAAACTGACACACACTTAAAAAATAAAATAAAAAAAAAATCCTACTACAGAGTTTTCTTTTCCTGGTATTCAAACACTGGGGGGAAACAGAAAGGTGTGTTTCCATTTTCAGGATTCTGGTGTTTGCCCATCTCCTACCCAAGCAGCAGCCAGGTTTATTTTGTATTCTGTAACGTGGCTTTTTTCAGGATATAAAGAATGGAGCAGATTGCAATGATTCCATGCTGTTCTGTGCACAGCTTGCCTTTTTGAACTGGACTTTCTTCCCAGATACAACTTTGTGCTGAGCGTCTCCTCTGTTGATACTAATCAATGAGATGTTTTCTTAAGGCTTTTTAATCAAAATACTGGAATGTCTAAGCAAACCGTTCTGTCTTAATCAGACTGAATTGCAGGGCATGGGTTTTCAGATGTCAGGCAGGAATGTCCAGACCTGCTTATTCAACAGAATAATCTAGGATGGTCATTGTATTGTGTGTTACTGGTGCACAGAATTGCAAATGTACGAGGGTCACAGCTGTGCAATTCTTGTTTGCTCTTTGCAACAACTGTGTAATATTATGTGGGGTGGTTTTTTCCTTTTTTTCATATTTTTTTTTCCCTTTTTACTAGGAAAACCAAGACATTGAGGCCACACAAATCTTTACTAGAGCCAGGATTCTAGATCAAGACCTCCTGGCTTTTTGTCCTAGTCATCCCACTAGATAAAACTACCACACAAATACCATGAATCTGTCACATTTTAAGAATAATGATGTTTTACATGTGCAGGGCTTTGGGGACCCCTTCTGAAAGCTGAAAGTCTTGAGCTGTTTTCACACAACAAGGCACTGTAGCTCAAGCTTTGTTGATACAAGTTTCTGTTGCTTGGTGAAAGAGACAGAATTCCACAAAAAAAATAGCATTTTTCTACCATTGCTGTTGTATTTTAAAGGCTTTGTGCATGAGCTAGATATTCCCAGTACAGAAACCAATTCAGTTATTTAACATCTGCATTGCAATATAATTTTTAAGGCTGTCCTGTGGCCATTTCAATGCACGTAATATAATTACTGCTTCATATTCACAAAGGTTTTTAAAATTGCTGCCAGAATGTTATCTTAAATACTTTGCCAGCAGTCTTGAATGTTGAATTAGATAATGCTTGTTTTATGGCCTTCTCTAAAAATCAGGTTGAATCGGCCTGGAACATCAGGAAACTGAGTGCGACGTTGTGCTGGCTGGAGGTGAGTTAAACCTGAAGTTTTGTGTGATGTGTTTGCTGTCTTGTTTGGTTTTGGTGTTGTATGTTGTTTTTGTGGAAAGCTTACTCTTTCATCAAGTGTCTGTCCCCTTTTTAATAGATGTTACAAGAAATTGATCGTGGCTTCTGGGCTTCCAGCTACTGGAGGCCTCGAGATGCCGGAGTACGACCTCTCATCTGTCTGGGTGCTGGGCCACCTTCTGGCCCATTCTGGAAAAGCTAAGGATGGGCACTATGGAAAAGCTGCTCCTCTACACACTGTCCTTAGCTCCGGGGTTTGATTCGCAAGTCCTGACCTTTATTTAGGAATTAATTGTAATTATTCCTCACATATGTTGCACACTGTGTGTGTGTGTGCAACTCCATGCTTAGGGTGAGAAAACGCAGCTTTCCAGCTCCTGGATCAGAAATTGGAGACATCTAACTAGGCTGTTAAAATAGAAAGAAAGTATAGGGCATAAAAAGCAGGGAATGTAACTTCTTAGTGTCCTTGTGTCCTTTTAAGTCCTACCTCCGATAGGTGTTTTAATAATGTTTGAAGATGGCAGACCTTAATAAAGCAGCTTATTGTTCAGTTCTGGGCCTTTTGACTGCAGAGTATTTCTTCTGCCTTCACAGTTCATCATTCTGCAGTTCCTTGCTCCTCTTCTTGGCTGTAAATCAGGTGGCTTCTGGCCTCTCCTCTGTTCTGCTGTGCCTTCAGAGGCTGTTGAAGAGCGGAACTGGGAAGCCCAGAAGCAAACACAAACCTGATGGTAGGAAAAGCTCTTAGAACTCAATCAAAAGGTGTTAGGTTTGGTTTCTTTCACCTGCCATGGAGAAGCTGGATTCCATATTCTTGTGTTTCTCGGTTCTGTAGTTGAGCTGTAGAACTGTTATCTCATTAAGGCTTTAATGGTTGTGTGATCTTTCAAACACACTGAATACTTTGCTTTCAGGTTTCTTGCAGAATTAGTGGACGTGTGTTGCTTCACCTGCCCCCTTCTTTTCACCCCTTGTGCTGCATCCTGATTTATGTAGTTGCTGCTAGCTAGCCCTTTGAAACCAACACAGGTTGGAGGAAATAAACTCAATTCTATTCTTTGCACTTTAGGATTGTTTACTGAAAGCACAGAGGCCTACGTAATTAAGTTGGTACAGAGCTGGAAGTGGAAGGCACCTAACCTGGCCTGTAATCTGTTATTTCTTATGATGGCAGCAAGCTGGGAAGAACTGTCCTGTCCTCATTCCCCCAGTTACTGAGCCAAGTCTGAGTTTGCAGGATCAAAAATGAAATGTAACTGGATTTTTGGGTTCAGTCCTTCAAACATTTCTAGTGGTGGCAATTGTTATATTTAGTCACAACCTGTTCTGAGGCAACTGGTTTTCTGGATCTGTTAGTTTTAATTTGTTTCCAGTTGGATGATCTGCAGGAGCAAGTCACCAAGGAGAACAGTTAAAATGCAGTGATGGCCTGAACTTTCAATTATTATCTTCTTTCAGATCCATATCAGAACATAGCGAAGGAGTTTCCTGCATGTGCTTATCCTCTAATGTAGCAGTTCTTGGTGCAGCCTGTGCCAACAGTGTATTTCACACCCAGAAAATGCAGTCTCCTGGCACCAAGCTGTTAATAACTGTATCTGCTCTACAAACCCTGTAGAGGCGGGTGTTTTCATCGAACTGTAAACAAAATTGCCTCGGCTATGGTTTCTTTGAACTGGCTGCCGTGTTGCTGTGCGTGACACGTACACACCTTAGGCTCTAAATATTAAATAACAAAGCATAAATTATTAAATGCTTACCAGTGATCCATTAAAATGAAAAATGGGTTGAGGTAGTCACATAATGCGAAAAAGTGCTGGCTGTCAGCAAAGCATTTTTATTAATTTTAATTAATTGAGAATTCGAGATGAAATAGGTATTTTTACTTGAATTCATAAATGGAATATTTGTCTTCAAAAGTGAAAGCTGCAAAGGAAATGATTCTCTTAAAGTCTTGAATAACTCATTAATGCTTCTGGTCTGAGTAAATTAGAGGTCTTCCTCACTTGTAGAGGAGAACAATGAACTGCTTTCCCTGAGCAGATAAATTTATCCCTGTCTTGAAGATCTGTACTTCTCATGAAAGGCCGAGTCCTATATCATTTTTAAAGATCTTACATGTACACATGTATTTTGTTAATATCATGTGGTTTTAATTTTTCTTTATTCTTAAAAGGCTTTTTATAGCTTCCCCTTAATATATATATGTAATAATGCGAGACAGATGTAATTTATTGCTTTAATCTAAAGAATGGAAAACTCTTGAGTTAGATGTTTTAGTCTAATGTTCTCTATGTTCTTTTTTTTAATTCAAGGACTTCTGCTATCCTGCCATACAGACTAAATGTACAGTGTCTTGTTTCTATTTAACATCTTGATTTCCATATCTATTAAAATCCAGATTTTTAGATGCATAATATATAAAGTATGCCTTTTTTTTTTTTTTTTATTCTGCTATGACTTTAAAGGAAAGCAAATAAAAATCCAATTTCTCTGTATTGAAAAGCACACAGACTAATTCAGATCTTTCACCCACACACGCAGAGTTTCAGTAGCATTCATGATGTGCTGGTGTCTTTTGGAAGAAGAGTGCTGTGCTATCCCCTACACAGACATTTTGGATTAGTGACACGTGCCTTCAGTGACACAGTCAGGATACTGGAACTAGGTAAGTTTTTTTAGTGATTGGAAGTGATGCCTGTGTAGCCACGCTGTTTGTATGTCCGGGGGGTTTTTTAATAACTTTTGAATCCTTTGGCCAGTTTCACCCAAACTTGATAGATACCAACGTTTCTGGACAATCTTGCGTTTTGTGAAGATGGGGCTGGGGAGAGAAGAGAACAAAATTAGTGTCCTTACCAGGAAAAAGCCCTTAAAACAACTAATTTATTAGTCAGTGGACAATACATGCAGTTGGGCTGTGAATTCAGCTGTATTATTCACACCAGAAAAACCTACACAGAGGAAGTGTTACAAATGTCTCATCCTTAGAAAAATGTTTGATCTGACCTTGTATTTTCAGAAATCAGGATAGGCCAAACGTAATTTGTAAAGATTTAGGGAAAAGATCTTTAAAGTATTTTCCTCTATACTGTATTTGTCTGTAAAGAGATTTTTCTGTTGGAAAAGAGGCTTCATTAAAACGTTCTGTTATCACAGGTTAGATACGATAATGTTTTAGACCCCATTCCAAAGGTGTCTGAATTTTTTATTTCAAAGCAGGAGTCACTTATAGGTACAAGTATAGCAACAGTCCTGGTGTTTTCTGTTGTTCTTTGTGTTCTTTAATTACCCGACTGAAACCCTGTTAAAAAAGATTGGAAACATTTCTGGTAACTTTCATGATTTGTCTCTGTTTAAGGGAAGCTTTTAAAGCATCCTCTTCATTTGCTCCAGCTGTTGATTAAGTTCTGCTCATCATGCTTTTGCAGTGGCAAATCTGGATGTTTTCCTGCGCTATTTACTGTTTGGAAGAACTATTGGTTTAATTTAACCCTTGTCAGTGATGTTAGGATTTTGACAGGAAGGAAGCTTACCCTAATGTTGAATTGCCAGCTTCTTTTCTTAGAATTAATCTTTTCTTGTGTGTTGGTTTTTTTGTTTGCTCATTGGTTTGGTTTTTTGTAACTGAACAAGTCCATTAATCACTTTCTTTTTTTCCTGTTCTAAATAACTGTATTTGACATCTGCCCATCTTTATTCCTAAACTATTCCACTGCTTGTGACAGTTTAATACTAACATAGGGAATCACGCATTGGAGGGCAAGGGGTAGTTTTGTGGTTCAAATTCCATGTTACGATTCTTTGTAGGATTAGGGCAAAATGGTTGAGATGTCTCTGTGTTAAGTCCAGAATAGAAATCCTGAATTTGTAGCAGCATCAAAACTCTTTTTGCATCATATTTCTTTTAGTACATCCTATATAATTTTTCTCTCCTAGGAGCAGATGCCAAAGTCTCTGGCTTGTGTGTTTTTTTCTTAAATTTCTGCTTGTTATTAGGAAAATAAGGCCGTTCTAAATAAAAACCAAGTGGAGCTTTTCATAAAAAAACAAGCAGTGAATACCATGAAAACTGTTTTCTTGAAAAATAAATAATTTTTTTTTAAAAATTGTTTAAAACTGAAGAACTGACTGCACACTGCATGTTTGTAGCTTTGTTTTGTTTCACTTTCAGAAGGGGAGCTGGCATCATCCTAATGACTGCAAATTACTCTTTCAGCAGCGCCATTCTTCTTGTATTCCTTGTTTCTCCCAGACAGCTTTCGTGTCACAGTGCAAATTTTCCAACCTATGGTTACTCCAGCTTCAGTTGTGCTGTTGTACACAATCACGTTAGTATCTTGGGTTGTTCAAGTTACTCACTCTTTACTCAAGTTACTCAAGTTACTCGCTCTTAAAGTTTTCTATTTGTTGTGAGTTACTACTCAAAAAAAAGCATTGAGGGTTGGTTTTTTTGACAGAGGAATTGCTGAGCAGCAGCACTTTGGTTGATGTTGGTTGTTTTTTTTCCAATGCTTATGAATTGAAGGGTTAAAAAACACCCCCACAAATGGCAATATTAATTTCTACGACTGTCAACAATTATTGACAGTTCAAAATACCATTTACATTTTACCAGTTGAGTAGTGAAGATACAGGCTCTCCTCCTTCATTCTGATAACAAAACTGAAATCATACAGCGCTTCCAGCCCTTTAGATTGTTTTCTTAAGAGGAGAGTATATCACAGGAAAGCTTTTTGATTTTCTTTTAATGTTATGATGGAAAGTGGTATTGGAGTGAAACATTCAATGACAGAACAAAATGTTCTCAGTAGTTTGGTAGGGGAGGTAACAATACCTGTGCCAGGTTTCCTGCTCCATCCTCCTATGCTGGACACGTGGCTGCTGTCGCCTCCTTCCTCTCTGCTTCCAAAGCACAGTGGCCCTAGTGGTGCTCATCGTCATGGTCCCCTTGTGTCACCCACCATGGCCTTGCTCCAACAGCGAAGTCCCCATCGTCTCTGGAGGAGCAGTTGGGGTTTTGCCAACTCATTCTCTGCTGGCACGGGAGACAGGCTAGCCTTGGCTTTTCTGACCTCGGTGATTTGCATAAAAATTACTGCCATCGGCTTTAAAAGAAATTCAACTTGCTTTAGCTGGTGGCTGTAGATGGAATGGTTTAGGAGCAGCGGAGGAAGGGAAACGTGGCAGGTCTGGCTCCGTTCTCTGTGTGTGGGTGCAGTGCCTGGTTGCCTGGGAAACGGTGCGGGATGGGGCAACCGGCTCCTCCGCAGAGCTGGCCCTGGATCCTCAAGATGCTGAAAAGGCACGTGCAGGCTTCAAGAGAAGAGAATGTGTGTTCATTTCAAGTGGAGCTGTTCGTAAGAGAGAGGAGGGCACTCATCGTGAGTATGAGCTCTGATAATCTCTAGGTGATGTCAGGAAAGCAGACACAACCATATTACTTCATCCATGTGGACTTAAATCTATTGGCAGGGGCATCAGCAAGTCAGCAGTGTAGTGATAAAAGTCATGGTGGTTAACATTAACTTCTGGAAGTTCAGGGGTTTGTGTATCAAATGAGTTTTTACTATTATGGTGTGTGTACAGTGTAAAAAGTGCTAAGTTTTTTAAATAGGCAACTGCCAAAGAATTGTGAAAGATACAGAACTGATGGATTACTGTCTCTCATCAGGAGCTGGGGAAAGGAAAAGCATGTGTGTCTGTGTATTCTTAAAAGAAATAAGTTTATAGATAATGCTTCCACTGCCAAGGCAGACTATTTCAAAGTGTTTCCTCCTCCAAACATCAGTGCAAGTTGAGCCATGCTTTGGAGAGATTTGTTTTACAAAATACTTTGCAAACTGTGCAATGTGCAAAGCACGGTACTTGGAGCATTAAATACTCTGTTACCCTCTTTGTTTACTGGAAATAGTGGATTACCAGTTTGGCAATGTATTGTAGTACATGTGTGATGAACGTGGGTAAAAATGACTGTCAAGTAACATCTGTGATTATCTGTAATCATCTATGATTCTGTGATAATAAATTCAATTAAATAGTACAACAAAACTTGATTTTCATGTAGATGCAAGAGGACTGGTGTTTAACTGAAGGGAAGAATTGCTTTGAGTTGACCTCATCCTGAGGTCCTTGGCATATCTTCGTCCTCTGTTCCATGGCTTGCTTAACTCCAGCATACAGTGAATTTTAATAAATTACAGAATGCTACGGGGTTGGAAGGGACCTCTGGAGATCATAGAGTCCAACCCTCTGCCAGAGCAGGTTGCACAGGAACACATCCAGGTGGGTTTTGAATGTCTCCAGAGACAGAGACTCCACCACCTCTCTGGGCAGCCTGGTCCAGGGCTCTGCCACCCTCAAAGTGAAGAAGTTCCTCCTCATGTTTAGATGGAACTTCTTGTGTACTAGTTTGTGCCCATTTCCTCTTGTCCTCTCACTGGCCCCTTCCTCTTGACGCTCATCACCCTTTAAGTATTTGTAGGTGTTGATCAGATCTGTGCCCCCAAGTCTTCTCCAGACTAAGAAGAACCAAGTCCCTCAGCCTTTCCTTGTTAAGACACGTGCTCCAGGCCCCTCATCATCTCTTTAGCCCTACAATGACAATTCTAGGACTACAAAAGAAGACTTTTAAACCTAGCACCTTTTAGGTTTCCTTTGCCTCGCCTTTCAGTGAGGTGAACTGATGTAGGTGCCAAAAAAATCCCTGAGCCTGTTTGTCTTTTGGCTTCATCAGTTCTGTGGTCCTGTTCTGTGAAATTTGAACCACAGAGAAATAGGCCAAAAATCATCTGTGTGTTATGGAATATCCTATATTAAGGCTTAAGTAGCATTTGTTCTTTACCTCTTAGTTTTAACCCCTGTGGTAAGGAGTTAAATGCAGTGTGGCATAAGGACTTCTTACAAATAAGGTGCATGTATAAGAAGCACATTCTGAAAGCAGAAGGTTGGTAGTTTGTCGTTGCTCTGTGTGTTTGCCTGTTTGTAGGGGTCTCTTTCCTTAATTCTGGCTGGATTTGCAGCCCCTCTGATTAGAGGCCCGTTAAGCTACTACAATCCAGAACTTTAATTTGTGAAGAAACGCTACTGTTTATTGAGAATTAGTCGGAGTCACTAACATTGTTACTTGGCAGATGAGTAACAGTAGTGGATATTGTTAAATGGTTCAAGCTGGCAGCTTGACAGCCAGAACAGTAAAAAAATTAGTGAAATTTTAATTCCACATATCAGTTCTTTTTAAAAGATCACACTTCTTTTTAGTCAAAATACTTACATTTGACAAGCTTGACTTGGCAAGCAGTGATGGTGATACGATCTCAAAGTTCAGCAGTTATATTTGGGGTTTTGCTTTCTTTTCCTGACTTTTCTTCAGTTGGTCTCTTCTAAAACCAGTGGAGTTTTTCCAGTTCTGTTTGCTGTGGCTTTTCACTCTCCATGTTCTTTCTCCTTATTGTTGTCTTCTACATTCTGTAGTTGTCGTTCTCTGTCGTTATTTTATCAGTGCGGAATTACATAAAAACCAAACAAATATTGTGATTTTTGTGCTTGAACAGNAACCTTTTTACCAACTTGCCCCAGAAAACTAAGGGAGGAGATTCCAGCTAATTGAAGGTTATATTAATCAATTCTTCATAAACAACGGTTGCATATGAAGAAAATCAAACAGACTAAAAAAGAGATTTCAGGTTGTGGAATGAGATAACATTCAAATTTTTAATCTTTTACTGTATTTATCAACTGTATGTCAAATGGCACCTTCTTGAGTCAGAGTTTTTCTTGGGGATCTATTTGCCAAATGATTATTCAGTAACTAACTGAAGTAAGAAAAGTTCTGCTTAATTTCAGACAGTGGGTAGATGGCGGGCAACGCCATCACTTAACGCTGGCTGACACAAATAGGGTTACTTTTACTTCAGATTAAATGATGGGGCGTTACTTTTTTGTTACCTGAGAGTTACTGTTCAGCTTGCTTTTTATTTTTAATATGGTATGATGTATGACTCTGCTGAAGTTTGGGCCGGCACAGCTCAGGGAGGTAGAAAAGCTGGAGGAGGTGGCTTCTTTGGCTGTAGAGAATTACATGCATGACAGTACCCTGAGGCTTCACTTTTGCAGAGAGATTCATACTGAATTCAGAGGCTCTGCCTCCCCATCGATGTGGGTACTGAAGGGCATAGTCATATTACTGCTGTTCTGTGACTGTGAATCAACTTGAAGTTACAAGATGGTTGTGGAGAGTGTTGTTATTAAAGCCTCAAAGGGAAGAAGATGGTGAAGATTGTCTATTATGATTTCTAGTGAGTTACAACAATAACAATCTGTTTCCAGGAAAAGCTGCAGTTTTGAAGTGCCTGCTGGATATTCACAAGATTTTTAGGGAGAATGACCCTGCCTACATCCTTAATGATCTCTTCATTACGGACTATTGCATCTGGATTCAAAAAACCAAGTAAGTTCTTAAGTAGTTATTGATGGGGAAAACATTATCAGTGTACTTCATCTATGAACAACTGTCAGTAAAGTCAGAAGAAATGCTGTCTCCTATAAATGGGTATGTGAGTAATCTTTTTCATGTGGTAACCTTGGCTCTCCAGCTATCCTTACTACGTAGGCAAAAACATTTTGGGCATCTTTTTACGTAGTGACATCAGTGGAGAAGGGAGGGAGGAATTGCATTTTAATTACAAATGTGAATTTTCATTAATATATTAATGATTTGGTGGGGTGGGGAATGTTTACATAGCACTTGAGTAACATTAGGAAAAAGGCTGTAAGCCAATCCTAATTCAGGATTGAATTTATAACTTCCAATAGAATTGACAACTTCCAGCTCTGGTCAGGTGCACATTTACAGCTGTATGAAGCAGTTGATTTATGGACTGTAGCACTTGTACCAACGGACTATTAGCACCCAAGTAAGTGTCACAAATCTCTCTGCACGGTGTCCCCTTGCTCCTGTGGTTGCTTGCCAGCTCGCTCTCCGGGCAGTGTGTTGCCGCTCCAATGTCACTTGAGAGGGAAGAGGGACTCTGCTGGATTAGGTGAACAAAGAAAGCTACATTTTCAAATCTTACTAAGCATTATATTGTTCTTGTCAGATTTATTCTGTTTTTCATACAGATTTTGTTTTTTCTCCATCACACTTTGTCTTCACAGCCTTCTCTGAAGGCCCACAAAAGTATGTGTATGAGTTGCAAGTAGTATTTCTCTCAAAAGGAAGGTCTTAATAATATAAACACAAAAAATGCCATTGTCATGTTTGTTAATATAGCAACATAGAGACTCATAAAACAGTGGTTAAAACCAGTCTTTGTGTTCTAGCTCACACTTCAGTGAGAGACCATAGGGAAAAAAATAATTTCCTGTGTGCACAAGAGACAAGAAGCAGAGAGGGGATGTAGAGGGAACTTACTAATAATCATGATCAGAGAGTGGAACATGAAGGAGAACTGAGCCAGCCTGCCATAGGCTGTGTATTTAGGTGTAACCTTCCTAGTACTTCTTAAAGAATTAGATGCTTCTGTTTGTAGCTGCCCATTACACGTTGTAGGTGATGGTGTTTCTTACTCTTCTCTATATTCTTTCAATGCCACTGTCACTAGAGGAAAACAATGCACAAAATCTAAAGCAACTACAGGTGTTTCCAAACACTTTGATTCATCAATCTTGATTAGCTACAGGAACAGCCAGTTCATTTTATGCTGTCATTTTCGAGGAGACCTTTTTTGGCCACACCTGAAATACAAGTACGGGGAAATTCACGTTCAGGCTAAAGATGAGTTGAAAAAGTGCAGTACATGAAGAAGGAGAAAGTTATTTCATGCATCTTACATGAAGAAATGAGTCATAAGACAGTAATATCACTGCTGCCCATATCAATAAATATAAAGTCTAGCAAGTCAGCAATAAAAACCAGGTCTTTCTTTAAATACAGCAGAGGAAAATGTATGGTAGATATAAGTGACTGATACATTAACACGGTTACTCCCAGACTCATACATTATGTACCAGTTAAGCAGAACTGACAGCTTCTGGAAAGAGGACAATTACACTATCTTATTGTCATAATGACATGGCACAATAGTTGTCTGTCATTAGGAGAACGAGAGAGAGAGAGGAACTGCAGAAGCCATTCCTATTTTTAGGGTCTGAATCAGGGAAGCACTTAAGCACACACCTAAGTCATTCCTGTTCAGCCCAGCAGTGAAGCCTGTGCTTGAAATTAAGCATGTGCAAAGTGAACAGGAACGCTCTGGGTTTTCCTTTACATCAAAGGGAACAGCAAAGTTCACTTGTCCTTCAGAGAACGACAGATGTAGAAATGAGCAGCTGCTTGTCTGTTAGGGAGGAGGGTTCCCCGCTCCCCAGGGTNTGTAATTTTATCCATGTTCAGGTATCACAGCCTAGGAGGAGCCAGCCTCTTGGGAGAAGGTTATTAGATTCTATTTGCAGTAGTGGTTGTTTTCATTTGAATGTGGGGTGGGGTTTTTTTTCCCCTTNAGTGAGGCACCTGGAGAGTGGGGCGGAACATCTCCCATTCCAGGGGAAGAAGGTAATTGCTTTTGTGGTGAAAATGCTTTGGGAGGAGAAGGTAGTTACAGGTATTTTTGTTGTGGTCTCTCAAAGACCCGCCTGGATGCAGTCCTAAGCAATGTGCTCTGGGCAATCCTGCTTTAGGAGGGGAGTTGGACTAGATGATCCCTAGAGGTCCCTTCCAACTCTGACAATTCTGTGAATGAAGTTATTTGCGTGTCTGACCAGCCTGGATATGCTCTCTGGTTTGTTTCTTAGCTATTCTTTGCCCCATGCAAGCTTCATTAACTCTGTCTCCTTTTTCTCCTGTGTCTTCATAGCTGTATTCTCAGGGTGCTCTCAAAATCTGTGGATGGTTTTTCTTTTCTTCTCCTCTTTCCCTGGTATGTAACCAAGTCCTAGTGGAGGTTGGGGCCTCTTTGTTTGAACAGTTAAAACAGACTGTAGGTTCTTTTAAGTGAAGAATGAGCTGGAAGCAAATCTTTTTAGCTCACCTGTGCTGGCAGAGAAAAGCCTGGGAGCTCCAGGTTTAAAGAAGAATAAAAAGTTTGGCACAGGCAGAAATGTAATGGATATATCAAGTGGTACTAAGTGTACAGGCCTAATCCAGATTAAGCCGCCAGGAGAGGAACACCACTGGTAGGTACTGGCTATTAAATACTCAGTGTGGCAACAGAAACCTGACAGCCAACAGCGTGTCGATAGCTGGTTACAAATCTGGTTGGAGACCATAGCTTGGCTGTGGCTAAATTAGATGAATAAACGGATGTGTCACTGGGCTGGCAAGAGATGATTTATTTTTAGCATAATGTATAGAGAATTGGAGATGATTAAGCTGCTGAATAAAACCCATGCAGGTGGCTAGTAGTCTGTTGGGAATGGTGAGTACAAGCTGGTTCTTTAATTCTAAGGGTACTTTTTTTTTTT
>VXBJ01003717.1:2663673-2725938 GCA_013400055.1 Nycticryphes semicollaris
CCAATGTCACTTGAGAGGGAAGAGGGACTCTGCTGGATTAGGTGAACAAAGAAAGCTACATTTTCAAATCTTACTAAGCATTATATTGTTCTTGTCAGATTTATTCTGTTTTTCATACAGATTTTGTTTTTTCTCCATCACACTTTGTCTTCACAGCCTTCTCTGAAGGCCCACAAAAGTATGTGTATGAGTTGCAAGTAGTATTTCTCTCAAAAGGAAGGTCTTAATAATATAAACACAAAAAATGCCATTGTCATGTTTGTTAATATAGCAACATAGAGACTCATAAAACAGTGGTTAAAACCAGTCTTTGTGTTCTAGCTCACACTTCAGTGAGAGACCATAGGGAAAAAAATAATTTCCTGTGTGCACAAGAGACAAGAAGCAGAGAGGGGATGTAGAGGGAACTTACTAATAATCATGATCAGAGAGTGGAACATGAAGGAGAACTGAGCCAGCCTGCCATAGGCTGTGTATTTAGGTGTAACCTTCCTAGTACTTCTTAAAGAATTAGATGCTTCTGTTTGTAGCTGCCCATTACACGTTGTAGGTGATGGTGTTTCTTACTCTTCTCTATATTCTTTCAATGCCACTGTCACTAGAGGAAAACAATGCACAAAATCTAAAGCAACTACAGGTGTTTCCAAACACTTTGATTCATCAATCTTGATTAGTTACAGGAACAGCCAGTTCATTTTATGCTGTCATTTTCGAGGAGACCTTTTTTGGCCACACCTGAAATACAAGTACGGGGAAATTCACGTTCAGGCTAAAGATGAGTTGAAAAAGTGCAGTACATGAAGAAGGAGAAAGTTATTTCATGCATCTTACATGAAGAAATGAGTCATAAGACAGTAATATCACTGCTGCCCATATCAATAAATATAAAGTCTAGCAAGTCAGCAATAAAAACCAGGTCTTTCTTTAAATACAGCAGAGGAAAATGTATGGTAGATATAAGTGACTGATACATTAACACGGTTACTCCCAGACTCATACATTATGTACCAGTTAAGCAGAACTGACAGCTTCTGGAAAGAGGGCAATTACACTATCTTATTGTCATAATGACATGGCACAATAGTTGTCTGTCATTAGGAGAACGAGAGAGAGAGGAACTGCAGAAGCCATTCCTATTTTTAGGGTCTGAATCAGGGAAGCACTTAAGCACACACCTAAGTCATTCCTGTTCAGCCCAGCAGTGAAGCCTGTGCTTGAAATTAAGCATGTGCAAAGTGAACAGGAACGCTCTGGGTTTTCCTTTACATCAAAGGGAACAGCAAAGTTCACTTGTCCTTCAGAGAACGACAGATGTAGAAATGAGCAGCTGCTTGTCTGTTAGGGAGGAGGGTTCCCCGCTCCCCAGGGTGAGTGAGGCACCTGGAGAGTGGGGCGGAACATCTCCCATTCCAGGGGAAGAAGGTAATTGCTTTTGTGGTGAAAATGCTTTGGGAGGAGAAGGTAGTTACAGGTATTTTTGTTGTGGTCTCTCAAAGACCCGCCTGGATGCAGTCCTAAGCAATGTGCTCTGGGCAATCCTGCTTTAGGAGGGGAGTTGGACTAGATGATCCCTAGAGGTCCCTTCCAACTCTGACAATTCTGTGAATGAAGTTATTTGCGTGTCTGACCAGCCTGGATATGCTCTCTGGTTTGTTTCTTAGCTATTCTTTGCCCCATGCAAGCTTCATTAACTCTGTCTCCTTTTTCTCCTGTGTCTTCATAGCTGTATTCTCAGGGTGCTCTCAAAATCTGTGGATGGTTTTTCTTTTCTTCTCCTCTTTCCCTGGTATGTAACCAAGTCCTAGTGGAGGTTGGGGCCTCTTTGTTTGAACAGTTAAAACAGACTGTAGGTTCTTTTAAGTGAAGAATGAGCTGGAAGCAAATCTTTTTAGCTCACCTGTGCTGGCAGAGAAAAGCCTGGGAGCTCCAGGTTTAAAGAAGAATAAAAAGTTTGGCACAGGCAGAAATGTAATGGATATATCAAGTGGTACTAAGTGTACAGGCCTAATCCAGATTAAGCCGCCAGGAGAGGAACACCACTGGTAGGTACTGGCTATTAAATACTCAGTGTGGCAACAGAAACCTGACAGCCAACAGCGTGTCGATAGCTGGTTACAAATCTGGTTGGAGACCATAGCTTGGCTGTGGCTAAATTAGATGAATAAACGGATGTGTCACTGGGCTGGCAAGAGATGATTTATTTTTAGCATAATGTATAGAGAATTGGAGATGATTAAGCTGCTGAATAAAACCCATGCAGGTGGCTAGTAGTCTGTTGGGAATGGTGAGTACAAGCTGGTTCTTTAATTCTAAGGGTACTTTTTTTTTTTCCCTCAGAAAAATGATTTAATTCAAGTACCTGTTACTAAGAAAGAAGTAGTTTCTTAGAGTCTTAGGTGATGCAAAGTGTTAGCAAAGTAGCTAAAATTTTGTCTGCCTGACTGAGGTTTCTCTTTGAGCTTCTTGTGAAGGCACTCTTACTAATTTGATCTATTGTATGAAGTGAAATGTGAAATCCTTTTAACTGTTCATTGAGTTTTGAAGAAAGGGAGCATGTTACTCAGCAAAATTTACCAGAATTGAGGGAAAAGTAAATGTTTATCTGGGTGCCAAAGGCTAAACAAAGACCAATGGAGGCAGCCTGTAGTAAATCTCGGCAGGTGGTGTCAATATTTATGTTGAAAAGCCAGATGCAGCCAGATGGAAAATTGCATCTTTAACCCCTGAGGTCATAATGACATGTCATCACTTCATTTGATCCCCCTGCTAAGTGAGCTTATCATCCACCCTGCTGTCACTTCTGGTATTGCTTTCATTTCCATAATAAAATTAAATTTAATTTGTCTGGTTTGCATGCCTTTTTTTTTTTTTTCTTCTTCTTCTTTAGGTCAGAGCTTTTCCAAACCACTATGATACATATGGCGGCCTCTCCCAGGTGAAGTGATAACTGAATTTGTATTTGTCTGAGCTTTTCTCCATCTTTCACGCCTTACTCTCAGTGTAAGGAGATGAGAGAATAGAGAAGGGCCTTTGAGGAAACCCCTGGTTATTTGATAGCTGCAATATGGGCTGCTCAGACTAACGGAATCTCCGTGGGAAGTTGTAGCAGGAGAATTTTTACCCTTCTGCTGGAGGGGTGTTATGTGGCTGTGACCCCATGGAGTTGTGTCCTTTTATAAAAGTCAGAGTAGTTCACCCACTGACTCTCGCTGTGCTGAGGTTCTTTTGTGTGGCCTGATGTCTTTCTCCAGTCTTTTCTGTTCCCTATTGTGCTAGTCTCTATTCACTTTGCTTTCTGTTGTCCACTGTTGTCCATACGTGCCTTCTGGTGGCTCAGGGTGGCTGGCCACGAGTGGCTACGTGGAAGGCTAACAGCTTCTGAGAGTCCTTGCCCAGCCAGGCCATTAAGAGCATTCTGCATCCCTATATAAGAGAAGAACTGAGCCCATGATAATTTAAAATATTTTTACCTAATATTTAAATACATGTTTAGTTTTAAACATCTACCACTTCAGTATCAGTGTGTATTTTCTGTGCTCCTGGATTGCAGGTGAAGCTGTCAGTGTTCTTGACAGTTTCCCAGGGATTAGGATGCCCGTGTAGGCTCAATGGTGTAGTTGTATGCTTCTCAAAGTTTTATGGGTACGAGGAGTGCAGGAGAACAAGGTGTTTCATCCCATGTAATTTGTCCTATTTTTCATTCTTGCTATTTTTCTACTTTTTAATTTACCATCTCACCTTTTGTCTGTTCTGTTGCAAAAAAAAAAATTGTCAAATCATTATTTGTGTGGCATATTGTAGTAGCTTTGACTCACGCATTCAGGAAATCTGTATGTTAAGAGAAATGAGCTGTTAAGTTGTCTCGGTGTGTCCTGTGGAACTGCTGATCTGTTACACTGGTATAGGCTGCTTTCATGTATACCTGCTCTGTGGTCGCACCTTCGCCTATAAGGACGTGTGCTCCACAACCTAAGCCAAATGTCACCTTGCTAACGTTGGCAACTGTAGGTGTAACATGCTAGTCCAAGCGTGTATTCCTGGTGACATTTATGGTCTCTATCTTTATTGGAGCTAACCAAGTTAAAGCTAAGTCAGATATTCCTCAGCACGTTATATTTGCTTCCCTTCATTTGCAGGTGAGGTGGACCCTAAAAGATAAGATAGCTCCATAGGTCTGCTTTCATCTCTGTTATAATCAAAAACTAGGCCTTGTTACAACATAATTACCTAGTCTGAAGCCAGCAGGGAGTTGCTGCTTTATGTGTAGGGTGTGAAGTTCTCTAAATAAATGTAGGATTAATTACATTTACAGTGTGTCATTGAGGTGATGAGATTGACTCTGATTGTTCAGCCCCACACCCACCCTCCGCCCCCTTCCTTTTCCCCAGTTTTTCTGAATTACTGCTTGAATCAATGCAGTGTAATGTGGGCCAGAAGTTTTAAGGCCTGGTGTTGCAAAGGAGCCCAAGTCTTTCAGGGGGGGAAAAAATAATCTGTGAGATTTAGGATTTTTCCTGCCTGTCACGTGGGATTGTAAAGTGCACTCGAGAGTAAGGAACTCGGCCTTCAGCATCATAGTTTCAGTTCCTTGCATTGGTTAAAGCTTGGCAGAGGAAAGATTTCTTTATGTTCATTCTGACTTTTCCTGGCTTTAACTGAATTCGAAAGTTTATTTTACAAGTTATTATCTCTAAGAGGGAGTTTGAATGTGTAAGACAGCCTGCTAACATTTTTCCAAGTATAAAATTGATAACCAGGGTCACGCTGATAGTTTGACGGCTCTTGTTAAACACACTGTACCTTCAACCTGCAACCTTCAAAACCTTCTCTTCAGTTCATGTGAGTATTTGTGTTGCTGTATAGGTCTGTTACTAATTTACATTAAGTTCCCTCCTCTATAGAGCATTATATGAAAATATTTGGTACCATTTAACGTCTTCAGGCTTCTGTAGTCAAATATTATGAACTGTAGCTGAATGTAAACATAATTTTAACATATAGTCCAGTTGTATGCTAAAACTGTTTGTGAAACTGATCATCTATCTGCAAACAGGGAATTTGAGTCAGTTATTATTTGCTAAGATCTGGAAAATTTTGAGAAATGTTTTAAAGTATGTAAAAAACTGTTTTGATTGTGCCATTTTTACAGCTGTTTCTTGGCATTTTTGTTTCCTTTGGCAATTTAGGGTTTTATAAAGCTCAAAATATTTGTATGGAGGAAAAACAGGCTTTTAAAAGTCTTTTAGTGTTTGCTTTTTTTTTTTTTTTTATTTTTATTTTTTCTGCTTGTAGGGCTGATACTCATGAAGTCCTGTTCACTGTTCGTGGCATTGCTGTGTTCCTAGGAATGACCCAACTGTAACGTTGAAACTCAGGACCTACTAAACCTCTAACCTAAACCTCTACCCTAAGGTCTACTAAATTAGGGGTGAAAAGAATAACTCTTGTTGACTGTGCACCTGTACTATGAAAATATTAACAGGTAGATTCAGGAACAAAACTGTCCCAAAAGGTTCTCAAATGTTGTACTACTAACTTGTTAGTTTATTGAATTTTTTGTGTGTAATGAGGGGAACAGAGAATGTATTAACAGATAAGAAAAATCAATCAGTGCTTTAAAGCATTCTCAAGTCTTAAGAGAAATATGCTGATTTTCAGCTGTTAACCTCTTGGATTCAGCAGCCATGATTCAGAAGAACAAAGGTGTAAGCAGTGATATATTCTGGCTGAAAATCCTGTGTCTTGGCTCTGTGGGATTAAACTGATTTGTTCAGCATGTTTAAAAGCACTTCATGCAGTTAAGACCTTAGGAAGAATACACCTCAGTATTGTATTTTATGTGCATTACAGTTTCACAGTCAACTGTACTCTGCTTTGGCTGTAGTTTAGGTTTTACTTTACCTTCATTACTGCCCATGTTAGCTGTAGTTTAGTGAAGGCTGCAGTAATTTCAGGTTTGATAAAAACTCCGATATTCAAAGTAGGTGGCACAGAGAAAAGCCAAATTGCTTTCACGTTGCTGCTTTGAAAGCAGCCTTTTCATTAGGATATGCTTTTAGTGTATGTTCTGATATATCCAGTTGTGTTATTTATCAGATAGTGTAACAACCTCGTTGCCACGATCGCAAAATCCCTTATTTTGATCTGTCTTGTAGTTAGAGGATTATATTTTTCACTTCTTCAATGGTATTGTCATTGTGAATACACTGAAGCCACTTAATTCCCTGCCCTTTGTCCCCTGCAAAACAAAGCATCTTGTTGGATTTGGGAGATTTTTAATTTGAAGGCTATTTTGTCCTTTGCTGTTTTGGCTTTAACAAGAGCCATACAGGTACCAGGGATAAAGCAAAAAAATGTTAGTTCTGCTTGTGATCACGCTTGTGATCGCCTTCCCAGGAACGTGGGAAGTGTTTTACCTGGTTACACAGGCTTCACCCTGGTTGTCCTGCAATGATTTGCTCTAGTAGCTGATGAGTACAATCCCCAATTACTGTTAATTCCTTCTTAGCAGGCATTACAAGCTGGCTTTACTGCCGCTGGCAGCTAGGTGAGTGTGCAGCGCTGCCCTTGCTGACTGTCTTGGGTAATCGCGCTGCACTCCCTTTGCCTTTCAGTCACTTCTTTGGTGGCCTGTACTGCTCTGTTAACTTTGAGATGTCCCAGCTGGTTTTCAAGCTTTTACCAATAGTGGGAGTGGCCACTTGAAATGGTCTCTTTGAGGTTCATTTTATGCATATTTCAGTTTACATACCACCAGCTGTATGAGTTACTAATATTTCAGTGTTCTAGAAAATACTGGAAAATGTGTGTGTGGGGGGGGAAGCCACCTGGGAAAAGACAGACAGGTTTTCGTTGCTTTATAAAATTAAAATAATTGTTTTCAGAGATATTTTTCTGAGTACTGTCCAGTATCTTTAACAATCTGTAAGAAAATACAGCTTACTTCTTTTTATCTAAAAACCTGGGCGACATTACATTTTATTTCTTTAAAGGTAGCAAATGAATTGCACAGACTGACCCAGGCTGGCAGTTTGTGCTTCTGTGAACAACGTGCATTTAAATACAACCAAAAAAGTAGGTTGGGTGATGCTTGAGAACAATTTAAACCTGAGCACCTCTTTGTCTCTGAGGAGGTAAGAGGGTGGGTGCAGTGTTCAGCTGAAGCAGCAGAGGAGTATCATTTAGGAGGAGGAAATGGCATGACCTTATAATGCATCATTTGTAAAACTCTGCTAAAACACCATAAAATTCTAGTATCTGTTCAAAAATGTTGAAAATTTGAGATAATTGGGTGGGGGGAAGGTTCCATGAATGTAAGTGTCTGTATTATGTGAGACCAAATAAGCTCAGTAGTTCATTGATAAGAATGTTCAAGGTTGATTGGGCGTCGCCTGCAAGTATGATGGGAGACAGATTTTGGGTTTTGGCTGTTGTGTAGTGTAACAAAAAAGCATTACAAATAAAATCCATCTAATTGATCAGGGAAAATTCAAACAGCAATACAAGTTTTCACAATTTCCTAGTGAAGAGTAATTCTGAGTTGGCGTGTTCTCCCAAGGTTGTTGGGTAATTCTGAACTTACTTTTTTCCGTCAGCATAACATAGCTCAAAAAAATAACCTCGTGGTTCAAGCACTAGCTATGGCTGTGGTGCAGAAAGTATCTGAGATTCTGTGCAATTTATTATGCTACTAAATCAACCTTTTCTAGTCTTAGAAGAGGAGATTCTATCATTTTCCTTAGAACTTAGATAAAGGTTTACCAGTTTATTGGAGTACATTGACTGTTGATGCCTGATTTTGGTAGAGAACCCAGATTTATTTATTTTCATCTCCAGTCATCTGCTCTTAATCCTTAGATCACAGCTCTTTGATTCAAAAATAGTAACTAATAATTTGCAAGCACATTATTTATATATGTCTCCTGTCTCACTGTTCTGATGCATGTTTTTAATATGGTTTCTTTTTGTTTACTGTCATCCTGAGCTGCCGTGTCTCTCATTAAATGTTGCATCTTATTTAAGGCCTGAGCTGTCACTTGAATTGGCTGTAAAGCAGTAGGTGCACATAGAGCACCAGGAATCTTACGTTACTTGGGTATTGTTATTTACAGACTTAAGAGGCTTAAAGCAAATCACTGTTTGCCCTGAAGGCTGAAAAAGTTGACAGACAGGTGGATATAATACCAGAAATTCCCCTTTATATATGTTTTAGCAAGCCCTGTAAAACATGGATTTTTAACAAGGGATTTAATCTCTCCTCCCAGCTGCTAGCTACAGTTTCCTTTGATGTTTTTTCTTTCCTTTACTCTGTTATTTTTTTTTTTTTTCTATTTATTCTGTCACTTTTCTGTAGCTGGTATTCCTTCAGGCAGTGTCTGAATGCACCTTGCTGTGGGGAGAGAAGGCAAAGAAGAAAGCCATTTTTTTTCTCCCCCTCAGGCTACTGCTTTGATTTTCCAAAGTTGTTGGGAGGCCGTTCCTATCTGCCTACAGAAGGGTCAGTGATCTGTGTCATGTCTTTCACATCTCTGCTGACTTTTCCTTCTGGTTTGAGGAGGGGAAGGATGAGCTTGTGTAGCTGTTGCCTTTCTGAGCAGGTGGAGTGTGCAGCTGAGATCAAAGTGGGAAGATGATCTGCGGGCTGATAACGTCTTCCTGTTTTGTTTCCAACCTTGACAGTAGTCTTGGTCTCTTCCACCTGCCCCTTGCAGTGATTGCCCCATAAATCTCCAGGCAGAACAGAGAGTGAGAGAAGAAAAAATGTTGAATGAGATGCTAATTTAGCTTGTGGCCTAATGTCTGCTCCTCACTGTTCCCTGGGGACTCTTGTCCTGCAAGAACAGTGCAGTGTGGGCCCAGCTGCATGATGCTGCACATGTGGCCTGTCCTTATCGCGGTCAGGAAGCCAGATCTGCAGCCAATTCAGCGGGGTGTGGTGGTATTATTATTATTATTCATAAGAGGCATGATCCTGCTCCAGATCGTCTGATATGAAGTGCCCTACAAACTCAGCAGGGTGTGGGGGTGAGAAGATGGGAGCAGGCTGTTCAGTTTAGGCCTCTGCAAAAATCTGCTTTTCTGGCAGGAATTTGCAAAATGCTCAGATTTGGTGTCTTTTTGTGTTGAGATGGTGTGAGTTGAGGACGGACTGTGAGTGGGAAGGTAGAGGTTGAGGTTTCCCTTCAAGTGTTATGGGTGTCTGTCAGAAGCAAGGGAGCAGGATCAGGGTTAAAACTGACCTCACTGGGACTTTTGTTGTTCTGTGGATAAATTCCGTTGCGAAAGGGGTAGGATCATGTTGGAATAAAGAGTCTGTAATTGTGCCTTTAAGCCTGTCTGTTGTCATTGTTGTTATTTTTCTAATACATGACTTTACTAGTATTATCCTGACAGTAAAATTCACATCATCTGCGCACCTTTGTGTGAGTCCCTTTCATTCCCACATTGGAATATAAATTGTATAAGTTGCAGTGTTAGGAGTCCTGTCTCCTGCATCACCAGCAGTGATGGTGAAGACCAAATTCTAGGTAATGGCAGTGAAGAAATTGGAGGGAGACGGGGCTAATGTAGAACAATTACCAGCATTCCATGGCTGTTACGCAGCCAAGGCTTACTATTGCAGTATGAAATCTATTCCTTTCTCAGCATTTTTTTGTCTTTTGTGGTGAGTTATCTATTCATCTTTCATTATTTATATTTATCATATATAACTTTGGAAGCCATGACATTGTTAGATGTTTGCACTGGCTCCAACTTACTCCAGCTATTTTGGCATCACTGAGCTGCTTCTAAGCTCGGTTAAAGTATTCTTAAAACAAATATTTTTCAGTTTCTTTTTATAGTCCAATATTAATTCTAAGTCTGTTTTCTCTCATGAATGTTTTCATAGTATCATCTATGTACGTAAGCTGTACTTGATTTCTTTTATAATCCATGATATGTTTGGTTTCAAGTTATCAAAAAGACCAAGTAATAAAAGTAAGATATAATAGTGGAAAGCTTCATCTTTTTAAAAAAATACTTAAAAACGTGAGGTTCAGCTTGTGCAGTATTTAGATGCATTATGAAAGCAGCACTGTGGAGTTTCAGAATAAATATGGAGGGCAAGTCACTTGAAATATTCAGAGTTATTAACATAAAAGTCAGTTAAGTTGAAATGATGGTTCTATGTTTCATGTTTGAGTTACAGTTAACAAACTGTAATACTTCTAGCAGCTCATGTTTACACGACTGCAAGCTGGATTGTAGTGTGAGTGTATCTTAGTTTCTCTTAATTCCAAAACTCTCTTCGCTGCAGAATTAATATAATGCCCTTTAAAAGCCAGAATTTCAAGATGAAAGCCTTTTATGTTCCCCTTAAACCCATTGGATTCTTCCCCATTAGCTGTTGTTTTATGGTGCAGGACTGCTTTCTGTCACCTCTTGTCAAAAGTAGTCTCTTTATGCTGGATTTCTGCTCTTCTGATCCCCTCAATTGAAAGTGGTGGCATCTTGCTTATGGGGAGACATATTTTCCAGACTTCTTTTGAACCCTGTGCTCCCTTTTTTTTCTAGTGTGGTTTTCTTATATTTAAGATAAAGTTTTGATGTGCAGTGAACATTTTGCAGTCTCTGCTTCGCCTGATGTCTAGAAGGGACGGAGGGAGGAAAAAAAGAAAAAGATTTTTATAAACTTCCTACAAACCCAAGCCTTGTGCCCCAGTCTCTTCACTGCACCCTTCCACACCTCCACCTGGCAGGAGGCAGCACATGGAGCAGATGGTTAGTCATTATGTTTTACCTACCTCTATGTACTTTATGAAAATAAGCAGGAATTTAAAGACCTTTTTTAACCTCTAGTTGCTCTTAAATTTGACTGAAGTTGCCTGGTATTTCCAAGAGTTGGTAGAAAAGGAAATAATTAACAGTGAGTATAGACATGGACAGTATAACTGTGTAAACCTATGTTATTTAGACTTTAAAAAAAAAAAAAAGAATCAATTCTCTTGAACTGGAAAGAATGAATTCATACCTGCACTTGTGTGAAATATCTTGAATAGACTGAGCACTTTTTATTTTAGCAGTTGGCTTTTCATAAGGACGTGTAGAAATTAAGCAGTCTTTAGTGCTGTGTTGTGGGGATTGTTTCTCTCCTATGAAGACAGTGGTTAATCTAGTACTAAATCATGTGAACAAATGTTGCCTTATTTCTGTTGTGTTTACACTCATCTGTCTTTTTTTTCCCCTGCAAATAATGTAGAATATTAGTTAAAGTTGAAGTCAATTTTTACTGGAGTCCTGAAGAAAGTAGTCCTTTTCCTTCTTTTTCCCTAACAAATTACATCTGGCTTTCTTCTTTACTTATCTTCCATACTCATTGATCAGAGCTAATGAGATTTTAATGGAGTTATTTATTGGTTCTGCCTCTTACTATAAAAATGTGTAATAAACTAAGGACATGAAAGTGTTGAATGGTTCTGTTTGTGTTTATCTCAGCGGCTGTTAATTGCGCTGCCTATTCTGGCGTTCTTTCAGGTCTCGTAAAGCAGGTAGGGTTCTGATGAGCTGACCTGGCTGGAAAGGGATTTAGTAAATGTTGTATATTCATATTTCTGTTTAACTGATCCAGTATGGAATTTTGTGGAAGGAGGTGTCATTTTTGAGAAGGGACATAAAGTAGGTTTTACACTTCTCTGTTTGTTAGGAATCTATGGTATTTTCTGCATGTGGCACAAGTGTAAAGGAATATTACCTGTGTTCTCCTCTTCTTTCCATGAAAGAGTTGCCCTGTATTCAGGTGCAGTGTGTGTTTTCTTTTTCTTTTTTTTTTTTTTTCCACTTCATGGTAGTATTTAAGTTTTACCCATCTTTCACTGGAGAAAAGAGTTGTGTTCCCGGAGCTGGATGAAATATCTGTGTATTCTTTTCCCTGAGCTTGTGCAGAAAAAGGGTGTAGAAGGCATTTAGCAATAAAATCAGTGTAAACTTAGGTTCGTTGTCACAGTCTGTGATACAACAGTGTGTACAGATACACAAAGTGGTTATTGCTGTCTGTTAACATTTACCAAGATGACGGGTTTTCTGCTATGAATTTCTTTCAGAACTTAATTTGGGGTATTTTTGTTCAACAATTCTGAGCTTGCTTTTTCAAAACTCTATCCCCGTGGTTGGAGGTCACTCACTGGTGTATAACGTGAAGCACTCGTTATGAATAACCTTGAAAGTGAAATAAAAAATGGTGAAATATGGCATCATATAAAACATGTGCTAAAAGGTGTAATTGAGTCTTAGTCTTTTATCTCCGGGCAGATTCCGAGGCTCATGTTCTTTTGTAACTCGTGGGTAGTTTAGAGCCAATGGATGGTGCATTTAGTGTTATGAGTTTTTTACTATTGCAGCTAAATGTCAATTTTTAAAGATTCTTTTCCTGAACTGGAGGATGTTTTTGTTATCTGACCTCATTGTTTGACCATTTATGCTTCTTTGTGCGTGTTGACTTTAGGTGTTTTTAGATGACTGAAATCTGCTTTTCCATTCAACACCACCAGCATTATTGCTTCTGTGTTTTACCAGTTGGGGCTGATCAAACCTAGGCCCTTTTGTATCTTGTATATTTTATTAAAATCAATTTGTCTTTCCATTCTGTATCATAAGAATTAAATCACTGTGTTATTTTTTTTCTTTCAAGCTGTTGGAAACTTTGTCAAGTGTGGAAGCATACTTGGACTTTGCTAGTTGCCTTTCTGAAAGAATCGTGCTGAAGCCCTGGAGGTTAAGTTACATCAGGGTAATTCAAGAGATTGTGTCTCTCTCCCACTTTATCCTCCACCCCTGGGTGTCAGTATATACCGTTCCAGTGACTTGCGGTGTTGCTGAACAGGGTGAGCTCAATTATCAGCTTTAAGAGGCTTTCCTCAAAGATCACCAGTTTGGTTGCTCAAGCAGGACTAGGTAGAAGCTGACATCTGGATTTTAGACCAAAGAACGATTTATTTTCTTAAGTGTATATAATAACAGTTGCCTGCTTTGTCAGCTGTGTCATTCTTGTATGAGCTTACTTTCTTATCTTTTGATATCATGTTTAACTGTAACTTGTTGAGCCGTCTGCTTCAAGAGAGCTCAAGCAGTAGACTTACTGCCATGGGGATATTAATTTTCATCAAGATCGTGACAGAGTTCCTGTGGGAAGTTAATATTGGCGTTATCAAGGGAGTGAACATTGAACAATGTCTCTTCATACCCCTTGTGTCTGGACAGATAAGGCTTGGGCTGGAAGACAGTGATGGATGGAGTCCGGCAGAACTACTCTGGGCAGGGGAACAATAAGATGATCTGAAGGGTCTGGAGAGTCTTGCTCTTTTGTAGGGGCCCTCTTCACCAGTGACAGTTCATGCAAAAACGTCACTTATGTCCTATGGCATCTTGTCCTTGCGGCAAGGCAGGAGATTTCACTATCCCATACAGCTTAAGTGACATTTCAGTGTCTTGCAGATACTAAATTTACACGTCCTCTCTATCTGCACTGCTGAGGCTCTGCTTTGGTATAGTATCTGATGATGTCTGAGATAGTATTTACTCTAGAATTGTCTTAATACTTATGATGCCTCTGGCAAAAAGAATAATTGTGGGAAATTGTAAGCAATGCTGCCAGGTATGTAATTTAGAACACGTTTAAAGTGGTTGTACTCTTGGCTGGTTGTATTGCTGCTTGTCTTATCTTTTTTATCTGAGAAATAGGGTGTCTCTGAAACTTTCTCTTGCAAGTCTGAGTTTTGCCAGGCCTTGTTGAGAAAGGTAGTTTAAATATAGACTGATGCTTTCTCTTTTTATTTGGTAGCTTCTCCTACAATAAATGTATAATATTAAGGCAGTTGGGAATACCTTGTGATGCAGCAGACACAAAGCCTTGTGCTTAACGCAAAAGCTTTGCTATTAGGTGGATCCAGTGTGTCCTGAGCTGCTGTTGAGTGGAGATAAGTTAAATAACTGCCCATTTCTACATTTGTCAGCCCTGCTGACTGGCACAGCATGATGCCAGTTTGGATCTGAATGTATCTCAGGAGTTGTAGGGCTACAGGGGGTGGCTGCTTGGCAATGAGATGTTGGGTGGAACCTACCACACTGCAAAGGCACGTCTGCACTTGAAGTAGCTACTGTCTCTTTGAGATGTGTTTATCTTGCCTGTAGGGCTTAAAGATAATTAATGTAAAGTGTTTTGCATTTAAAGTAGGCTTTGTCAGCCCTGTACAGCCAAGCTGGAGCATTGCTAGTGTGGAGGACTGATTCCCGTTGTAACACAGCGAATAGGCCCTAACCACATTGGAACAACGTAATATAACAAGACTTTAATTGATTCCAAGATTAGTTTCCAGTGTGGTTCCAGGACCAGTTGGGTCACATTCAGGCCGGTACCAGGCTGGTAATGAAAGTTGTTGTCAAAGTTCTGGTTTGGGTTTGTGATGGTTTTTTGTTTTTTGTTTTTTTTTAACTTTTAATACAGGTTCCTATGCTTTGTTTCTGCTGCCTTGTGCTTGGGCAAGAATAGCTCAACCTGCCATGACAGCACTTGTGCCCTTTGCAGTGACTGGATTGTGACTGAGCCACGGGTAGATAATAAGAAAATTCTTTGCCTTACAATTGTGTTTTGCCACATCTTACACCCAGTTTACACTATGTACTTCAGAAAAGTACAGGTTTGTATACACCTGTGAAATGCTAAGCCACCAAACTTCTGAAGCAGTAGAAATAATGCTTCTATTGTTTACAGAAACAAAAGCAAGCTGGAGCTTGTGCCTGTACCAGAAAAGTCCCTTTCCATTCTGTAGTGAAATGTTATTGACTCCCACTTTCAAAGGCAGTGCTGCCACTTTGGCGACTATTTACCTCCTCGTTTGCAAATACTCTGGACAGTGGTTTATATTTGTAACTCCCATGCTATGATAAAGTATGCAGTGCCACCCACCGTGCAGAATGAGGAGCAGGATGCTGGTTTTCGTATTTTCAAGTTCTCTTTGAGTTTTTTCTTTGTGTTTTGGTGGTGGTGTTTGGTTGGGCTTTTTTAACAGAATTAAATTACTGAAGCAAGAGAGAACTAGTTGTATGGCACGTACCAGACAGACAGCAAGGTCTGGCCCATCAACACCTTTTCTTTAAAGCTGTTCCTTTTGTAGTATGTTTTTGACTGATGGACATTTTATACAGTCATAGAACAGTTTGGGTTGGAAGGGATCTTCAAGATCATCAAGTTCCAACTGCCCTGCCAATGGGTGGGGACAACTCCCACCAGACCAGGTTGCTCAAAGCCCTGAGGTTGCTCAAAGCCTGGCCTTGAACCCTGCCAGGGATGGGGCAGCCACAGCTTCTCTGGGCAACCTGGGCCAGTGTCTCACCACCCTCAGAGTGAAAAATTTCTTCTTTATATCTAATCTAAATCTCCCCCCTTTAAGTTTAAAACTGTTTCCCCGCATGCTATTGCTCCACTCCCTGATCAAGAGTCCCTCCCCATCTTTTCTGTAGGCCCCTTTAGGTACTGGGAGGTAGAGATTATAAGGTCTCCCCAGAGCCTTCTCTTCTCCAGGCTGAACCACCCCAACTCTCTCAGCCTGTCTTTATAGCAGAGGTGCTCCAGCCCTCTGAGCATTTTGGTGGCCTCTGCTGGACTCACAGGAAAGTTGTATAGATAAATATATCTAAATCATACAAAACCAAAATTACTTATTTTAGCATTTGGGAAAAATGAGAGGATTTTGTGGCTGGAGCTATTCCCCAGGTCCTGCATTTATTTATTTTATTTTTTTTTAACTTTCTGTGGCTAGATTGACTTCTGTCTGTCCTTCTAGCTTATGTTAAATTTACCTTGGAAACATTCAAATCCCTAATGTATGTCTTCTGTGACCTTTCTCTAGTAGCTCCGTGTTCTGGAGATAACAGTTATCTTGATTCATCAAATCCTAGTGCCTTTTTTACTCCTTGGAAGAGAAAGTAGAACCGGAGCTTACAGTCTTTAACTGGAGTTGTGTCCTGCTTCCCTCCTTCCCCAGCTGCTGCTTGTGTCTCAGCACTGCAGTCGGTCCCCATCACTATCACTTCTTGTCACACTGCCACAAGTGGCCTTTGCTGTAAACCTGTAATGATTTCCCTTTCCTGTTGTCATAATCCTTTTTTTTTTCTTTTTCCCTACTTTATCCATCTCCCTTTATTTGCTAAATATCCTTTGATTCTTTGTTCTTTCCACTGCAGTTTTATTCTTTCATAATCTGAGATCTGTGGAACGAGATTTATTTTTTTTTCTTTCTTTTAGAGCAAGGAGAAGCTCTCCCATTGCTTAGACAAGGATTATAGTAGTTCGGTCTTGAAATTTTAATTCCAGACTACATGGACAAGACCTGAGATGCCTCTGTTGTTATCTGTTCCTCAAAGCTATACATTAAACAAAACATGCATCTGATCAGTTTAACCTGCAATTAGACATTTTCCTTAAGCAACTGACATCTTGGTAACTAATAATTATCATGTGTAGCACCTTTAAAGCCTATTATGCATGTTTATGTAAGAACACTATTACCATAATAATAAGATATCATTACCGCAAATGTGCATACTGAATGAGCATGTCTTAAAGTAATCATGCCATTCCATTAATCATACTTGAAAAATTAAAGTATTTGCTGTCTAATCTCTAAAACACTACTCGAAAGATTTCTGGAAACAGCAGGACCCGTTTACTACACGTCTCTAATACATCATTTCTGGTGTCTCGGGTTTGTTTCCTGAATTGCTGCTTATCTTTCAGCTCGGGAAATCGTTAGCTCCGAGACCCACAGTCTCCCATTGAAAACGTTTCCCTGCTCTAGTCTGGTTTTTCCTAAGGCTGATGTGAAATGCACCCCTAAAACTCACTTCTCCTTGAAATTAGGTAATTGCCTTAAACACAATGAACTGAGAGCTAATTATGGTTCTGTTAGTCCCTTGCACAGGGGGAGGCAAAAATCTTCTACTAGAAGATTGGAAAGTTGAGGAGTGGAGTTTTCTGCTTTAATGTATAAATTTATCAAAGTGTAACAATTTGTGTTTCTCATATTGAAATGTTGAGCAGTGTTTTGTTTATTTTTTTTTTTTTTCCTGGAAGAGGCTTGATGACTTGAGTGAAAGTTGGGAGGAAACATTTAACCTAATAAGACATCTGAGTACCTGAAAGGAGACTCTTTCATGCAGTTTAAATTCAGTTTAATTAAATTCCTGATGTGGGTAAGAGGTGAAAAAAAAAAAGTTAAAATAATTTTCTAGGTTTTCGAATGATTTGAAGATTCCTGGTGTGATTGGCCTAAGGTCATCTTTGGAGCATCCGTGGGGCAAAGGGAAAGAAGATTGCCCAGGTCTGCATGGAGTCCACACCCCATCCCCTTTCCCAAAACGTGCTGGTTGGTCGCCCATGGACCGTGTCCTTGTGTGCGGTGGTGGCCATCGCGGTGCTCTGTGGGACTGCTCCGTGTGAGGGCTAAAGGAAAGCAGTTGTAGAAGTTACAAGAATAGATAGAATTGTTGGCCTTTTGCAGGCCTTTACTCACCCAAGCAGAGTATCCATTTATGCTGTTACTGTTAGAAGGGCTGTTTAATCAATGACTTCTCCTCCTGCCATCCTTTGTGAAGGTAAAAAGCATGTCCTCTCTCACTAGTCCTTTTCCCCAAAAAGTTTTGATAGAACTAACGGTGAAACTTGGAGTCGCAGTTGTTTTACTAAATCAGTTATTGTCATTATTTTGTGTTTGTCAATCGTATTTTGGTTGCTTGGAAAGAATTGACCCCGGGTTTTCAGACCAGGAAAGCCTTTTACAGGTTGAGGCTGTCCGGTAGCGCAGGTGTTTGTCTGTAGCTGTCAGACACAGCCTTTTCCTTCCTTCTCTTTGAACTCATTGATAAAAATGCATTTGTGTATAGAGTCACCAAACACTTGCTGCTTTAGAGAGGCCGTTCTTTTTATCTGTCAGTCATACCACCTCTGATTTAATAACATAAGCTGCGTTGAGTCAGATTAGTATATCACTGTGGGTTTTCTTTCTTAACACATGGCATTAAGGACTCTGGAGCATAGTGAAGTATTTATTAGTGCCACAGAGTGCATGGTGTCATACATCTCATTAATACCCTAAAAGAAGGTAAACTTATACTAGACATAAGGAAGAATTTTTTACGTGGAGGGTGCTGAAACACTGGCCCAGGTTGTCTAGAGAGGTGGTGGATGCCCCATCCACCATAATTCAAGGTCAGGTTGGACAGGGCTCTGAGCAAACTGATCTGGCTGAAGATGTTCCTGCTGGTGGCAGGGGTCTTGGACTAGCTGGGATTTAACAGTTCCTTCCAACACAAACTAGTCCATCCTTTTAAGGGAGTGATTTCAAAGACTGAGAGTGTCTCGCAGAAGAATATGCATGAAAAATTAAACAATCAGAAATAGGGAAAAGGCAAAAAATACCTATAGGACTGGGAAACAAAGTGACAGGCACGTTAGAAGGGATGTGAGGACCAAAAAGACTTTCAAAATTAATTTTCTGTCTATAGGGGCAGTAGTAAAACAGGCAGGTGGGACTCAGGGAGCTGGAGTTGTATCACCAGAGGAAGTTGTTGTGCCTCCAGTTAGTTGCTGGTGGCTGTCAATGAAATGAAAAGAAACTCCATATAAAATGGGTACTAAACAATGTTCTCTGTCAGTTTGCACACTGAGGTTTTGGAGCTCCTTGTATTTTTGTGGGCAGCTGGGCAACAGGACAGGAAAAAGGGTTATACCTTCGTATTTTTAACAACTCTTACAGGGGAAGGAGGCACGTGTGTAGTGAAAAGGAAAGGGACTGTTTCAAAACCAAGGCAAAAAGCTTTCTGAAAGGAATATAAACTCCTGTGACTCGGGGTGTAAGGCAGCTTCTGCCCAGTGTGTTCAGGAGCAGATTCCCCTACAAACCAGTTACTCTGTTATGCGCCTTTCTGGGTAGTGCTGGGCTTCTTTTTCTTTGGTTTTTGCCTATGGATGAGGGAGAATGCTTTGTTTGTTCTCAGTTAGCTGGGCAATTTCTCAAAGCCTCCATAACTTGTCAAGAAAAATTCAAGTTCTTGACAAAAACGAGATGGAGATGTGTCACCAATAGGAAAAAAAATGAGAATAGCGTTAAGTAAGTAGCTTTTTAAACTTTGGTCCTTATGTTTATATTGGAGGCTTCTGGGATAATGTTGGGATTTAATTCTTAACTTTGTATTTCTAGGATTTTTGAAATGGAAATTGTTTTCTCTTGCTTCAGTTACTTCTGGGAAGCACTCGTTCCTTAGTTTTCTAGTCTGTGGGTTGAACTAAGAAAGTTTAATATGTTTTATTCCGAGTTCAGCTTTTAAATGTTGCACTGTCTGTCAAACGCGTAAGAAGCTGCATTGAATTTCCCTTCCCCCCCCCCTTTTAAATACAATTCCTTTAGGAGGGAAAAAAAAAAGAAGCGTCTGTGTTATCCTGAGTAATTATGCCCCCTGGGAATGAGAATATAAAGATCTTTAAAATCATTCAAGTGAGAGAACAAGCACTTTAACTTTTGCCTCGCAGGAGTCATGTATTACATTATCAGCCCCGTGCTCCCGTGTCAGCGTGTCGTGCCTTGCAGGTTAGCGGCTTTGGCAGAGGAAATGAAACCCAGTCAGTTACTGCAGGATTTATAGTAGACCTGCTGCTGCAGGAAGCGGTGAAAAGTTGATTGATAGTCTGAGGCGAAACTCTGCAACAAGAAACAGGATGTATGTTTGTTATTTTATACCCATTTTTTCCCCTCTGCCCACCCGCCCCCCTTTCCATTTCAAGGCACTCTTTTGCTTTTTGGTTGCTGTGTCTGTAAATCCGTGATGCACTCTTCTGGGAAAGCACGTGCTGACTTCAAAACTCTTGAAGAAATGGATATGACCGTACCAAGGATTTGAAGCTGACGTTGGGTGCCTGCTTAATTAGAGGTCTTCTAATCGTTACGCTGTCTCTGTAAAATGTGTAAGAAGCTGCGTTGACTTTCCTTTCTCTAACTTTTAAATATAATTCCTTTAAGAGCAAAAAAAATAATTAAAAAGTATGGGAGAGTCTGTGGTAATGACACTTCTGATGGTAACTGAAGCTCCTAAAAGCTCCTGCTATTTTTGTTGAGTTATATTTCAGTGGAGTTACAAGTGAGAGGCAAAGCACATCCAGAGCACGGGTGCCTAAAGCTGTGAGAGAAGAATATATCACTGAGATGGACCTGATCAGCGGTGCTCTATCTGTGCATTTAACAGATACATCAGGAAGGGTAGGAAAATAAAGTGATTTTGCTGCATATGAACTTAATCCAGCAAACCACACACTGCAGAGCTCTCTGCTAAAGCCAGCAATCCTGAACAGGTTTGTTCTGAAATCTGTTTTTCCTTACTGGGCACTGCTGAAACATCAAAAAAGCAGTATGTTTTCTGCAAGCATCACCGAAGACTTTCAGTGGGGTATTATCTAGCCTTGTGGGAAAAGATACCCACAATAACAATAACAATGAACAATTTTGATCATTTTTTTTCCCCTGCAGCATCTACTTTTATCATCATTGGAGAAGAAAGTTGTTTGCAAACCGGGCGAATAGTGCAAATGTTTAAGATTCGGATTCTCGTTATCAAATGGGAAAGCTCTGTTTGTCAAGTTAAATAACATATCTTGTTCTCTGTTAAAGGTCAAAAAAGTTGGCTGCTCTCTCTGAATCCTTGCAGAAAAGCCCCCTTGCGAAGTCCCACGTAGGATTTGAGCTAGAAGAGCTGGAAGCAGCAGCGGTGCTGGTGCAGGAGGAAGAGCGCGCCTTAGAAGCTGCTGGCACAGTTTCCAAGCAACAGCTGCCTTCCTCTGAGTCGGAGACAAGCGAGTCTGAAGAATCCAGCAGCACTTCATCATCTGAGACAGAAGGCTGTGATTCAGATGAGCGAGAGTCCTCCACCAGTGAGGATGAGAAAATAAATTCTTTGCAAGGCGCGCTTCACGAGGAGAGGACAGCTCCACTTATTGCCTGTAATGGATTAAGGCAGGGCACCGACGCTTCGACATTGGAGGTTAGTGATGGAAAACCAAAGGTTTCTTTCCAATCTACGTCTGTTCCTGGAAAACTGATAGAAGAATTAGAAAAGCAAATGCACACTGCAATTAGACTTTCAGAACAGCCTGAAGGATTGGCGACTGCGAGCTGCGTTTCACAGGAACCAGAAGAAAACCGTGTGTCTGAACCCGACGGATTTTCAACAGATACCGCTGCGAAGGGAAATTTCTTGGAGGTGTCTTCAAAGACAAACCCGTTGCTTTTATTTTGCAGCACAAATGAAGACGAAGACTAAAGGACAGTGTTAGAATGTGATGTGACCCACCAGCCATGCAGCTCATTGCTGTAACGAGCTGTTCCCAAGGCTGTCCTGAGCTGCGGAAAGAGCTTGATATTTTTCTTCTTTGTTGTGTTGGCAGTTTGGAGGACAGGGCTGCTTTGAAAAGAATTGATGGGGACTATATGATAGAGACCCTCAGAGTTTGATTTTTATTTTTGTTCTCTGCTTCAACAAAGTCTCAGAATCGATCTCTACGTGTAGGAATATGTAATTTCAGTAAAATTCTAGAGACGTTTTTCCTTAAGCTTATTTGGTGGTCAAACGACGTCCCAATCAAACACAACTGAAATGAGTTGTAGCCTCATTCTAGTTATCTTTAGCTGCCGGGATTTACTTGAAAAATAGCCTCATTATGTTTGTATAAACTTGTTTATGAGAATTTGCAGCTTTTTTTTTAAATTCTAAAAAGCTTTATAGCTAACCACTTCCAAAATAATGGTTATAACTTTAGAAGTCTAAACTGTGCTGACAGATTACTTTAAAATATGTAAATATTTGCTATTTTTTATACAAAATAAAGGAAATTTCTGTATTGTCAGTGCAAGATAGAAGGGTTATAGCACATATTTCTGCAGGAAAAAAGGTTTATAGCTTATATTTTGACAGTTCTTGTATAAGTTATTTCAATGGTTTTGCTGTGTACTTATTCTTTTGTGATGTTGCTGATGTTTTCACATGTGAGCTCTGCTGTTGCTCTTTAAAGGACAGGCATCTTAATTATTTCTTACTTCTTTCTGCATGTTTTTAACACCACCACAGTAATTTTAGCGAAGATGAAGAAACAATGTGGTACAGGGGTCTTGAGTGTAGGACTAAAACCAAACCTGTGCTGTGTAGACCTGGCTTTGTTATTAGTCATTGTGTAGCTTTGGCCAACTCATTTGCTCCTTTTTGGTTTTATAAGATTAAAATAATCCGAGCAGTCAATGTATTTTGTGCTAATTTCTGTTGACTGTAGATAGGTTCTTGAAATCCAGTGGCCACTGCAAATTATACGCTGCTGTTCAATCTCCACAAAAGGATTTGGGGATGGGGAACCACCAGTTTTGGTTCAACGGGCTGACAAAGCAGGAGCCTCTGGGGGAGCAAACATTAACTACTTTTCAACCTTTCTACTTTTAAAAAGTGTACAAAAATGTGAACCTTAGAGACCTATTCTTCACCAGTGCTACACCCCACTGGCAATCAGCAGGCTGGCTCTGTTCCTGGGCTGACTCCTCTCCAGTAAGAAACCGCAACCCCAATCTGCCAATAGTTTTTATGTTCTTAAAAACCTACCGGTCGCTTAATCAGTCTTTGTGTTTGGTTCCCCAGGGGAGGAACCTTTCCCATCTTGTCAGTGAGCACTTACTGTTCTAAACGCCAGCAATAAAATCTACACTGTAGCTGCGATTATGCAGCGTGTGGCTGAGAGAGGGGGGAAAAAAATGTGCTTAAAAAAAAGAAAGTAACCACCTTCCCACACTCCCCAAATTGCAGGGACGGAATCTGAAACTTCCTTCAGCTCCACAGGGGCTGGAGAAAGCTAAATTAGTACAATTTAGGAAATGCACATTGTGACAACTGATAGATATTTGGAATGTCCTATGTCTTTGTCTTTTTCCTTTTATTTTTTTCTTTTCCATTCTCCCATTTAGTGGCAGCCTGTTGAGGACAATGTTCTTTTTTTCTCAACAGACCTGCTTACCTTCGGGGGCTGGCTGCCTCTTCTGGAGTGAGGATAATATCTTCATTTAATATCTTTGTGACCTTTTTCGCCTTTCCTCTACGTGCCTAGAAGCATCCTTTATTTCTGCCAATTGTGAGCCTTTTCCACTGTGTCTGTTTGAACCCAGTTTGGGTGTGAGTATCTTTAGTGTGTAATGCCAGGTGGGAACACAGCACACACACATACACAGGTTGACTCCCGGGTAACTTAGATGTCACCAATGTCCTCACTTTTGAGACCCTGCATAGCTGGGCTCTGTTTCTGCCCCTGAAAACACGCTGGTGCTGCCTCATTTCACGTAGGTCTGTGCCATGTTCTTTCCTTCTGCTTCTGCCCTCCTCTTCCTCTGCCCATGGGAGATGTGCTGGGCTGTACCCTGCGGCCCCTTCCCGGGTTTCTTCCCCTTCTGGTCCAAAGTTGATGTTCACCATCGCCTTTTTGCAAAACTCTTTGTTGGAGTGGCTGTGGAGGTGATGATGAATGTTGATTTCTGTATTGATTGATAGTGATTTTATGTGACCTTTGTGGTGGTGGGAAGTTTTTCAAAGTTTTTCTGTATTGGGTGGTATTTTCCATCACACCCGGAGTGCTCAGGGTGAGCAACATCTGTATGGAAGAGAAGACTTTGCTAAAAAGAACATGCAAAGGCATTTTTTTTTTTTTCTGAAGAAAAGTGAAGCTTTGTTAACCTTATTTAGCCAAAACTGAGGCTTGTTCAGTCCAGGAACCACAAACACTTGGGAAACACAAAAATGCCCCAACTGCCCCCACCACCCCTGAGCCCTCCGATCCAGTGGGTTGCTGCAGGTTCTGAAAGAAGTGATCTGTATCTGATAAGGAGTCAAAATTTATGTAGAGCAACTATTTGAATGAATCCATAGGAATTGCAGGTTTTCCAGGCTGGAAATGGGTTGATACAGGAGGAAGTGGGTACCACTTGTACCGTGCTCTGCTGGTATTGAAATTCTCATTGTTTATAATGCTCCTCCCCACCCCGTCCACCCAAGTGTATTTGTAGCCCAGCCAGCACTTTGTTCTAAGGCATTTGTTGCTCATCATCATAACCCATCCGAAGGGAACAGAGTAGCAGTTCCTGGACAAAATTCCTACTGAAACAAAGTTTGAGTATGAGCTAAGCTTGAGATGGGAAGAGCTGTGGGAATTTGCTGGAGGTGGGGAACGTGGGTTGTCTCGGGTGTATAAAGTGCTCTGGGGGGGAGAGACTGAATGGAGTCGGAAATGCAGTTTGTTTAATGTCTTGTTATTAATTGGTTAATGTTATTTTAGAGGTTTAGGCTAAAGAGAGCATTTTGACCCAGCCTTATGTTGTGGCAGTGGTGCAGAGCTCCCCTGAAGCTGACTGAGGTGGCGGTGGGACGATGGCTCCAGTTGATGTCCCGATGCTTCTCCGCCGCATCAGACTGATGTGGGGACAGCGCCAACCCCTGTTCTTACCCAGACCCAAGCCAGGGCAAGGTCTGCACCTTCACGGAGATGTTTGTGAGCTCTCCTTGCAGAAGGCTGCTCTCCCTGGGTAAGTGAATGGCAGCAACCCTGGATCTGTACCTGAGGCCCTGGGGACAGTCTCTTCTCCCTGCAGGGCTGTACCTGCCGAGGAGAGCAAGAGCGGGATCTACGGGCCCTCCCTGGTTGTGCTCTCAGTGACATATGGGCTGTCTTGAGCTGCCAGAGTGTGACAGAGTCCTGGTAAATGAGAATGAAGGCAAATCTGGTGCTCCCAAGCCTTGTCTCTGCTGCTTGGCAGGACCGAGGATGCAACATGCACCTTGCATCCAGGAGCTGGCTCTGAAAGAACAGAGATGCTCTTGGGTTAGCTAGGGAGGCACTTGTTCCTGTAGTGCTTTAAGTGTGAGGTGTTAAAAGCAACAAGTGAAATACTTGAGACAATCAAAAGTAGCTCAACAGTTTACAGAAGTATTTATTCTTGCCTGATATATATTCTCAGGATTTTGATTCCTTCAGAAATAAAAGAAATTTAAGGTGATGAGTTTTTCTTGCTGTCCATTCTGCTGCAGAGCTCCAAGCAAGTTCTAGGTGGGCGTTCATACTTCAGTCCTTCAGACTCCAGGGCACTCTCTGTGTTACTCTGGGACAGCGTTTAGCTTTTGGAGTCAACTTCTCTTTTTTTTTGGTTTTTTTCCCCCCAAAGCAAAAACTATTGCTGAATTGACTACATAATGTTTTCTCCCATGGCTTTATCTTAATTCCAGCCGCCTTTCTGCAAAGTTTGTAAAGGCTTTGCTCCATCTCAAAAAGAAGAAAGCATCGATTAGAGTTGATTTACTGCAGTAAGTGATAAATATGGCAAAGAAATTGATTCATGGCGCTGGAGTGAAGGGGCCAGGCAACTCTCTGCCGTTGACACAGCTGAATATTGTCAAAGCCTGAGCTGACTGTCTCAAGGCTGGAGAAAACAAACAGGGAAACACATGTCAAACAGATAAATAGCTCTGCTGTTGAGAGCTCTGTGTGGAGGCCGTTTGTCTCCCAGATAAGGAAGAATGCACTCCAAAGCTTGGGAGGAGATAAGCTGGGAGAACAAAATGAATGTGGAATTGCTGGGGTGCTGCTTGGGCCTTTCCACAGGCAGCAAATAAGGTGCCCCCCACCCTGGGGGTCTCTGCCAGGAGCAGCACTCATAACTTGCAGATTTTTCTTAAATATTTTAGCAGGAAGAGGATCTTTACCCCTTTACAGCATACAGACAAATGGTGTTAGAGTCAGTTGTCTTAGCAAATCCCTAATTTTAAAGTGTTTTCTGAGCCGCCTTCTCTCCTTTGTAGTGGTAGGTGGGCTGCAGGCTGTGGTTATGTTGGCATGTGTGCGGCACAATTTAGCACCAACACAATAAACTGGGGTTTGTAGTGTTGTGTTACCCCCAAATCATACTATTTTTGTATTTTTAGGTTTTGAAGGAGTGACAGTACCGTTTCCACAAATGCTGCCTTTGGAGACCTTCATCAACTCCTACGTGAAATGCCTTTGGTGACGCCCATTGGCATTTCTTTAAACCTTTTCTCATATTCAAAAGCTGTGATACGATTGAAACTTTGTCAGTGAAACTGTGGAGGATGTTGGAGGACGAGGACAAAAGCTGTGTCCCTTAGGTGAGGACGGAGCTCCGAGAAGAAGGACAGCTCTGACCGCAGTGACATCCCTCGTATCCTTGGGAGAAGCCTCCTGTAGTCAGTGATCCGCATGGAAAGGAATCAGAGTGGCAGGTTTATAACCCAGTACGGTCACCAGGTTGTAACCTTTCTAACCAGTTTCGTCAGGAGCTCAGTGGCCAGTCCCTCTCCCCGCTGCTGATGTTCTGAGTGATTATTTGCAAATAATTTTCCCTGGTTTCACAGGTATCTGGCCTGACTCGAGAAGGTCCAGAAATGCGTTGAAAAGGGAGAAATCTGATAGTGGAGACTTCTTTCTCTGCTACTGACTTGTGCTGAGCAAGGGCAAGAGGCTAAAATCTACAATTTCTGGTGTATTCTGTAATATCTCTCTGTGTATTGGTAGCTGAGGGTCTGACTCAAGGCTGACAGTGCCTTGGGAGCTACAGTTCTCACCCTTGCCAGCTGGAGTCACTGCACCTCTAAACCCCTGATAATTAGACAAGCCTGGCCAAAATTAGATGCCAGAAACCTCTTTTTAAAAAAAATAACAAAAGGATGTGTCTGAAGGCTTGGCTTTCTGTTCCACTGTGTATGGATACCTCTGTCAAATGGGCCTCTTCACCCCCCTGCCCAGGGGGATCTGTGAGGTCTCATCACCACCTGGACGATACTGTGGTGGTTGTCTTCTGGAAAGGTCCTGTCCTTTGGTGATGCTCTGGCATAGCCTTACTTAGAATCAATAAACCAGGGTAAAACCTGCTGATTCTCATTGCTGATTAGGCTTGCACTGCTCTTCTCCATGCCTGACCCTGCTTTAAGCACAGAACCCCCCTTCTCCAAGCTGCTCTTGGAGGTCCCGTCTCTGAACGCCTCTCCCTTCATCACTTTGTCTGTTCACAGGGCACTTTCCTACAGCACATCTACTCTTTATGCTGATGTACTTTGCTTTTTGCACCTCTCTTCCTCTGCTCACCAGACCTCACCATCTCCTGCCTCATGTGGGGTGGGACCTGCATGGGGTGAAGGAGGAGAGGTTAGAAGATGCTGGGCAGGGAACACAGAGCCAGCATTGACCTTAAACAAAGCTGGGGAGCAGTGGTTGTCCTCTCTCTCTGCTCTGCCTTGGTGAGGTTGCATCTGGAGCGCTGTGACCAGTTCTGGGCTCCCCAGTTCAAGAAGGACAGGGAACTGCTGGAGAGGGTACAGAAAAGGGCTACAAAGATGATGAGGGGACTAGAGTATCTCTCTTACGAGGAAAGGCTGAGGGACTTGGGTCTTTCTAGTCTGGAGAAGAGAAGACCGAGGGGGCATGTGATCAAGTCCTGTAAATACTTAAAGGGTGGGTGTCAGGAGGATGTGGCCAGTCTCTTTTCAGTGGTGCCCAGTGACAGGACAAGAGGCAACAGGCACAAACTTGAACATAAAGTTTTGTCTAAATATGAGGAGGAACTTCTGTACTTTGACAGCCTGGCAGAGCCCTGGAACAGGCTGTCCAGAGAGGTGGTCTTTCCAGAGTCTCCGTCTCTGGAGACATTCAAAACCCACCTGGACACATTCCTGTGTAACCTGCTTTGGGTGGACCTGGTTTGGCAGGGGGTTGGACCAGATTGATCTCCAGAGGTCCCTTCCAACCCCATAGAATTTGAGGTGTGGGGGGAGAAAGTTCAGCGGCTGGTTTTGTCAGGAGACAGTGGCTGTGCGTGCCTGGCCCCCACCATGTGAGCTGTGGCTGTCCTTGAAGGACAGAGAGGTCTCCTGCTTCCAACAAGGAAGGGTTTTGCCACCTTGAGTGGTGCTTTCTGGCTTGGGAGTCAGTGGCAGGGTGACCGGTGGTAAACACTCTTCTGTCTCATTACGGACGTGTGAGAGATTGGGGAGTGTAACTCATAAACAGTAATGAGATGTTTGAGACATAAATCAATGGTTTACCAAGATGAGAAGAAAACTCCCCTCAGCTGAGCTCCAAATAGCCCAGGTAGTGACCTGACTGCGGCACCCTACCTGCCAGGGCTGCAATCACTTCTCATCTCCTGGCCGCAATTTTTGGCAATTATGCAGAAATAGCCCATTTCCTGCAGTAAATAAATTGGGGTTCGTGTTTTGCCTTGATGTTTAACTCCTCCTCCTCTAATATGCTGCATTGTCCATTGATTTGCCTAATTATGTGTATTACAACCGCATCAGGCGCTGGGTAGCAGCAGGGGTCCGTTCTGGGGAGAGGAGGAGGGCGATTGCTCCATCTGTTCCTCCGAGCTGCTGGGAGAAGCGTCGGGGAGTGAAGTGGGAAATGGAAGGAAGGAATTACCATTTAGTGCAGGTGCCTCTGGAAGGGGGAATCCCACTGCCAGGTGCTGGCAGGCAGCTCTCCTGAGCTCCTTCCGAGCTTAATTACCCTATAGCGAGACTTCCCCGGCTCAAATTAGAGCAGGTAATTGCATCTGAAGGCTTGAAACAAAATGGGGAGTGTAGCAGCGCTTAATCTATTTCGCTGTAGAGACCTGCATGTCTCATCCAGCAAGATTCATGTCCCATTTGGCCGGATTTAAAAGCATAGGTGAGTAATTTTAAAATCTGAAAGCAGAAGCGTAGAAGCAGGCAAGGTCAAAGCATCTTGAGGCAGCCAGCCTGCGCTCCAGTGCGGCTATCGTAAAAAGCAAGTGGGATACTTCGTGCTGTGGATGGAGGAAGAAGTTTCTCGGGACTGTCGGAGCCAGAGGGGGGAGCACAGGGATGAGCTGTTGTTGCTCTTCAGTATTTGCTGTCCTGGACACGTAGCTTAACGTCTCTGGAGCTGTTTCTCCCTTTCATGCTCTCGGCATCACTGCTGGATCAATAGTGGCAGTGGGATAACGTGTTGCTTGTCTCCTGTTGATTTCTGCCAGGCTGCTAACAGCTGGGGACCGCGAACTCCTCGGATCAGGCTGTCTCTTAGTCCAGCTGGAGAATACCCGAGGAATAAAAACCAGCCAGAACACGTTGTGTGCCATCGTCACGAGAAATGCACGGGGAATGTGATGTCCTGGGAATAATGCGCTTGGAAAGGGGAAGGCCATCAAAGCTGAAGTCGTGGTGTGTATCCTTTTGTGTTTTAAGTTGCTGTAGGGCTTTTCCGTGTGTGCTGCTGCTCCTTGGGACCGCGCTGCGAGGAGTGATACGCTCCGTCTGTCTGTGCAGGTTTCATTGTGCCCCTGGGGTATATCCTATCTGCTATACCCGGCAGGTCACTCAGGACTTGTTAGTCCTGTCATTAATTTAGGAATTAAATTGTCTGAAATGATCACATAGCCAAGAGTGCTGCAGAAAGTTGAGATTTTTGGTCCATCCTCCCAATCACCTTCTCACGCTGCTTTATGCCTGTCCTGAGCGACTCATGTGTTTGTGCCTGGTCCCTAGACCTGGGGGTGAAGGCGGGAGCTGAAATTGTCTCTCCGTGAGATCTGGCCTAAATTATCATAGAATAGCTCAGGTTAGAAGGGACCTTAAAGATCATGGAGTTCCAACCCCCTGCCCTGGGCAAGGATGTCTCCCACCAGACCAGGTTGCTCCAAGCCCCATCTGGCCTGGCCTTGAACCCCTCCAGGGATGGGGCAGCCACAGCTTCTCTGGGCAACCCAAACACTTAGAGTTTTATGTTATATATAGAAATTATATATAAAAGCACACTTAAAGTGCTTTTCTCCTTAACTCTACGGTACATGTGCCTTGCTCAGGCTCTCAAATCCGCAGTGTGAGAGCTGCTGTGGGAAGGAGCCAGGGTGAAGGTGCAGAACCAAGAGCCAACGTTGTGCCCAGGATCTTGCCTTTGCCCCGGGTGGGAAGGATCATCCGCAGTGACAGGCACCGCACGCTGGGCTGCATCGCTGTCGGTGTTGTGAGCATCGTCTATGAGAGCTCTGAAACGAAGCTGAGGTGCTTGGCAACGCTCCAGTCCTTCATCCCACCTTGGAAGCAGTAGGCCAGGATTTGGCACGGGGCACTGGTGGGAAGTTCCCTTTTGTCTCCAGGTGTCTGGGAGCAAACTTCATCAATCCCAGCAGAGGAGGATGTGTAGGGTCTCCCAGAGTAAGTGGGATAGTACTGTCTGAAAATTGGGAAAAACCTTTATTCCGAGTTAGTGATGCTAACGTGATTATGCTCTCAGATCCTTAGGGATTTGAGTTATGAATAATTACAGTGATACATCTTTCCCAAACCTATTCTGTATTGCCGAAACAATAAGCTTGTGGAGCCTTAATGACCCTAATGAAAGGCCTAAATCACGCTTTCCTTACTCACTGCAAAGCTGACTGGCTGCCGGTGAATATCTAATACTCGCAGGCGGCGAAGGAAGGCTGGGTGTGCGTTAATCAATTTGCTTTTCCGAGTGGCTTAAAAACAAAAGTCGGAGGAGCTCCCCCTGCGAGGTGATTTCCCCGGGTGCTGCTCAGATCCCAGCCTGGGGTTCTCGCCGCCCGCTCGCGCTAATGGTACCCTCTCACCGGAGAAAACACTGCACTTCAGATCTGAAGTGGTTGGCAGAGGCTGTAATTGAGGTGTGAAGTGACTTTCCACACGAGAACCTGCCTTCCTCTCGCCGCACAGCGCTGTTGACGGAGCCGCTTCGGCGATTCGTCGTTTATAAACGAGCTCGGAAGCCTGTTTGTATTCCTGTTTGGATTGCTCATCCTCCAACTCGCACCTGAAATCCCTGAAAATAAAACAAGTGTGGAAGTGTCGCACCGATTGCAGTAATAAGTGTGAAAGAACAAACTATTTATCATGTAAATAAACAGTTTTGGCCCCAACTTTATAAAAATCAAACTGCAATTAATGGGTGGGGTTTTTTTTAATACTGATAGTTACTAGAACAGCAATCCTGAGGCTTATAAATATGGCTTAATATTTAATTTTTGCTTAATGAATCATTAGCTTTATTAATTTAGTATAGATTCTTAGGGGGAGAGAATAAACTAAAGAAAATAATGATGCATTAGGTCACGAGGAGGTATAACTCAAATTAATCGGAGGAAGCAGCTGAAGTCCCAGACCCATCCTTTGAACGAATGGGTTGGATTTGGGCAAGTCATGGGAAGATAATTTTGCTGATAATGTGATACAGACCCTGACACACGTGCTGGCGTGCGTGGGAACGCAGGAGGAGCTGTGCTGGGGGCACCGAAGCGAGCATGTCTCCTGCTGCCTCTGCTCGGGGACCCCCGGCTGCCTTCCCTGGGGGCTCTGACCTACCCGGGCCCTGCAGAGAGAGGTCTACACTCGCAGTATCAGGTTTTCCTGGCTCCTGATGTTATTTTATTACAGCCCCAAGGCCTCTGAAAGTGGCCAGATACTCTCACTGAGTCCAACCCCAGGCTCTAAAGAGGAAAGAAAGGGTTAAGGAGGAGGATGCAGGGTGGGGGGGATGGGTAATTTCAGCTCATTATTCTACTGGTATTTTATCGAGTGACAACAGGCATCTCCAGTGTGCTCCTGACTCCCCACTTTCCTTAGAATGGAAGTAGTAACTCTTCCTTGCCCTGCAGCGGTGCCCCGCAGTTACAAACATGAAAGAGGTGACATCTATGTTCATGTTCTGTATTTGTCTTAAACTTACATTTTACTTACAAATTATTTGAATTGCAGGTTAATCGATGGTATAAAGCAACTGGACGATCTAGTGCAAGAATATCAGAGGAAAAGCAGTGACAGCTACAAGCTGTAGCTGTCAAAGCCCCACTGTGACATAAATATTAGATGGATGTTTTATAGATTAGGGAAAATGGGCTGGATGGCTGACAGCGATGGGGGAACACGCAAGGACCTGTAGACATCCAAGGCTGGAAGTGTGGTTTGAATGTTAAACTGGCCATCACATGACAGCAGCAGTTACAAGCCGTGTGGTGAAGCGGGTGTGAAACCCCGAGGCATTCGAAGGATGTGTGAGGTGAGGCTGGAGAAGAGACACAGAACTCCCCTGGGGACCGGGAGCCGCGTACGCTGGAGTCCGGCTGGATTTGGTCAGTGAGCATGGTGTGATGGTGGAACTCTGCTCGGGAGAGATGGATGCTGCCCTGCTGCCTCCCTGCACCCCTGCCTGCTGCTTGCCCCCAGCCCTGCCTGCTGCCAGCCTTGACCTCCCCTCTGGAGACATCACTGCCCCTTAGGAGAGCACCCCAGCTTGCAGCATGGCAGCAGGTTTGCTGCCTGGGATGGAGCTCCAGGTCTTCCTTTGATGGAACTTTCTGGCACTGTGAGCTACCTGAGAAAACAAGAGCATCACGCTCAAGTAAGGGACAGGAGAATCCTTTGCTTCTCAAGACTGTTGTGGCTGCTGATGTTTTGTCCCCCCTTGTGGGGGACCTTGTGTCTTTGCACCAACCTGGCATGGCAGGTTCAACAGAGCCAGAGGCCAGGAGCTCTGCCAGAAGCGAGACCAATGGCTTTCCTGCTCTCTTCCCCCACTGTTAACTTCACATCTTGCTTTGGGGAACGTAGACAGGGGAAAAAATGGACACATTCGGCTTAAAATTAAAAATAAGCTGCTGTGTTGCATATTCCATTAGGTCCATGAACTGCCGAGGTGCCCGGCCATGGCCTCTGCTGCAGGTGGGGTGGGAACCCGAAACCTGGAGATTTCACAGCCAACACAAAGATGAGGCCTGAAGAGCTATGCAAAATGAACTGAAGAACCCGATGAAAACCTTTCCCAAGTTGCCAGCCTGTAATTTCGCTCCACCCTAGTCCAAAACCAGCCCCTGGCAGTTATTTGCTGGCGGAGATTAGTACGTGGGTGTCTTTAATCTCAAACGCTGAATCAGAGAAGCAGTTTCAGTTTGTGCAAACTCGCCCGCGTTCGCTGCGAGTTCTGATTCTCTTTTTCCGTTACTTTTTTTTCCCCCTATTGCTACAACAATTAATTAAGAATGGTTCTGCTGAACCCTGTTGATTCATTTGGCACTTGGAAGCTTAATGAGGTGTAAACCTGCAGACTGCGGCAACGGTATAGCTGACATGGTAATTTATATCAATTGGCGTGATTAGCCCAGGTCCTCAATCACCGCATTGTTTCTCCCTGCAATCTGTCATAGCCCTACCAGGGGGACCTTAATACTGGATTTCTCTTCCATTGGCAGTAATGTTCTGGAGGTGCTGCTAACAAGGAGAAGTACAGCTCAGGCAATGCTTTGAGAATAGCGACGTACAAATTGCTTTTTGTAACAACATGTACTTTTCACTCCGGAGATGACTGAGATCCAGCCCTCGGAACTTGCCTGCTGTCTAATTTGTGTTTGCAGTTACAGCAGCTGCGGGTCTGGTGGGCAAATAACCTGCTGGAGGTGTAACCGCCTGCTTCGGGTGCTCTGGTGTTTTGGGGAGAGTTTATTTATTCTTTCGAGACATAGAAAACACCTGGCTGAAGGTCCCCGTCGCTTCAGGCTGAGGAGGGGGCTGTGAAAGTCGCTCTGCGCGCTCTGCCTCGACGGTATTATTCATCCGTAACTCTTAGTTCTGCAAATTCAGCCCAGGGACGTTGGAGCCCCCCTGGGTTTCTTCTGCCTTTTACCACCCATAGTAGCGGGGTCGGGTAGAGCAGAGCAAGGGTTTTGTGACCCCTGTGCAACCACACGCGCCTTGGTTCTGTCCTTAGTGATGCCACTGCACCCTAATGACTTCTGTATTCCAATAACAGTGCAGCTATTCAGAGTTTGCAAACAACTTTGTGGGTGAGGTCTTTTCTTTGGTGAGGTTGGTGGTGCCCAGTGAGAGGACAAGAGGAAATGGGCACAAACTTGTACATAGGAAGTTTCATCTAAACATGAGGAGAAATGTCTTCACTTTGGAGGGTGGCAGAGCCCTGGAAGAGGCTGCCCAGAGAGGTGGTGGTGGACCCTGATATCTGGAGACATTCCAGACCCACCTGGACATGTTCATGTGCAACCTACTCTGGCAGGGGGTTGGAGTAGATGATCTCCAGAGGTCCCTTCCAACCCCATAGCGTTCTGTGATTCTGTATGACAAGAAATAGAAGGAAATACTCCCTTTTGTTGGCTTTGCTGAGCCACAGCTGCCAACAATGAACAACATAAATCACCAGCCACATCTCTGCTCTTCTGAAATGATTGGTTTTACAGGGTGAGCACCCAGACACAGACCGGTGCTGCAGCTGGGCAGGTTCTGGGTAGGGGTAGGTGGCCTGGTGTTGTATCATCTTCAGGTATCCCCATATGCACACACCTTGCTTGTGCCCTTCAACGTGTGATGGGGACACTCTGTAGGCCACCAGTGAGTCTCTGGTGGGGGGCAAGGGCTGGGAGGGAGCAGCAAGGCCATCAGTGGAATCTGCTGCGGAAGGCAGGGGAATGTGGGAACAAGCAACACTAAATCAGTCCTGGTAATGGGGAGTGGTGGAAATCAGCCTAATTGAGTTGGTGCACTTTTGTATGAAGATGGTGCTACTTTAGTTGTAATTATTTAATTTTTTTGGGGGGGGATGGTCAGCCCCTGATCAATGGAAAAAACCAAACAAACCAACACCCCCCCCCGGCACTGAAACCAGAAACGTGAGAAATTGATCCACACCAGAGTAAACCCACCTTAAAGTATTCCCTCAAAATAGGTTAAATGAATAAAGGAATAAATATTAAAATAAAAAAAAGCATCAGTACAGGAATGAAAAAGATCTTTTTAATGTTTGAAGACCCATCAGGAAACTTTAAAGTTGATTCTTAGGGTAATCTGTCATAAATCCCCTATATTAGATGTTATGATTTTAAGCCGAGCATTGAAGCACGGGCAGATCCATTTCTGCACCAGGACCCTTCTGTACCACTGCAGTTGTGTAAACTGATTTTAACACCCTTTCTATTTTCAGTGCAAAGAGTCCTTAGAGTAAATGAGTGTTTGACCTGCAACTACTGAGAACAGTATTCACTTTGAGGGCTATCTAAGCCCTGTGTGGAGCAATACAATTTACTTTAATGATATTTAAATTAATGAGGTTGGCTAATAGATATTTTTGAAGCCCTTTATAGGGGTTCAGTCATGGGACAACATGCCACTGGGCACAAATGCTCATTTACTCTGCAAAATGTCAGCGAATGGCCCATCTATTAGGAAAGTGCATTTTGTTTGATTTTTAAGAATATATTTCCATAAATTACCATCCGAGAAATCAAATAAATCAGCCAGCTATTCAGTGAAATCTTAAATGTTAATTGAGAGTCACGGGAGTGACTCGAGCCAAAGGAGAGAAGGGCAGGGAGTGGGGTGTGAGCTGGTGGGGTGGCTCCGTGGGGTGTTTTCTCAGGGGCTGTGTCATCCCCATGGTGCCCATTACTGATGAGTCTCCTACAAACACCTTCACCCCAGGTCTGTGTTAGCTTCTGCTGATGGGCACCCTGGCAAGAAACCTCCCTGTGGTTGGGCAAGTGTCCTGCCACCCTGGCCACTGGGTTCACTGACTGTTCTGGGGCTGCTGCCCAAGCAGCTGGGACGGCCTGGAAGCGAAAAGTGAGCCCCAGGGGGACTGAGAAACTGGCTCAGGACCAGAAGGGTGATGGTCAAATGGGTCACCACGGCTTCACCTTGAGTATCTCAGGTGTGGGGAGTCTGGTACCTGTAAGCTGGGCTGTCTTTCCTACAGACCTGCTTGAATTTTGTGTCACACGACTGTTCCTTGTGTGCTCCTTCCCACTTATTTATTTTGCTCAATGCAAGCTAGCCAAGGTTGCCCTTTGAGGCAAGATAGTTTCTACCACTGGTCATAGATGTGGCCAGTTTGAGCTGGTCACGTTTTCAGCATCCCCAGAACTTTCCAGGACTAGGGAGGGAAAACTGCATCCATAAAGTCATTGCATCGGGGAACTGTGGGAAGGCAACAGACCTTGCCCTCAGGCAGGTTGACCTGTGTCAAAACTATTCCCAGCAGCTGTTTATTTAACCCATTCCTGAGCTCTGGAGATCAGGAGATCCCACAGTGTCTCGCTGCCGTTGACATTACAGTTTTTGTTACACCCCACGGTGTGGATATGATGTTATACAAGTGCTTTGTAACAAGAGCGGTGGATTTCTCTCCCTCTCATCATTAGAAGTGAAGAAGTGATGTGAAGCTCCTTTATGCCCCAGGATAGCAGTAGCAGAGGGAGGGGGCAAGGGCAGCAATTAAAGCAGCAAATCCTGTCCGTGGGCAAGCCCTGAGGCTGCTCAGCGCCAGAGCAGGACCTCAGATCTGAACAAACACACACACACACACATACATATACATACATCTCCTTCTCTCTTCCTTCTGCTGCAGGAAATTTGGGGTTGGATTTGTGCCATCCATCCTGCTCCCGGGTCCCTTCCTGGGGAAGGAGCGAAGGGCACTGATGGGCAACCCCGGGCAGGTAGAGCTGCAGAACCTCTGAACGCCAGCAGCCGGGCTCCGCGCCCAACAGATGAAAGATTATAGCGATCAGTTTGGTGAGAAGGGAGATTTTTCTCCATCTGTCCACCCTCAAGGCTCTATTTCCTCATAAACCATTCCCCGAGACATCAAGAAAATTGAAGCTGTTCAGAAATGGAAAAAGATAGTTAGCCCAGAATGAATGAATATCCGATACACTGGCTCTCCCGAAATGGCTGGGGAGCAGCCACCCGAGCCCATGGCTTTCCTGCAGCACACTGATTTTTCAAAATAGCATTCTTTTTTTCTCATTTTTTTCAAAGCTCCTTTGTAGCCTGGGTTATGTTTTTTTTTCACCCAGCATCGCTCATCTCCGAGCCCCACCGGCTCAGTGAAGCGTGTGGACAACTCTCCCCCCTCCTGGCTCAAACATGCCTCTTCCCTAAACCATGTAAATGGGGGTGAGGGGTGGGGTGTTTATGGTCCAGCCCCCCAAGCTCAGCTGCTGCTGCAGGCCCTGGCTGTGTTGTTAGCCCTCATTAGGAAAGCCTGGGGCTGATGGACTGGTCCTGGCTGGCCTCGGTGGCTGCAATTTCCTCATTTGGAATATGGACTCCCAGGCCCCGAGGCTTTCTGTTCATTTAGTAACCTAATGTGTAATGTGTTTTGATTTTATTTATTTATTTTTTTAAGGGAATAGCGAAAGTCGAGGAAGAGAATGCATTTTAAAGGGTATGTTTGTGAAGGTTTTATGTCCTGCGCTTCAAATCCTCTCGGCCTCGTGAATGCCCAGTGCAAGTCGTTTGAGGCAGGAAGGTCACCTCTGGAATGGTGCAAGTTTCCAGGTGGGACCTTGGGCTACAGCGGGGTCACCTGCCTCCATTTCTCTCGGCAGAGCTGGATGAAGGGGAGGGCTGTATTCCTGTGTGCTTACCTGAGGAATTTAACTGTCTCTTCCTCCTCCAACACTTTTCAGGGTGGTTTTTTTTTCTTACTGCTGGGATAGAGAACATTTCTCACAACCCCACGTAGGCTTCTTGCCAGCCCAACACACACCTCTAATATGCTTATGCATTTGCAGACTTTTCTTGGTGCATGTTCTCTCAAACAAATTTTCAAACCACTTGCCAGTTTTGTTTTGTTTTGTTTTTTCTTTTCCATCCCATTTTTGAACTATTGAAAGCTACTGGGTGCACATCTAATGAGCTGCAATGACAGGAGAGGTCCTGATGCAGAAATGCTACTCCTGTTCCGTGGTGTGAGCTGTAGAGCAGCTTCTCTGCATGGGTAAAGACCTCCAGAAGCTCTAGTTTCTTCTGATGCTCCCAGCTGGTGGTGCCCAGGTGGCTGGTGCTTGTCACCTCCTCCTCACTTGCTGATGGCTTCTGCAATGCATGAAATCTCAGTTAATACGGCAAAATTGCACACCCTTAATTTCTGCTTCATTGCCTTTTGGGTGAGAGGGGAGGACAGGCAGTTCGTCTTCTATAAGGTGCTGCCTGTGACTTGGTTTAGCAGTTTTTAATTCAGGGCTTCTTAACTTCTTTCGTGGGGAATTGAGTGGGTCAGAATACGAGTATTTCTTTGTGTCTGCCTAAGGTACCTGCTGTTTGCAGGGGGCAGGGGATGCCAAGGAGGGTTGAATGGGAAACCCAAGACTGGGCGAGACTCACCTACATGGGCCAGTGCAGGAGAAAGCAGCCATTCTCCAGACAAGCCTGAAGGAAGAGGTGAGATGTTGAGCTTGGAAAGAACCTGCAATGAGAATGCTATGGATGGATTTGCGGGTGATCCTGCTGAAGGAAAAATCTGAGGGTTTTCTGGAGGTGCCAAGGAGCATGAGCTGGAAGATGGTGTTGCTCCTCGGAGCTGCAGGGCAGCCCTCAGCCTCCCTCCTAGCCCTCTTCAGCCTATAGATGCTCCAAAGTCCAGAGGAAACAGAGGCACCACATGATTTAATTTTTGCCTAAAGCCATGTTTATGCCAGGAAAACTTCTCCCACACATCCTGATCTGAGTCTCTGTAGGCAGCCCCCAGCAGCTGGTGCTGCCTCCCACCAAAATCCGGTGGCAGTGGCTGTGGTGGGGAGGCCACAGCTGCATCCCAAAATAGTTAGGGTCCTCGGGAGATGGAGACTGGTGACCTCAGTCTGAGGGAATGAAAACCACCTGATCCTGCATGAATCCCCCAGACATGAGCTGTATGGAGGATTATGGAGTAAGGGAGGACCTCATGGGAGCGTCTCACTGTTGTCCCAGCCCATTGATGCTGCAGGTCAGGTCTCAGGTCATCCTGTAGGTGCTGTCCTCCTGCTGTCCTTGTCCTCCTGCTGTCCCCATCCCCCTGTCGGCCCCAACCCATGTGTCCCTCTGGGCTTTCAGATGCTTCTACATCCATAAGCATACAGAGTGGCGTGCTATTGTAAGAATGAGTGCAGGAGCAGTCCTTTCCCTACTAGCTGTCAAAAAGTATTATTTAATCTCAAATGGCTCTCAGTGGCTTCCCTTCCTCCCCGCCCTCCCGCCCCCCCCACCCCTTTTTGTTGCTGTTGTTTCCTCCAGTTTGTTTTAAGAAGGTTGTTGAGTGTGAGAAAGCAGGAAGCGGTGTCAATAACACAGTGGGTTTTTTCTTTTCACAGACACCCTTTGAACTCCCTTTACTCTGCCTCCCCTCCAGTTACATTTACACGCCCTATAAATAACCTTCTAGTGCTTTGAAATGCTTTTATTAAAGCTAAAAGGGATTATTTTTTTTCCAAATCCAATGTTATTTTCTACATTATCTGTAGACAACCTTCAGAATAATTATTGTGAATGGCTCTAGGTTTTAACCCGTTTCACTGTGTGTGCTAAATAGGAAGGAGAGACCTGCATAAAAGCGGCAGAAGCTTGTGAAGGAGATGATTGATGTGGTGGGACCCCACCAGCCCAGCCCCAGGTTTCCTGGCAGCTGTGTCCATGGGGTGAGGGGAGCTGAGGCCGAGCCTGGCTGGTGCCTCAATGCCTTGGGGACAGATGCTGTGGATGCCTGCAATTTCCTGCATGAGAGCTGGATCTTTGAATCCTCCAGTCCCAGAACACGATGGGTCCACTGAAAGGCATTGGGAGTAGCATTGTGGGAGTGAAGAGGTGAGATTTATGGGTGGCTTAGCAGAGCGGGTACAGGTACACCCACAAGCAGGCTCTCCCTGAGTCCAGCCTGCTCTGGTTGAGCCCCTGCCAGATGGAAATGTGTCCCCTCTGCACGCTGTGAGGGGACATGGGGCCAATGTCCACATGTGTGGGACGGGGTCAGCACAATCCGACTTTCTGCGATGAGTATTTCTGTTGCTTAGTTGTTACTTCAGGCTTTACCTCAGTAACCCCATGGGCACTCCCGACTTACACTGAGGGAAGAAAGAAAACTACTGAGTCTTCCATAATAACTGTCTGCTCCATGTGCTTGTTTTCCCATGCTTGAAGCATCACAGGTCTTGCAATAAGGCTTTGGAACGCCTCTGCTTCAGGTCTCTTTTCCTACTGCCATCTGTCCCACATGGGGCAGCAAATGGATGGCAGAACCACCCTCATAGCTTTTATTGACCCCCATTGCTCTCTTTTCCCCGTTTTTTGATAGTAGTCATCACTAAGGCTGTGGCTTACAGAAGTGCTTGGTAGAAGATTTGCTATGTCTCCTGGAGTCAAGTCTCTGGGAAGCCACCCAGTCCCATTAGCATAGCACTTAATGACAGCAGATGAAGCTTTCTGGAAGCTTAATGAACCGTGAGCTTAGACCACTCCTCCCAGTCTTGCAGCCTACGGAATTATTTATCTCTGCCTCTTGTTATCTCAGTGAATGATGAAAATCTTGTGCACCATCATCGATCTTCAACTTTCATAGAATCATAGAATGGTTAGAGTTGGAAGGGACCTTAAAACTCATACAGTTCCAACCCCCTGCCATGGGCAGGGACACCTCCCACTAGAGCAGGTTGCTCAAAGCCCCCTCCAGCTTGGCCAATTTTCTCTATCAACAGGTCGATGCCAGTGGGTAACTCCTTCAGCTCTCCTGGGTGAGGGATGGGGGCTGTGGGGTGTCTCTGCAGGGCTCCTTGATGAACATCCCTTGCACACTTTCTGATGAGGGATGGTCTCACCCTGCTTGTACCAGGATACCAGATACTCTGCTAGGGTGTTTAACATGCATGATTTTTGGTGAATGATTAAGGTTTGGTGCAGGAACATTCCTTACCAAGGAACACCTCCCTCCCTGAGGCTCTTAAGGCATTTGTCACCTCCATTGACTAGTCTTGTCACCAGTTTAAGCCCAGCCATTCACATTTTGTGAAACAGAGCAAGACTTTGACATGCAGTTTAAAAAAATACAATACAAACAGTATTTTGAACCAGAGAAAGAAAAGAAATCAACAGGTGATTGCGCTGTCCTGTAGGTCGTACCACGTGGTCTTCCATAATTTGGCTTCGCTGGCAAAAGTATGTTCTTTTTCTGGTGGGGGATTTACAAAGATATAACGAGCTTGCACTAGTTAACTCATTAAATCTGAGCAGGAACTCGGGATGTCGCGTTGCCTACCTGAAGTGGGATGGATGTGCCCCGTTCTTCTGGCCAAAGCTCTACCACCCTCCGTGGATGTACGTTAGTGTTTCAGAGCACGTCACCTCCTGCCAGCTCCAAGTCTTTTATTTTCCTTGAAGACCAAGGAGGTGGCCAGATGCTTCTGAGTTATTTATAGGAGCAAAGAAGTTATCACTTGGCTCCTGCACTCGACTAATTGATTGCATGAGCATTAATAGCCCGTAGCAATGTGATGGGAGAGCACTGCTCAAACCATCTTCTGAGGGGATTTACTGAGGGTGCTTCATCTTGAGTCTGGGGATGCAGAGTAACATTGTAAAGAAGTTTCTTTGCTTTACTTCTAACAATAATGTTTTTTTCTCAACTGCTCCTCCCCCCCATCTATTAATTTCTGAGTTACCACTGGCTCCATCTCCTTGGCTGCAAAACTCATAATTTATGATATTTGAAGTGAAAGTGGGGGAAAGATGAATTTGAAAGTCAGGAGATGGCAAAAAAAACCCCACATTATTTTGAAATAATTGAAATATTTCCATTTGCAAGCCTTGTACTTTTTTTTTTCTTGCTTTGTTAATATCTGCAGATGTGCAGTTAAAAAAAGACAGCTCCTTAGTATGTAGCGTGAGACTGGAAAGTTAAGAAGTCTTTATCATAATTTAAAATAGAGTGCAATATTGTAATAACATCAGCAGTGAATTAAATCTTCTTTAATGCATTTACATATATTAATTTGCGATTGATTTAACTGTTTTGAGGTGGACACTTTTGGTAAGCTGAATGAAAGTGAACAAAAAAGGCTCTCAGGAAAACGCTATTATTGCCTAAGAATAAACCCACTAGTCCTGAAATATTTATGAACACGTTGTTGGTGTTATTGGGACAGTGCATTTTGGAGGAACTGAACGAAGGAGGAATTTTTTTGACCAGTGTGCTGCAAGCCTGGCAGGTCATTTCCTATTCTATACGTAGCTTTTGCAGGAGAGTGCGACCGATGAAGGGCATTAGCTAAATAAGAGATGATTTAGTGGTGATGGCACTGTTGGTCTGCGTATCCCGCAGCTGCTAAATTTCAATATAAACTCCATAACTCTGGATGCAGAAAGAAGTGAAGAGGCTCCAGAGACTCTTTCTGAATATATTTACCGCCCCCCCCCAATAAAAGGCACAAATAATAGCATATTTTTCAAAGTGCAAAGCACTTTACATTGCTAATAGTTACATTAAATTTACATTTCATGGGTGAGTGGCTGTAGCCGCTGGTTGCCACATCCTCACTGGTGACACTCGGGCAGTTGTACATGATCTACTGCCCACTGGCCTGTGCGGTCCAGGATTAGAGGTGGCTGAGGGCAGAGCGCTGCGGAGCTTCAGGAGCATCTTCTCCAACCTTGCCTTCAAAGTCAGAAGGTGGAAGAGTGACAGAGCAGGAGACCAGGTGCTGGGAGAAGGAATGCCCTGTGCAGCTACACAGTGATTCCTGGGTGAAACCCAAGGGCTGGGAAGGATTCCTGTGCCCTGCAGGCAGAGGGTAGTGAGACACCTCCTGGGGTTTTTTTTTGATGGAAAGAGGCAATCATTGCACTTTTGCTCTGCAGCAGAAAGCCTGCAGATACTTGGTGCTTTCCCTGTAAAGGTCAGTACACTCGTTGTCCCCATTTTCTCCAGAGATAATCGATGCAGTGCAAACGCTGTGTTGACAGTTATGCCTGCCATGGAAAACTCATTTTTTGCCACTCCTCACTGGGGCATGGAGAAGGGCTGCCGTTACCCTGATAACGGCTGCACACCCCCTCCGTGGACAACCTTCTTGGTTTGTGGTGGTAGGGGTGGATCTGAACGCACTCAGCTCACAGCTTGGAGCCATCCCAACAGTTACAGGCTCCCCAGTTTTCCTACCTAATCAGAAATGGTTGCCCTCTTCTCCTTGTCCCCGCTGCTGTGCCCGTGGCCACCGAACAAATCTGGGGTGCTCCTGGGGGCGGGCTGGGTTGTAGCAATGAGCATGCAACCCCCAGCCATGGCTGTGTCCCTCTGCTAAGTCCCTCTGCCACCAGCACCTGGCAGGGAGTGGGGACAGACAGGAGCCCAACACTCCTTTGCTACCTGCCTGCCCCATAGGAGAGCGTGGGGATATTTTTTTCCTCCTTTCTTTGCTTATCTGCAACAGCCTGGGTGAGTTTTCTGGTCAGTCCCTACCGTGAGCTTTCCACTCACCACATTGTTTTATTTCTAGTCTCAAGGTTCGTTGTTTGTCATTTATCTGTGTTGGCTTTGGCACCTGTTAGCCCGGGGTATGCGCTTGAGTCACTCCTTACCTGGCAGGGATTATTGCTCGTTAGCTGCTGTGCTGGCATTTACCAACCTGCCCAGACTGAGTCACAGCTGGGTTTGCTTCTCTGGATAATTAGAGGTGACCCGAGACGCTGTGCTGGGGTCTGCTCCCATCTCCGGAGGGGGCAGCGGGACAGGGATGTCGGCCTGGGGAGCCCCGGTGGGAATGTGTCCATTCCCCAGCCTAACCCAGGCACGGGCCAAGCCTTTATTCCCTGTGGGATTTATCCTGCCACGGTTTTTGTCCCCAGTCACAGATTAAAACCCCAGGTGGGTTTTCCAGCCAGCGCTGCAGCCGTAGCTCCGCTGGTGTGCTGCCCTCGCTGCCTCTTGAGAATTGCTCTTTTACGTTTGTTTGCAGGCTCCTGGGAGAGATCTCCCATTTTATGGCTCTTTTTTCCCCCGAACACCGTGCTCCTGTTCCCTGCAAACGGCGATGCAGCGGCAGTGTGTCACCCAGCTGCGTGCTACGTGGCAGGGCTGGTTCCTGCTCACAGCATCGTTGTATCCAGAACGCTCCCTCTATGAGNGCTCCTTAATAAACTGGTTCAACATATAAAGTATTTAACTGTTGTGTAATTTCCTGGTAAGCCAGCGGGTCCCCTAATACATGCTGGAGCGTCCCCGGTGACTTTGCCACATGTCAGCTCCTGGAACCCTCGCCAGCTCCCCATCCCGTTCCCCACTCCAGACCCCTGTGGTGGCACAGCCAGGTAGGGGGGTTCCTGGGAGCCCCTCCCCACCCCGAGACCCACTTGAGACTCCGTGCTCTGCAGGGAGGTGGGGAGGGCTGGATGGTGTCACCCAGCCACCGTGTCCCCATCACTTTTGTGACAGAACCAGTTTTTCTCCTCTGCGTTTGCACACACAAACAGGGAGCCCTTTTCCTGGTTTCTGGCATCTGAGGCAAAGCCACAGGAAATATCGCTGACTTCTGGGGTTTCTCTTGATTTTAGCTGTTTCTCACCTTTCTGGGGAGGGGAGAAGGTGTGGAAAAGTGATGGATCCCACCCTTGAAAACCAAACCAAACCCCACTGGGGAACAGGCCAAGCCTCAGGAAGTGATTTAAACTTCCCCATGCTCTAAAATCAAGTTGTGATTTTGGGGGCTTGACTCAGATCCTTCAACCTATAGGGGCTGATATGATAATGGGGGCCTGAGGGCTCCCTGCAAAGGCTCACCCTTTCTTTCTGCTTATTCATTTCTTGCAATAACCCCCCACGGCTCGTGCCTTCCCTCTGAATCTCCCTCGAGACACAGCACCTGGATCAAGATGCTGCCGGGGCGCCGCGGCCGCCCACCCAGCAGTCACCAATGTGCTGGCCAGCTGATGGAGACAGGCCGTCCTCCCTGCGTTTGAACTGGGAGGGAGGTGGGACCGGGGATGCAGCTTCAAAGGCTCTGAACCAGTTGCCAAGAAGTTCAAAGTGGTAGCACAAGGCTGAAGCGATCCAGATTTGGGGTTTATTTCAAGCCTTGATACCTTATTTTCCGAGCCGTCGGGATGTGGTTATGGGATCTGGAAGGATTTCCAAGCCTGGCTGGCTGCTTGGCTTTGGAACAGGTCGGGTGTTTGCTGTGGACCCCTCTGGCCAGCAGCCCTGGGGTGCTGGTGGCCAATTCAGTGTAGCAGTCCCCGGCAAGCCTGGTGCAGAGGGGAGGAGGGGACCAGATGCTGTTATGTGTGAAGTGAATCCATCTGGTGACAGACAGACACGCAGACAGGCTCTGCAAGCCTGGGTCCAGTGGTGGGTTTCTCTGGGGAGGAGGATGGGGAGAGGAAGATGTGGGAGCTGGTGAAACTTGGTCTTTCCCAGCCAGGCTGTGTTGTGAGGGGATTGTCTCTTATTCAGCTGGGCAGGCTGGGCACCCCCTTCTGCCTGGGTTTCATAGATTCATAGAATTATTTTGGTTGGAAGAGACCTTCAAGATCATTGAGTCCAACTGTTAACCCAGCACTGCCAAGTTACCACTAACCCATGTCCCTCAGCGCCGCATCTACATGTCTTTCAAGTACCTCCAGGGATGGTGACTCAACTGCTTCCCCGGGCAGCCTGTTCCAAATCTTCACCCTTTTGGTGAAGAAATATTTCCTAATATCCAATCTAAACCTCCCCTGGTACAACTTGAGGCTGTTTTCCTTTGTCCCATTGTTTGTTACTTGGGAGAAAAGACTGACCCCATCTCACAGGTCCACCACAAAGGATGGTACCTGACCTAGGCTGCAGCCTGAGCAGCCTGGAGGCTGTCTTCACCCCTGCCAGCCCCTGCCTGAACAGCAGGGTCTGCTGGAAGGGCTTTCCTCTGTTCGGCCTCAGTTATGATTCCTCCTTGTCCCAGCCCACATTTTTTTCTTCAGGCCTCCTACATCTTTAAACCAACATCCATGTGAGCAAAGGTTAAGCTACAAAAGCTGTGTGTGGCTTTCCTGGGTTTCCATCATATTAAAACTAAGAGCAAAGGAGATTTCCTGCCTGCACTGGACCCGGTGCAAAGTCCACCAAAGCCGATGAGTTTTTCTGGTAACTTAATGGACTTTGGTCCCTGCCCTTCAGCACACACATCCCAGTGCTGTAGGAAGCTCTTCGTGCCCCATCTGTAAGAGGGGGAATTGCTGGGAAGCCTGTTGCATTTTGCCATCCTCAGCATTTTTTAAAATGCTGGGCACTTCGTTGTATCAACAGGTATTTATTGGGTAGGTCAGATAAAAGCACGTGCAAAAATCGTTATCCATATTTCTGGAGGGGAATCGCTTGTGGGATCTTTCACAGCATTGGAAAAGGTGTGCTGGCCTGAATCTCCCCACCGTTGTGCTGGGGCTGATTTTGCTCTGTTTGGGTAATCTGTGCCGAGACAGACAAGAAGCAAGATCATGGTGCTCCTTCCGCAGATTGAATGCTCATTGGAAGGATTTAGTTCCCCTGGGACTTTCGGTAACGAACACTGGTGTAGCAGGAGGTGGCACTTTTGAACTTGGCAACTCCTCCTTTAAAATGTGCGATAAGGTGAAAATCTACTGGCAGACCTTCCCCCAGAAAGGCCCTCAAGGCCCCAGCTTAAACTCATTTCTCATCAGTCAAGTGCACAGTTCGGTCCTTGTCCCTGTTAGTGGGACATGCACCAGTTCTGCCAGGGGAGCCCCTGCAGATGTGTTTGTTGCGCTTCAGGAAGGTCCCCAAACACCCACTCAAGCGCTCTGTTGAATCGTATCTTTACAGTATAATTTGTGGCTGTAACTCAATTTGGGGTTTTATTCATTCTTTTGTGCAAGACCTGTACGTACTTTGTTGCTCAGCGTTTCTTTTTCTCTCTTTCCAGGCAAACTGCAGTTCCGTTTCTTTGCCTCTCTTGTCCCAGCTTCCACGACCTAAGGTTTAGTTCGGACACGTCTCCTGAAGAAATCAGTTCTGTTTCAAATCCTGCAGAAGGCACCTAGTTATCCATACTTCCTTATTGTTGGTTAAGTGGCCATCACCTCCTAATTAGAGTTTCTCTTTTTTTAACTACTGCACTCAATTTACAGCCTAATTACCCTTACCTTGTTTGTTTAATGAAGCTTATATAATGATTCCTGTGATCTTCATGAAACATTACACTGGGATTTTATTTTTCACTTTATAAACTGTGATTTTATATTAATGTTTTATAACCTCAGGTTTCTAATCATAAAGTCATAAGGAGTTTAATTGATTTGAAACTACCCATGCCCTGAAGTGTGTACATGTCAGATTGATTCAAATTGATCCAATGTGTTTAAATAAAGCTCGTGCCAAAAGCACGTAGCACCTTATGCTGCCAGATATTTGCCCAAAGCCCCCTGGTAACTTAATTATGCTGCCATCTCAGTATAATAAATTATTGAGTAGGACATGTTTTTTTATGTGTGTTTGTTGTAGTTTGAGAAGCTGGAGAAATCCCCCAATCCCACAGGACAGCGCGGGCACATCGTGTTGGAGGCAACTGGTGTAAATCCTTTTGGGGCCGTTTCCACCATCAGTGCTGCAGTGACCTGAGGCTCCAGTCCTGCAAGTTTTTGGTCACATCCTTGTGTTTTCTCCCAACTCACCTGTTTGGGGTTTTTTTTGGCACTCTAAGAAACTGCATTTTACCCTTTGAAGAAAGGAATGGGAGACCAGAGAAGACAATGGGACGTTGTGGGGCTCTCTTAGTTTGAGGTAAAACGAACCAATTTTCTGGTTTACAGTTTTACTTTTTTAGCTGGGCCTCTTCTAACTAACTGAACTCTGAAATTAACAGCAGATTGTTCAGAAACTTCACTCTCACAGGGATAAGACCTGATCACACCAAGGAATGGTGCAGAGAGGCCCTTGTTTATATTTATTCCTAGAACAACCAAGGGCAGGGAATTCCGTTATTTGCCCCGTNCTTCCTTTTTTATTTTTTTTTATTTTAATTTTAGTATTAATACTTCATTCAAGTAGTTTAGTTCATTCTAAACTTGTAAATCTCCTTACCCTCTTCCTCTGCCTTCTTTTCAGGGGGAGGAAGGGCCATCTGTCAGTCTGGTTTTGGTAATTTTGGCTGAAAATTTTGGCCCCACGACAGGGGCCAAGCCAAAGCTGTCAGGGCACTGTCATCTGATTTCATGCTGGAAATGCTCTACCTGTGACCCACCTGGTGTGACCTTTGTGCACGGACCTGCAAAAACGTGTTCAGATCTGATGGACCCAGGTGGCATCAGATCACAGACGTTCAGATCTGTCATGCACAAAGAGGGTCTGCTAAGGCTGCTGTCCCTGATAAGCCCTGCAAGCTATAACCGGCGCTGCCTCCCACGAGATGCTAAATTTGGGATCTGTGGCTGAGGGAGGGAGCAGCTATTCCTGCTGTTGAAAACATCCAAGAAATATCTCAGATCCTTGGTGGATCAAGCCTCGTGGTGAAAACCCTGCTGACTGGTATGAGCCAGAAGGGTAAGGCCGTGGGCAGCCGTGGGAAATGCTGGGAAGCAAGGCGTGATCAGTGCAACCCAAGACACAATCAGCAAAATCAAACTCTTGTTTACCTGGACCTGCCTGAGCAGCATTTGGGTCATATCACCTTGGAGGGGGTCTCACCGGGGCCCCCATCCCTCCCTTGGAGTCATTTACGTGCCTAAAAAAGCCTGATGGGCTGATTTACATGAATACAAATTTGTGATGCAAAATTAAGACAGTTTAATCTAGAAAGAGGGCAACAGGTTTTTGTCTTTAATTAGACCTCAGTATTACTATTGGGTTTTTATTTTATTCTGTAGTTGGATTAGATTTTAATAAAATAGTTGCATATGTTAGTACAGACAGCTGAGACAAAACTGCTGAATAGGCTGAAACATGGCAAAGCTGATTGCAGTGACTAGTACTGTGCTGGCTAGAAGTAATGAAGTCATTATGTTCAGCACTTCTTTTCCTTAAAGACTCATCCCAATCCTTTTTTTTTTTGTGGCATCACTGGCTGGATGCCCCCGTCGCTCCGGAGCGGAGCAGACAGGATCCATGGGGCCTTAATGGGTCTCCTCTTGCAGCCCATGAAACTCCTGGTGATTGAGGAAAATACTCACCTGTTCTAGGAGTAGAAGAAATAAAAACAACAGATTTTTTTGCCTCTAACCATCTTGGATTATTTTATTTTAAATTTCTGCAAAAAAAACCCCAAAAATAGGCTGAGCTGTCATACATGTTAATGCAAAGATGTATAAGTAAATAAAAAAACCCAGGTGAATGTTGAGCCCCAGCAAATATTTCCTGACACAGCCCTCCCCTCGCAGCCGAGCCAAGTGAGTTATCTCCTTCCTCATCACAGGGTTGAGAGGTTCTGCCCACAGACCTCTTTGTGCCCGAGGTGAAGAGCTTTGGGCTGCTCCTGCTGTGGTGAACGGGGAGGTGAATCCTGCAAAAAAGCATCCCTGGAGTCCTGGGCCTCCGTGGATGGCCCCGGATGGGCCAGCCGTCCCCTCGCCTGGGATCGCAGAGCAGGGGCAGGCAGCACGGGTGTAGTCAAATGCAAAAATGCTGTTTTCACTTAAGTACGCCTGATTTCCAAGTTTCGGGGTAAATTTCCTGTTCTGCTTCAGGTTTGGTTTTGAATGCTCTTTTTCTCCGTGAATGACACTATCTAACTGTATGAACCCTCTTTCACACAGACAGGACTTGTGAAATCAAAGAAATCAGAAACCGCACCTGGCGGGTGAGCTCAGAAAGCCCATGTCCGTTTTCTTTGATTTAAATTTTTGGTCCCTTGAGAGCCCAGAAGTAAGGGAGGGCTTTCTGAACTCAACTGCACTGCAGAGCAGTGACAGCATCTTTCAGGCTGCAAGAGCATCCCTTGTGAGCTCTGCACGGGAAATTTTCCTGCCACTGCCAGGGTCAGAGTCTTCCCAGCTGAAAACGTACCCCAGAACTCCACGAGATCAGTCCAGAGAATGTAGTTCTCATTTTAAACAGCACAAATTCCATCTGTTTTCCATAAGCAAATCCTGACGGATGATGTATGAGGCGTCTGAACCAGCATCCTCTGTCCCATAAGGAACCTTTGTGACTGATTTCCGTTGAGAGCTGCAGGCAGATCAGGGCAAGGAGGTGACACTTCACTGCTATTTCAGCCCAGAAAGCCCCCCTCACCACAGCCTGGGCTGCATCACCAGCAGCATGGCCAGTAGGATGAGAGGGGGGGATTTTGCCTCTCTGCTCTGCTCTGGGGAAACCCCTCTGCAGTGCTGCCTCCAGTCCTGGGCCACCAACAAAAGAAGGACATGGAGCTGTTGAAGTGTAGGTCCAGAGGAGGCCATGAAGATTCTTCGAGGGCTGGAGCCCCTCTGCTGTGAGGACAGGCTGAGAGAGTTGGGGGTGTTCAGCTTGGAGAAAAGGCAGCTCCAGGGAGACCTCAGAGCCCCTTCCAGTATCTGAAGGGGGCTACAGGAAAGCTGGAGAGGGACTTTTTCCAAGGGGACGTAGGGGATAGGACAAGGGATAATGGCTTCAAACTGGAAGAGGGTAGATTTAGAGTAGATATTTGGAAGAAATTTTTCACTCTGAGGGTGGTGAGACACTGGCCCAGGTTGCCCAGAAAAGTTGTGGCTGCCCCATCCCTGGAGGGGTTCAAGGCCAGGCTGGATGGGGCTTTTAGCAACCTCCTCATTGCAGGAGGATTGGACTAGATGGGCTTTAAAGGTCCTTTCCAACCCAAACTAGTCTGTCGTTCTATGATGCTATTTAGGAAGTGGAGGAGGAGTCAGGAACCTTGGATGGGCCCACATGCAACATGGACCACCCAGCCACCTCTCTGTGCTGTGCAGGGATGGACATCATTGTTAGCAAACAGTGTTGGCCTTATTGGGGCAGTTTGTTTCTCTGCAAGAACTTGCCCCAGTGCCACACATCTGGAAAGAAGATACAGACTGATATATTTCATCTAGCTGTAGATATTACACGTCTAGATTATCTAGAATTTATCTAGATCTAAAACAGGTTCGGTTTTGTGAGCACAGGGAGAGCTGGAGGAAATTGCCATGCTCTGCTGGAGGCGTTTAAGTCAATAGTAAGAAAAGGTGCAGGATTGCTGTGGATTTTATTTCTTTCATCACACTGGATGTGGTCCTGCTTGGAAACGTTGCTGCTAAAAGAGTCTGCTGCTTTTTCAGCAGGAGAGATCCACATAAACCTTGGTGTAGATTGTCACCTCTCCTCAGGCCAACGAGAGATGTGGTTCATTGGTTCCAGGGCAGAATTCCCCCCAGGGCGCTTGTGCATGTGCTTCCCACGGTGAGGTAGCCCTCTGTGCTCCACCTGTAAATCACACCTCTCTGCACTGACTCGCTAGTAAAATCCTGGCGTTCTAGAAATAATCTACATTGCTCTCATGAGAATATTTTTTATCAATTGGCCCATAAAACTTCACCAAGGAATTATGTGAGTACCAATATATCTCTAACATCCTCCCACTGATGATAGCGTCTATTTGGTACAGCTTAAATTGAGTTTTAATTTGTTTCGCACACCGAGTTTTATTTTCCGGGTGTTTATATGGTGCTTACATTAAACAATGAGTCTTTGGGGATTTTGGTTATCATCTGCATCACTGCTTTGCATGACTTGGTGGCACCGGCCGACAGCCAACACCACAGGTCTTACACTATATATCTCTGCCCAGCCAGCTCTGTTTGCAGCCTTCTGGAATATCGCCTGCCTCGGAATCGTTGCTGAATCAATTGGAAGGGACAGATTCCCCTGGGTGGCCGTGACAGCTCTGAGTCCCCTTAGCACCATCCCCTTCCCACGCTCCGGACTCACAGGCACTGCAGGCAGCGGCTGTCGCTCTCTTTACGCATCACCTGGGATTTGCACCGACTTCTCGCACCCGGGGACATCTCTCTGCTGCCTTCGTGGCTCTGACAGTCCCCAAGTGCTAGAGGTGAAGTCGCCCACGTGAAGCCTGGGCTGCTCTGCCAGCAGCCTGGCTGGTCCACCGATGTGCTGCATTCCTGCAGACGGCAATCCCAGCCCTGCCAGCAAAGGTGCTGTGCTTTGGGCTGGAGCAAACCCTCTTTGCAATAGCAATAGGGGAGACCTCAGCTTTGGCCCCCATGGTTTCCTCCATCCCCTGGAGGGTCTGGTGCTGTTGGAGATCTCGGTGTGGGGAAATGCATGTCACAGAGCCAGCTGTTTCTTGGGGCTTGTGCCCGGTGGGGCAGTAGCATGCAGTAGGCTCTCTTGGGACCTGGCAGGCAGCTGGGGTTGAAGGCACAAGGTGACAGTGACAACCTTGAAATTGGTCTGCAGAAAAAGGGGCCTTTCCCAGCCAGCACAACATCCCCATCTGCCCCTCAGCCTCCAGCCTTGGGGTCCCGCCTAAAAATCAACCGGATCCAAACACTGTTTTTCCTGGCGCCCAGTGAGGCATGGATTTAAGCAGTGGTCTCCATAGACTATCTAGAATGTGGCATTTACAGCACAACTGTAAATTAAGCTCTTCCTTCTTTCCCACACTGCGGGGAGGGCACCAGGAGGCTGGAAAAAGACTCAGCCACGCTCCTTCGTCCCGGCTCCTGCAGCTAAATGGTGTGACGGCTGGAAGTGGCCGAGCAGAGGTGAGGCCTGATGGCAGTGTGAGGACAGGATGATTTATCCCAAGCCACTGCCGGGCAGGGGGATATCTTTATCTCCGTTGAGCCCCACAGCTGGCTGATAGAGCACAGCTCTTTTCTCCCTTGATAAGCACATGGGCAGCATGTATAATTCTTGCAGAGGTTTCCTGCTAACCCAAACAGAGATTCTGCAAACTTCATGTGCTCAGAAGATAAAAGGTAATGAGACTCCATACATTTCCTGGCCGAGCTCCTTTACCAACCTTTCAATTGCTTACAAAGTGCCCTCTCATAACCTCTCCATTAGAAATAGATTGGAGGTCTTAATTCTCCTCTTATCACAGACAGCGCCCAGGGGAAAGAGTCATGTCCTTCCCCTCCTGCTCTCCGTGAGGGATTTGCTTCTTGGTCAGGTTGTAACCCAGAGCAGGCCCTGTGCTTCGGGCTGTAACACATGCAGATGGGGAGGTGGCAAGGATTTGTGGCAGTTCACGTATCTGCACTGATGGAGAAGAATTAAAGAAACCAGAGTGCATTGAAAGCAGACGATTCTACTCCTGAGGATACATTTTATTTATCATTTAAAAATAATATGCCTGCTGCCCTTTGAAACCTGCTGAAATCCAGCCCTGCTGGTGCTGCCCTTAATTCACAGAGAAGAGGAATTTCTGTTCTTCATTACAAAAAAAGAAAAAAAAAAGATGCCCTCGGCTTGTATTTTTGCAGTTCAAAGTTGCTCAGAATCTATTTTAAGTTTCCTGACACTTTTAAACCATAGCTGATGCTTGGCAGGCCCACCTTCCATTGAGCCCTGGTCAAGCTGGTGAACAGCAACAGGCTGCTTTAGCCTGGTCTGGTGCTGACTCAGAAACCCAAGGTCAGTTCCCAGCTATGAAATAGCTACTCTCTAGAGCTGAATCCTGTTATTCCTGTTCTCTCTGGTTTTGTAGGTAAATAAGCTAAGCTAAGGTAAATGAGCTGCTATGAACCTTGTTGCTGGTGTAGACTGGGATGTGTTTCATATAAACTCAACATATAAACCTGTCCAGGCCCAGCGAGGCTGATGTGAGGGGTGCACCCCGTTTTTCGGGACTTTTGGGATGACCAGGGGGTCAGCAGTGAGGTGCTGCTGGGAGGGGGACACGGGGAACCCAAGGGACAATCAAAGAAGAACCAGCAGCGATGGAAGAAGGCTGGAGAAAATAAATATTCTTACTCATGGCTACACAAGCCTTATTTTCTACTGCCATTCTCCTGCGCTGAGATGAGGAGCCTCAAGCAAGCACAGGAGAAGCGATGAAGGGGATGGCCCTTGTGTACCACTCAAAGGGTGCAGACGACCCCAGCAAGCCCTGTCTGCTCCTTGCCTCATCCAACCACCACCAACCCAACCCCTCTGCTCACTAATGCTCCTCCTTCCCCCAACGGAAAACTCTATGATTCATAGAATGATAGAATTCTCTGGGTGGGAAGGGACCTTTCAGGTTGGAAGGGGCCTGTTCTCTGCCATCTGAAGGGCTGGGGCAATCCCTTGGACAAGTAAAAGCTCCTGAGGCTTTGGATGGATTTATCAGGCTGTGAGGCTCAAATGGCCTGAGAGCACCTGCCCAAAGCCAGTCCAACCCTTACTGGTTTTTGCTCACTGTGGAGACTGGCAGATCAGAGCTGCTCCTCCCGAGGTGTTGCAATGCAGCGAGCTGGGTGCCAGAGTATTGCCAAATGACTATTGATTTTCTGGCAGGGCATCTGAGTTGTAGGCAGGAGAACTGCTCTTTAAGCCTGGCTGCATGTTGCGAAGAAGAGAAAATCAGCAAAGTGTCATTTAGACACCGGTGTGCCCTGCCGGCCCCGCGCACGCTGCCTGCCAGAGAGATCTTTACTTCCACGGGCAGCAGCAGGCGTCTGCCGTTGTTTCTGCACCACGTCGATGGAACACTTTGGGAGCCATACAAGCAGAAGACACACACGGGGCTTGCTTTTTGATGGGTCTGTGCTCACAAGGGACGGTGCAAAAGTGGCTGGGGAGCTCCTGGGATGCCCGAGGCATCTTGCAGCAAGGGGCCGGTGCCGTGCCTGCGAGCTGCCCCTCCTCACCCATGCCCGTGGGGTTTTTTTTGGTCGCCTTTGGTGGCTCAGAGGCTTTGTGCAGTGGGTTGCACTTTCCGTGGAGCAGCTTGAGAGTTGCAGAACTGCTGCCGATGAACGGCAGCGCCTGTTGCTATAACTACAGCCCTCCGAAATCCATCCCGCGCTGCCGCCAGCGCGTCTTGCAGGCAGCACTCCCAGCCTGGCAGGGCGCGGAAGGGCTTGTTTGGTTTAATATTTACAACAGCAATTATGGTGAAATTGTGACTCGAATCCAAATTCTGCTGGGTTTTGTTTCTGCGTCTGGCAAGCCACGGGAGAGACTGCGTCTCCTCTCCCATGTCTGGCAGAGCGGGGAGGGTGTCCCGCACCCCCAGCGCCGGTGCTGTGCCTGCCCCAGCTGCAGGGCTGGCCTCCAGCAACAGGCAGGTTCATTCTGCAGGGCTGTCACCATTGAGGGATGCATGTCTGGGCCAGGGCATGGAAGCGATGCTCCTCCAGCACCGTGAGAGCCATTTGTGCTGCAGAAAGTGCTGCCTCAGTTTCCCCTTCGTCTCTGCAAAAATCTCCCACTTACCCACGGTACAAATACAGCACCTTTTCCCGTCTGTTAGGAGGACATGGTAAGAGTAGACCTGCCCTTGGCAATCCCAAGAACAGATCTGGTCTGGGTGGAGAATGGATTGAAAATAGCCCTGAGGGGAAGGACTTGGGGGTGCTGGTGGATGAGAAGCTCAACATGACCCAGTAACGTGTGCCTGCAGCCTGGAAAGCCCCCCACATCCTGGGCTGCATCCCCAGCAGCGTGGCTAGCAGGGCGACGAGGGGCATTCTGCCTCTCTGATCTGCCCTGCTCTGCTCTGGGGAAACCCCTCTGCAGTGCTGCCTCCAGTCCTGGGCCACCAACAAAAGAAGGACATGGAGCTGTTGAAGTGTAGGTCCAGAGGAGGCCATGAAGATTCTTCAAGGGCTGGAGCCCCTCTGCTGTGAGGACAGGCTGAGAGAGTTGGGGGTGTTCAGCTTGGAGAAAAGGCAGCTCCAGGGAGACCTCAGAGCCCCTTCCAGTATCTGAAGGGGGCTACAGGAAAGCTGGAGAGGGACTTTTTCCAAGGGGATGTAGCCATAGGACAAGGGATAATGGCTTCAAACTGGAAGAGGGTAGATTTAGAGTAGATATTTGGAAGAAATTTTTCACTCTGAGGGTGGTGAGACACTGGCCCAGGTTGCCCAGAAAAGTTGTGGCTGCCCCATCCCTGGAGGGGTTCAAGGCCAGGCTGGATGGGGCTTTGAGCAACCTGGTCTGGTGGGAGGCAGCTTGCAAAGTCGCTCACAGGGTTGCTGCACACTGAAGTTTACCAGTGGCTCCTCTCCCCTCCACCCCAGGACGGTCAGTTGGGTGTGAGAGGGACCAGAAGGCACAAAACCTTCTGCAGAACATGGCCAGACTTGGCCAGGGCAGTTTGGAGCAAGTTCTAGCTGCTCAGCATCAGCTCCTCCTCTGCCACAGCCAAGGTGGCCGCTCAGCAGAGCCAGTGGTTTGCAGCTGCTCTTTGTTTGGGAGACTGAAGGTTTCCTGGGCTAAATAAAGCCTCCAAATTGACCAGCTCTGTACCTCGAGGAGATATGCATCCTCTTGCTGCCTTGAACTGAAGATCTGAAGCGGGTAATGACTTTACTTGGCTAATTTAACCACTGCCCAGCTCTAAATAATTATAAGCCTTTTTAGCTTTGTTCCCGCATAAGCCTTTAAGTGTTTCCTTTGGAAAAGGCTTTGCTCGTGCTAAATGCGGAGGCTGTGAGCTTCTCGGAGCTTTTCCAGGATAGCATCAGATGCAGGCTGCCAATAAAGCAGGCTGTGACACGTGCTGGAGGCTGCCAGGTCTGGCGCAGGAGCGCCCAGGGCAGGGAAGGCGCCGATGGCAGCCAGCAACTTGATTTTCCTCCCTTCCTTTGCAAGAAGGGAGGGAGGCAGGAAGAAAGCAAGGCAGGAAGAAAGCAAGGCCGCCTTGGACAACGTCTTTCAACTGCACACCTTGAACTGAGCAATAAAACTCTGCTGAGGGATTCATTTTTGGTGCCTTGGCGGAGCCGTGGGACATAAATTCCTGCCGGGTCAGGCTTTGCCACCCAGCAAAGGGGGAGCGTGGGGCAGGCTGATGTCCAGGGCCACTGCTGGGGTCCTGCTCCCACATCTGTGGGGTGACCTTGTGCACGAGGCGGCTGTGGGCCATGGAACCAGGCTGGGGACCCACCGCTGGAAAGCACCAGCTGAGAGGGGTTTTATCCTATAGCTGTGCTCACGTAGGGCTGCTCTTGCGTGCAAAGGTCGGCGTTGCAGGTGTACATCCATAAATTCAGCACTGTTTGATGAATTGGAGGTCAATTAGATGCATTTTATAGCTTCAGCACCCTGGAAATGGCAGCAGGAGAGGGGTCTCCCTGGAAGATGCTCCTGTGGGAAGCTCCCTGGCTCCAGCAGCATCAGCCCCAGATCCCTGTGCTGCCTCTCTCCCTGGCATCCATCCGTACGCAGGGACAGCTCCTGTCCATGTCTGTCCCACTTTGGAGGCCAGGGAGGTGATACCCAAGCAGGGAGCTGGCAGTCCCCTCTGCTGGGGATGGGCACCTCAGGGCTGTGAGCCTGGGAAGCGAAAGGGCAGTGATGGTGTTAAAATAAAGGCAATTTGTGCGGTGTGGGTGAAGGGGGTCTATGGCAATAAGCAGCTACTGGAGTTGTGGAGTGGGTCAGGCAATGGCTTGATGCGCTATGCTGCAAGCTGGGGAAATTATGGCAGAGTCATCCAGGGATCAGCAACCCCCTCAAAATTTATTAACAGCAAAAGGTTTGGTATTTATGTCTTAATTGTCTGCTAGACACGACGCTGCAGGCAAGAAATGACTGATTTTCTTTCCTCGGCTCTAAAACACGGATGATGATCTCTCTCCCCCACTTTCAGAAGGGTTATAGCACTGTCAGAAACTGCTGGGCTATTTTAAAATGCCGGCATTTTAAAAATGGGGATGGACCTGCCTGTGTTTCCAGCATCACAACTTCTCTCACAGCACGGCTGAAGAGCTGGCATCACACGGCGCTCCACAGAGACGGGGAGGTGTGTGGAAGCGTGGCTGTGACACAGAGATGTGTGTATGAATGTAAAATAGTTATTTAGCAACCCGCCAGAACTGGAGGCTAACTGATGTTAAATGGAGCAGCTGTTGGCTTCTATTTCCCTCCAGCAGCTTATCAGAGATCATCTCTTCAATCAAAGGCACTTAAAAAAATCTCTGACAATCAATTCATATTCTACTCTGTGCTGAGGAGAGAAGAAATACTAATAAAAGACCTCCCATGATTGCCTCTGTAATTTCCTTTGTACAAGATAAGTTTGGGTCCCAGTTCGTAAAGTACAACACGTAGGACATTAAGTTGTTGTTTTATTCAGAAAAATGCTGCCAGCCCCTAAAGAATTCAATTTTGTGATTCATTAAACCTTTATTCCACGTCTCTATATCACGCTCTTCGAATGCATAATCCCAGACAGACCTGACTGGTAAAAAGATAATCCTATTTTTAGCTTGGAAAAGCATCTATACAACAGCAAGGAAAACTTTCATAGCAGAGCAAGGAGAAGACAGAAGATCCTGCAATCTTAAGGTAACAACAAAACGCTCATTAAAATTGACGGCTTTATAGAAGCTAACTGGAGCCAGGGAAAAGACCGTACATAAATACACGAATGGCACTTTGTTGTGTCGTTATCCCACATTATTCATGTCCTTGAAGTATCTCCTGCAGAAAAAACCCCCACCCTGTGTGTTGGGACCCCATGGAGATAAGCGGGACTTATGCAGGGAGAGCGGGCAGCTCACCTCAGGGCAAGAGGCATCTCTCCTGCCCCAGAGAAGTGCCAGGGGGACATCCCGAGGGGTTTTGAGGTTAAGATGGGACTCTGCACTGCTGTGGCTCGTCCTACCCTCGGCACCACAGGTCTGCAGTCTTTCTGCTGCTCAGGTCTGAGCTTTCCTCTTGAAGGATGAACTGGGGCGGGTAGTTTTATTGCCTTTTCATCTTGGTTAAGGTCTTGACAAGAAGGCTGGTATGCAGCTGCCCCAGAGAGCCAGCAGCAGGCTGATGGGGATGGTCCAGAAAGCAACTCCCCTGTGCTGGGGAAAGAAGCCCATTAGGAAAATGCAAATTCACCAGAGAGCAAGTATCAGGTGAGAGATATTCTCTCTGCCCAGGTGTTTGTGCTTAGGATACAGTCATTTGGATGTGCTGGCTTGGATTTTGCTCTTTCTCCTAATCGTAAGTAATGGCAAAGCAGATGTTTAGGGCAGTATTTAGCAAGGCACTTAGGTATCTAACTACTGCTGTAGGGTTTGCCAGCCCCAAACGCACATCTTTCTTCCTCCAAAATCTCTACAAGAGGGGAGTTAGTTTTGGGTGTTGTTTTTTTCACGTGATACTCTTTTATCCATCAGAAATCCATCAGAGGAGCAGGGAGATGGGTGTCTGCTGGCAAAACTGTCCCTGTGACACCTCTGCTGTGGGCAGGCTGCCACCAGCCTCTGCCCTGGCCCCTCCAGACCTGGCTTCTGAAACCTCCCTGGTTCCTTGAGGCATGTTTGGGCATTTACTCTGTGATTCGAATTTTTGAGCCAGTGTTGGGCACATGGGTACAAACTCCAGGAGCCCCCAGTTTGGGAGCTGCTGGGCTTGTTGGTACTTCATTGGATTAAATGGGAGTGGCTTAATTAAAACCCACGGCAGCTCAGCAGCCAGGACACCACGGCCATAGCCATCACCTTTGCCTGGCCCCCTCCCAGGCACCGGGAGAGGCTGAACTGGCAAGAAGGGAGTTTCTACCATATCCCCAGTGCTGCCATGCTTTACATTGTGTGGGCATGGGGGTCCAACTGAGATGCCCAGCTCTCCCACTCTGGCTGGGAACCCCCCATAAATCCCTAGGATTTCCCTACACCCATTTCTGCCTTGCTTTCTGCCAGTCCTGCTGGGAACGGAGCTGTTTGTGTCTCCTGATTGATGGCGGGCATAAAACCCTCCTGCTGAGACGACTGTGGTTTATAGCTCTGTAATTCATCCCCTGGGGGAGGCGGCTGCCCTGTGCCCCGACTGTGATACCCGGCTGTGGTGATATATGGCTCGAAGGCCACCGTGTGCCCTGTGGTCCCTGGCTGTGCCCCAGGGTGGGATGGGGCTGGCGGTGGGGGGAGAATGGCAGAAGGGATTCAGTTCAGGATGCTCAGCCTGGAGCTCTGCCACACACACTGCCAGGTTATATATATGTATGTATATATATATTTATATACACCCACACATTGAAGACCTTCTCCCCAGCATCCCACTTGATGTGAGGGGGTCCAAAATCTTCCAATTAGCTGGAAATCAGCCTCTGGGCCACGCGACAACAGCCCTTGGGCATCTGCAGTCATCTCAGGGCAACAGGTAGCAGAGAGAGCTGCCACACAGCCAGCATCGCCTGGCGCCTGACCTTTATCTGCCCGAGGAAGGAGAGCGATAACTCACTGGCAGCATTGCCACCATCGACTTAATTGGTCTCATCTCAGGAGCGAAGATAAAGGTTGCTTCATAGCTGAGTTCAGCCAATATGTTCTCCATATGGACAAGAAATGTTGCTTTTGTGTTAGCCATGTGCTGAAGTAGGGCTTTTTTTTCTTTCCTTTTTTTTTTTTTCCACAGGGTTTTAGACTTCAATGTAGCTAAGCACCAGTCATTAAAAAATAGCTCCAGCTATGAGAAGAAGTTATGGTATTTATAGGCAGTTAAAAGAAATCGCTGCTTCCCATTTAATGCTCCGGTTCAGCAAATCACTTAAGTGCACAGTTAAATTGCAGCGTGTGATGGATCCTCCCCACGTTCGGTAAAACGCCGCAGCAGCGTGTGCTCACCTTCCCTTGCTGTCCCAGGGACCAGAGCATGCTCTTAAGAAGGGAAAAAGCAATATTTATGGGCTTTACTCAGGGCTGGGCTGAATCAAGGCCGTTTTATTAGCAGAAAGTGTAGAGACATTACATCAAAGCAAATGTTATTTATAAAGAGCCACATTCCTTTTCTGATGACAAGACAATTGTGGGAAGTGATCAAAGAAGGTTTGAAAGTTAAGGCGAAGGCGTTACTTGTGTGGCATATGGGAGAGGACAGTCCTAACCCACCCCAGCTTATCTGCTCACTGCTGCTCACAAGCCAATATTGACATGGGCTCCCAAACACCATGCTTAAGGGCACTGCTTGTTTAAATAGTGGTATTTAACATAACAAACACGGTAATCATTGTATCAACACTCAGGGCTGGGAGATCTTGCATATCTGAGGAGGGTTTCAGCCCCAGGGAGCTGGCTGCAGGGAGGGCCACCTGCCTTGGCACGGTGATGCCTTGTCACAGACAAAGGGGGTGGCAGGAATTGGGGGAGCATCAAGGAGGGATGGGGGGTGAATGTGCCCAGCAAATCACCATCCTTCACCGTGCTTCTTCAGCAAGTCCTGACCAAGCAGACACAGAAGCATTGAGGAGGACATGGGGTTTGGGAGCTGGTGGCCGACCCCTGCCTGTGTGAGGGACATCTCTCCTCTGAACTGGCCCCAGCAAGAAGAGATTGAGGGTCCCGTGATGCTGACACCCAGGGCAAGCAGCTGTGGGCCATCTCCCGAAATCCTGCTCCGGCTGGGAAAAGGGGAAGCCTTAATTAGAAAGCTGGTCTGAATTCAGAAGTCAGTCCTGGAGTCAGGGGACAGGGATGGGGTGAGGTGGGGTCCCTAAAGCCCTCCATGGCAAGGACATTGTCCAGGGAGCCCCCACTGCATGGGATGAGCCCCTAGGCCCGGGTAAAATGCTCATGACTCATTTGCCTCACAGGAGCAGGTTGGGGAATGCTGGCAAAGTGTTCTCTAAATGCTGTGCATTAATATCTTTGCTAATTACCTGTCAGAGTGCCACGGCCTGGTGGGATGGGAGAAGGCGAGGAGGGAGGCCAGCGTGTCCCTGTGCTGAGGAACTCCCCTTCAATGTGCCTGCCTCTGTGCGTAGGGGTGGCGAAGTACATTTCTGAAGGCTGAGGGTTGGAAGCCCACCCTGTCTGACCGTGTCAGCCTTTTGCAGCAGGGACCACAGAAAAAGGAGCGTTTCCTCCTCAAGGTGACTCCCCGTGAGTGCCAGTTTTCATCAAAATGTAAACGCCTGAATAAGCTCAGCTGATCTTTTCTCACGCCCCTCTCAGGGACCGAGGTGTGGAGGATCAGATTCCTCTCCCTCCTTCCTGGAAACACAGTTTATCCAAAGAAATCCTATTGTTATCCAAAGAAATTCTGTTGTTTTCTGAAGAAATGGTGTCCACAAGAACTCAGCACTAGCAACCAGAGCTGATGCCCACCCCGGCTGTTCTGGGGAGCCAAGACCCTGGCAGCTGCTGTGGGGACGGCCACCAGCACCCACCTGGGATTCACCAGGGTTGAGGTGAAATTTGATTGCTTCCTTTGCAGGTGGCAGTAAGGCTGTGACACACAGGCTTGGGAACATCTCCGGTTCCTGAATTTGCTTCCCTTTGAATGCTCAGTGCCAAAAAAAA
>VXBJ01003717.1:2725962-2746122 GCA_013400055.1 Nycticryphes semicollaris
AAAAAAAAAAAGAAGTAGCAAGATCCCAAGACGTTTTGGTTTCATGACGCTGGTGTCACTGCTGTCTGAGAGCTCATCATTTGTGCTGGAGGTGGTCAGGACAACCCTGCCCCAAAATGGATGGATGGTTGGGGAAAATATACCCGGCTTTGGCCTGCCTGGGAAGGGACGTCTGCATCCAGGACCACTCTTCCTTCAGATATCTGTTAAGGCTTTGAGCCCTTGAAATCCATTATTAAAAACTCTCTTTGACTTCAGCAGGAGCAGGATTTCTTCTTTAGGCTGGGTTTTGAGCAGGGAAGGGATTTCAGCTTGGGGAAGCTGGGCCGGATTAGTCTTTTGTGTATGGGCTTCAAACATCTTTCACATTCACTTTAGCTTTACCTGTGTTGAACCAGGAAATAAATAATGTATATGGGAAGTAGGGTAATGCATTGTGGCACTGAAACCCTGGAGATGGCTGAATAATAAATAAAAGCTTCTCTTCTTTTATCAGTGGCTTATGTCCTAGCAGGCTGAGTATCAAGCTGGGCAGTCAGAAGAACAGTGTAAGGGTGAAGGGAGGGGAGAGGGAAAGGCAGGAGCACAACATCTCAGTGAGAAAGCCCCTAGGATCCCCCCGAAAGCAGCAGAGGGATGCCAGTGGCACTGCCAGCCTGGATCCAGCCCCTGGGAGCCACAGTTAGCAGCCACCCTAATCCCCAAACCCTGCTGCCCAGCATCATTTTGGGGTGCACACGGAGAAATCTGTGCCTTACTGCAGGGTGTGCTTGTATATGGGATGCTCATTTTATGTGGGTGACGTTGGTTCTGGTGAGGATGAGATTTTGTCCTACAAAGCAGCATCCCCCTGGCAGGGGCTGTGACCTGTTTACAGGCACAGGATGAGACAGGGTTTGGGGGATTTTCCTCCTTGCTTAGCCAGGGTGGTCCAACTGAGCGACGCCAGAGGCATGCCAGCACCTCCAAAATTTAGAAAGGAATTGAGTTCAGAGCAAACAATTTAGAGAAAAGAGTTAAATCCTGAGCTCCCCCAAGCACAAAGTCATGAATTGCAGGAAATGCTGGGAGGGTCTGTGGGGAAGAGGAGGGAAAAGAGGGGAGTCTGAGCCTGAGCTGAACCCCAGGAGGAGAATGTGTGTGTAAAAACCCTTGGAGTAAGACCCATTCCCAGGAAAGCAGGACTCAGGCTGCCGGCCTGTCCCGCAGCCACAGGAGCTGTGTGTGCATCCCAGCAGGTGCTCACCCCCTTCAAACAGAGGATGCTCTGGAGCTGAAATGGAGCGTTGGCAGCTACAGGCACAGATTGCTTCTCTCATGCACAACCTGTCTCCAAAGCTTGTAACTGCATTGTTCATATTAAGGCTGCGGCAAAGAAATGTGGTTTATACCTAGTGTTTGATCCCAGAGGGGCTGGCAGATTTCTGGGTCCTCTTGCCCCTCGTGTGTGCTCCTGGAGGGTTTGGCCATGGAGCAAAATGGGGCTCACCCCACAGCTCTTCTCAGGGAAGGAGGCACAGGGGGCTGCTGAACCACCTCCCTAAGAAGAGAAACACGTGGAGGAGTCTGTCTCTGTGAGACTGGCTGAAGCCCAGATCGTTTCTGCAGGTCTCTGTGGCCGCTGGAGTTAATCGATGCAGTTTGTTTGCCTTTGGGGCAGAGGGTATCGATCCCCTTTGTCTCCCTCCCTCCTTGCTTGATGCCAGGTGCCTGAAACGTGTCCAAGTTGTGCCAGTGCCAGGCCGAGTGGCAGCTGAATTATCACCTGGGTCACCCTGTTGCTGTTGGAAATGCACAATAAGCTCACAGTGAAGATGGAGAGAGAGAGAAAAAAAAATAATAAAAAAAGCCAAACAAAACCCCCCAGCAGCTGCTCAGCAGCTTGGGGCAGGCAAACCCTCGCCACGCATGCCAGCCAGCAAAAAGCGTGGCAGGAACAATGCCCAGAGCTGGGTGCTGCTGACGGGCTCAAAGAGGGTGTCCCCATTCCTTTGGGACCCCCCTGCACAAAGGCTGTTTGCAGGGGCTGGCTTGGCGTGGGTGCTGCTCCTGCAGAAGATGGCCTCTGGGGTGGCTTTCCCTGGTCAGTGGGTGGCTGCAGCTGCAGAAGGGCTCTCCTCCCAGCAGCTTCGCTCTCATCCTTAAGCAGCTTAATGCAATTCCCCTTCAAGCCTAGCTCTGCAACAGGTACCAGTCCTGACCAGGATAACTCCTGAGGTGGGGCTTGAGAGCACACTGAGCTGTCACGTTCAGCTCCCCGTGTGACAGCTTCCCCAGCAAGGTTTGCAGAGGGGAATGGGTTTGGTGCTGGCAGGAGGAGGGGTCCATGGCCCACCCTGTACGGATGTGTTCTTACTGGTGGACTTCCATCCTGCCCAGCCAGAGAGGGGAGCAGGGTGAGGCCGTTGCTGCTGGCTCCGTTTGTGTGGGTACCCTGAGTGTCTGCCTGTGACCTGTGTGGCCAGGCATGTACATACATATATACACACACACATAGAGAGAAAGAGTACATATATATATATATATGTATGTTCTGCATGTGCCTGCTGAGGGCACAGAGCTGCAGCAGCCTCCCCTCTCTCAGGCTGATGGTTCCAGCATGGTTTATTTACCTCTAATTGTTAGGATTATGCCAAGCACTTAAAAATGTATATGGGTGCTAGAAATAGTGATGGTGACCTAAGAACTGGGATTCTAAAATAATAAGTAGTTGTCATTTTATTTCTTTTGTGCTGGGGTCACTGGGGCTATGCATGGACCAGGCTTTTGGGGACAACTTGGAGAATCAAGAGAGGACTCTATACATGACAGTGACGGTGACAGTCACACAACTGCTGGAGTTGGAGGTTTTGCAAAACTGATTATCATTAATTTCCCAATCAGCTAATGAAAGATAATGATGCTAATGCCTTTTCAATGCTAGCAGCATTGGTAAGAGCCAGGTCTGGTGGTCACTCTGATGCCATATGAGCCTGAGTGACCAGAAGAGCTCAGCCCACACAACTACAGGTGGAGTTTCTCTCCTGTTTGAGCCACAGGGATGCTTTGGCTGCATCCCAAATCACCCAGCCTTTGGGTGCTCTGCACCTCTCAAAACTTGCTAAGGCACCTGTGAAGAACTCGGAAACCCATTCCTTGAACAGACTGGATTCAATGGGAGTTGCTCGTGTACAAACAAGCACTGAAGTAGCAAAGCATGTTATTCTGGCACAGCCAAAACTGTCAGGAGTGCCCCTGCTAGGGCTGGAGAGGCAGGTTTAATGCCTCTCTTGATACACAGCAGAAGCATTCATAGAAAGTGAGGACCATTTATCAAACACCTGAAGCACACGCTTCTGCACAGCTGATGGGAGCCAGCTGCAAGTGTTTATACTCGTGCCTTTGCCGGAGGAGCAGAGAGGGGTTTCCTCTGCTGCAGGGAAGTGCTGTGTAAGCTGTGAGTAAGTGCGTTTGGGCTGGGGCAGCTGGGCTCTGGCCTGTGTCACTCGTGCTGAGCGGTGTGATGGGGCATTGCAGCGAGTCGGTGCTGGACCGTGAATAAATGGCCAAAGGAAGCTCAGCGCGGGGTGGTCCCTGAGCCCCGGTGGGCAGAGAGCAGCTCTCCGCAGGCGTTACACCAGGCTGACTCCATTAGTCTGGGTAGCAAGAGAAATCCCAAACCAAGAGTGAATTTTCTCTGTAGCAGCTGGGCTGCTTGGGCACATGGCTGTACCCAGCACACACATGCCTTGATCGTTCCTTTTCATTTTCCTGTGGGAAATAACAGAAACACACATGCACACACCCATGCCATGTGTCACCGGGGAGCTTAGGGTGTCCCTGCACAGCTGGGAACATCTCTTAGCAGTGCCAGGCATCTCGCCCCCTCAGCCTGGCCCTTGGGTACCGGTGCTGCGGTAGACAGGATATGCATGGCCCTGGGGAGATGCACAGCCCTTGAGAGAAGCCTCTCGCAGATATAGTGATACCGGCCTGATCTGCGCTGCTGGCTGCATCGTCTCCCCCGGCACCTTCGCTGTAAGAGGGCACAGGGACACGAGTGGCACAGGACCAGCAGCACTCATGAATGCTGGGTCTGGTCCCCACATTCATCTTCTCTCTGCTTGGCCGAGCGTCAAGTTCCACAGCCACTCTCTAGATCTGATTTAAAATCCTGCGCACACATTATTGCCATTCACCAAAAGGTATTTTGACAGGGCTCTGTGATACGCTAATTAGAACCAGTCACTTAAAATCCACATCTGAAATGCGTTGTGGAATTGAGGTTCAAGGAGTGCAGGTTTGCTACAGACACTGGATTCCTAAAGAACAATTTCCCACACCTAAATAATGATGTTTTCCATCATGTTACATCCATTAGCTATAGCTTGGCAGTTGCATCCATCATAATACACTATTTCGGGGAAATAAATGAGTGTATTTTTCTCTGTGAGAACCAAGGCAAAAAATATCTCACTGCTGAAATATTGAGGAGGTTTATACAGCTAGACAGAGTGGAGATTATTGCTCTAATACGTTGATTCAGGCATTAACATACAGCATAGACTAGTCTGCTTTCTTACAGTCCTGTAACTTCAGAACTAACATTTTCATAGTTACTACTTATTAAGTTTGCTTTTAAACTCTGCAATTAGCCTTCTAGCGATGTTATTAAGTGATATCATGACTCTCCCAGAACCGGCCTGGCTGTATTTATAGCTGTTCCCAATAACCGAGGCACTTCTCAGTCTCCTTGCCTTGGGAAGGTGTCTGCTTTCCCTGTGCTTTTTAAAAGTGTTTCAATTGAATTTCCCAAGTTCTTCCCCACCAGACGTATATGCTGGCAGGTCCTTGATTTTCTGCTTTCAGAACAGAGACTCTGGTAGTGCATCTGGGAAAGAAGAGTGACACAGCTCCAGATGCATGTGCCTACCATGATGTCTGTGTGCTGTTGATGAGAAGGACATTGACACTCCTGTTGTGCTCCTTCAGTGTCATTTCTGCTTCGCGTCGGAGTGGGATGTGCTGCTCCAGAGGGATGAGCCGAGGAGGAGGAACGGAGGAGCATTTTGCTGCACCCAGAGCAGCACCCCTCACAAGCACTCCCCCAGTGTCCCTGGGTGCCCGTCTACTCTCATTTTCCCATCTGTAAACTGGAAATGAACACAGGTCACCATGCATCTTGTGAGGATCAACTAGTTTGCAGAGCTCGCAGCACGCGGGACGCCAGGTAAAAGCTGCATCTTGCCTGTCTGAGGAGCCTCACCCCGCACCTCTGAGGTCGGTGGGACTTGGACTGGATTTGCCACCCCCTGGAAGAAAAAGATGATTTAAAACCAGGCCGGTTTGCAGTTCAACTGCAGCCATGATGCTGTTGATGTGAAACTCTTCCTCGCCTGGGAGGAGGAAGAGAGAAACAATACGCTCCCAGATGTCCCTGCCAAACAGTCCCCATGTCCCCACTGGTGCTGCCCGGCCCCTTTGAGCCCTCCGGCTCCCCAAGAAACAGTGAATCATCTGCGGGGGTGCAACTGAATCGTGGGTTACTGAATGGGAATTAGAATGAGCAATCAAATATACCAGTTCCATGCTCTGGCCACAGTATTTGCCAGCTGGGAATCAAGAGCTGGAAACAACTATTTGGGGGATTGTATAGTGGGGTGTCACTCTGTCTTGCTCTGGGACTGACATCCAGGTGATGTTGTACAGAAATGGGTGTACTGGGGCATGGAGAACTCCGGGCTGATGGGTAAACATCATACAAACAGCAAAGAGTTTGGAAAATGTGCCAGTTAGTTATTTTCAGTGATATAATCACAGGATATTTAAAAAGCTTGATTCTCACCAAGCCCAATCAAAGGGAAGATCCTGAACCTCAGCTGCAAAGTGAGATCCCATGCTCTAACAACACGAGCGTTAATTTCAGAGGCTTTAATAGAGTACAAGGGGAAAAAAGTGTTCCTGGGACAGTGACAGCAGACACTGCACAGAGCGAGTGAGCAGCAGAGAGAAGCAGGGCCTGGAATCAGCGCCTTCCTGTCTCACATGCTGGGTGCTGATACAGGAGATGGGAAAGACCAAGGGGATCTTCTGCTCCCAACAGCGCTGCTCCCATCAATTTCTAAAGCAACAAAATTGGCCTTTAGTCAACCACTGCAAAGTTGCATAAAGCATATTTGATGGATTACACCTATCAAAACTTTTAGCGAGAGGAACAGGTACAATTAACAGGCTGCGTACAGGATCTTCTCTGCAATTTTTTCCTTGACATCATCAGTAATTACCTGCACTAAACATGCTGCTGCTGCGCTCGGGCTTGTCAATCAAGAGGCAGCTCAGACCCAGAACATCATCAATTCACTGTCAGGAATTTTGCTGCCAGGCTGAGGGAGAAGCGCTGTCAGAAGGGTACCCGCATCCGCAGGGCTTTGCATCCCTCCCCCTGCCCTTGCAGCTGAGTAAATTATTACGGAGCTGTGCCACCCGCGCCGGCTGAAAATGCTGGCCTTTCCAGCTCTCCACAAGAACCATCTCACAATTACCTTACGTGAGCCTGGCAGTTCCCTCCACTGGAGAGATACAAGGTTATTAAGCAAATATGATTAATGAATAAAAGAACCTCTGGCAGGCTGGAACGAGGCTCCGAGGCCCGCCGGGCTCCGGGAGGATTCATCGGCTCGCGCTTTGGGAACTGCGTCAGGTTTCTGCAGTAATATGATTAACACGCTGTGTAATGGGATAAATCCATCCCAAGTGTCCCTCTGGTTAAGCCTCTGCATGGACACCTGGGATGAATTTGGCCCTTTTACAGGGGATGCACTTGACAGAGACGTACTGCTAAGCTGGAAGGAAGGAGGGTACCAAGTTTCTTCTACAGCTGGTGGCAAAAAGGATAGAGAGGAGGGATGGATCTGGAAAGGAGCAGAGGGATCCAGACCAGCCCCTGGCTTTGCCACTCTGCCAGATCACAGGGAGGGCTGTGGGGATGGCTGAGCCCATGTGCCTGCTTAGCCATGCCTGCCCACCCCATGGCCGGCTGCCACACCATGGCATCTCCAGGCCAAAGCCCTGAGACTTGGCCACATGCTTGTCTGACGTACAGCACTGCTGTCCCCAGCTCCAGAAAATGCAGAGCTGCCAAACCTCGCCGGCTGGAGGAACGGGAAGGATGGGGAGAGCTGTCTTCCTTATCTGCAGGGCCAGATTGCGAGCAGCTGCGGGCAGATAAAGAGCGATGGAGATCTGCTGGAGGAAGACGTTTGCTTCCCCGGCAAAGCAAACTCTCTCTGCCTCTTCCCAGCGTACTCTGGCAGCAGCCAGGCTGCCTTCTGGGCAGGGAATCTTTCTCTGTCACAGGAATATAAGCAAGAGGATGGATGATGTACAAGCAGGAACTTGAGTGACTGACTTCAGTTCATTTGTGGACTTCTGCTTTACCTTACCCTGTTGGGGCTGCTCCTGCTTCTTGCCCCCTGTGCCCAGGATGGGTGTCCCCCACTGAAGAACAGGGTGGCTGGGAGAAGCCCATGTCGACCAGGCTTGGCTGTGGGTTTTGCTCTGGTATTGCAATGCTTTTCCATAGGTAGGTTCCATCCTGCTGTAGTGTCCTGTACAGCATTAACTGCAATATGATATTTCCTACCCATTCCAATATACCTTCCATTTTGGGTGAGTTCCATGTTTTTATGCTAGTTTAGTATTTCCCAGCAAGTACCTTTGTCTTCCAGCCTTGGATAGTTTCATTGCATTCCCTAAGAGTTTGCTTTATTCTCATAATTACTGAGCGATCGCAAGGAACCAAGTCATTTAGAGGAACTGCCTAGAAAGGGATTAATCACAACCAGACCTCATTAAAGTCCCCTTGCCACACCAATTCCCCACACTTATGGAACCTGACCACAGTGTGAAAATTGATATTTATGCTGAGGAGTGTCAATGCACTGCCTGTGCACCGTTCCTTGATTTACCGTCCTCTGGGGTTTGAACTCTGGGGCTGCAGCGAGATGCGCTGCTTGATTTCCAAACCCTGAAAATGAAATAACTGCCCACCCAGACCCTTCGGCACCAAATGTGATCGGCACCTTAACGCTGCCAGATTCTGTGGATGATCAGCCACCAGCTTTAAGTTAAGTCGCCTGATTTCTTGCACTCTGATTCATGCAAACTTGTTGAACTGGATGGAAACAGTAGCAGAACAGCCAGATTTTGCGATAGGGATTAAAAGTCTGCTGCTGGGCATGACTTAAATTCATTCCTCTCAGCTTGTGGTCTCCCTCCCTCCTGCTGGCTAATGGGAGACAGCCTCAGTGCACTGGTGACAGATTTCCAAGGAGGCACAAACAGTTGGGGGAAGATTTTTTTGGAGGCAAAGCAACTCTCTGGAACTGCTGGGGACCTGTCTTCTCCCTGGGCTGTGTGTCTTGCGGCTGGTTGAAGAGAGCTCCCTCCCTGAGGCCTGGGATGGGTTGCAGAGTTTGTTGAAAATGATAAAAATCTCTCTTAGTTACCAGTATTATGACACAACAAAATAGATGTTTTTGTGATATTCTCTACAGTGGAAAAACTCTGTGAAAAAGTGGCTGTTGGCTTTGAAAGTATCTTGCTCCAATACTCTTAACAGATGGACGGCTGCTCGCAGCGATGTGGCTGGTCTGTGCTTGCAACCCTTTAGCTCCCACGGGGACATAAAGGTTTTGTTAGGAAAGAGCAAGTTCTGCTCTTCCTGCAGCCTTTGGGGCATGGAGGCAGCGGGCAGGAGAGCAGGAGCCCCGTGTGCCATGCCCCACGTCCCATCCCCATGCCAGGCAGGGCACAGCCTGCCCAGCCTCAGGCAGTACCCAAGGCACTGGCATGACATTTACACCCTACAGCCCTTCCATGGGATGTTGCTGAGGTCTGGGTGGAGCATCTTGCTGAAGAGGATGCCAAGGCACCCTCATTGGAGCAGGGGATGCTAAATAATTTTAATTATTCTAGTTTAACCAATAAAGGATCTGCTAATGTAGTCTCTGCAACTAGGAAAGACAGGTTTATTTCTGTACCTCTCAGGAGAGAGGCTGGAGCTATTATGAAGTTACTAAGCTATTATTATACACAGGTATTAAGGCTGAACAAAGAAGCCGAGTCTTATGAGGGCATATGAAAGAGAAACCTCTGAGTAGTTAGGGGAAGCAATGGTGAGGTATTTGTAGCGGGAAGGGGCTGGTTTAGCCGTGGGAAGCCAGAGAAGATAAACCGTAAGTCACCTCTGAGCTCTTGCCAAGGTGTGTAAAGCATTTTCTTCTGCCGTCTGGCTGATTTGTGTGGATTCCTACAAGGAGATAAGCAAGAGAGCCGGACACTGAAGATGTCCTCACCACATCTCTAAATGCTCTTGTGCTCTGCGGTGTGAGCAGAGGCCAGCCAAGCTCCAAAACTCAGGGAGGAGCCCACCTGTGATTGCACTCGTTATGGGCCGCTGCAAAAATGACATTTTAGTCTGCAAAGCTTGTGTATCTGGTGCGAGTGAGTGTGCAATCAACGTCTGTAAGGTCTGAATTCAACCTGTTGGCTGGAGGAGGGAAGCTTGGTGAGAAGGGAGGATGCTAGGTGGAGCTGGCACATGGAGAGGATGCCTCAAACCCCAGTGTGGGTAGCGTCTTGGATTCGCTCAAAGCTTGGAAGCTCTAAACACAGAGGGATAGAGCAGCTGGATCTCTTTCCGGCAATCTGAACATCCACCACAAGGAATAGAGCCAGGGCTGTGACACACGAGCGCGAAACGTTAGTCAGAAAGGATAAATGGAATGTGAAAAACCACCAGAAACTCCCTAAAGTGGGTCAAATTCCTTGATGCATCTAACAATAGATGTAGGACGGGAAGGGCAGGGTCAATCCAGTTGCACGCCCTCCTGCGCCTCCCGAAATCTGGGCTCCACCATGGGTCTGACTCCATCATGGCGAAATTCAAAGCAGGCGGCTGAAATCGTGGAAGCCAGAGGCTCCGGCTGTGCCTCCTCCACCCGAGCCTGCCTGGCATAATATTAGCTTCACGCCTGAGCGAGGAAGGCTTGGCTTATTAAACTTGCAAACCTGCCTTGCACTAGCCCTTGGGTATTTAGGACTGCTGGGTCTCTGGGGCAGGATGCTCTAATGCTACTTTTACGCCACGTCTACCGCAAGAAGTCCTCCTTAATTGGCTTGTGGTTCCCACCCAGCCCTGCCAGCAAAGAGCAAGCGATGGAGAAAAATCTGCCATCGCCGCAGCTACCGTTCGGCGCATCACATCATTAGCTCTCGTGTCTTCTCTCTCCCCAAAGACAAACAACCTGTGAAGCCCAAAAGGTCTGTGGGGAGGATGAGCAGCAAAACCCAAGCACAAGAAATGGGTGGATGTGGGCGGTCGTCATCCACAAGGCATCCCCCTGCCCAGTCCAGTTGCTCCCCTCCACTGAGTCCTGACTTTTCAGTAACACGTGGGGAATTTGCAGTGAAGGTTTGGTTTTGGGTTGTTTTTTTTTCACCTTTATTTAAAAAAAATAATCCACCAGCCCCTCCACCACCCCCTTCCCTGCTTTAATCACTTTAAAACAGCCCCAGAGGAGTGAGACTAGGGTAAATAAATGTGGGAACCAGGGGAGTTCTTGAACTGTTAAAGAAATCAATATAAATCACAGAGTAACCTTGCCCTGATATCTTTCTTATCACCTCTGAGGCTCTACCTGCCTTTGTCTAACAACAATCTCAGCTAATTAGATAATTAATCTAATTATCTAATTAGGTGGAATTGCTAATAGCTATTCCACCTAATTAGGCCAGTGGCTGTATCTCAGCAGCAGCGGTTCTCTCTTTCTGGCTAACCCTCCACCTTCTGCCAGGCCTGGAACCAGGCTCTGACACAATTCCTGGCTCTTTGTTTGCTTTAACCAAAACCACCTGGAAACGGTTTCACATTCTTACTCGGGCTTTCCTTGAATGAAAGCAAGGTGGCCAGTTGGAAAGTAGAAAAGGAAGCTCTCAGCAGAAGATTATTTTTTTTAGCAATGAATGCAGTAAGCTCTTCATTCTTTTTAATTCATTCTCCTGGTGTAAGATTAATGTTAGCTCAGAAGGCAGCAACCTGTTACCAATTGATCCTGGGGAAACATATTGCTCTGAGGCTGGGGGAATAATGTAAGCAGCTTTTTTTCCCCCCTTTATTTGCACAAGTTTAGGTAACTCATGGCTGAGGTTCTAAACACAGTCTCTTCCTCTATAAAATGTGGGTTTTTCTCTTGCTGCAGCTTTCCCAATCTGTCCTATGTGTAATGGCACAAGGGAGCCGACCAGAATTAAACCCAGCCTAAGGCTGTTGGTTGCCCTGGCAGCAGAGTCCTGCTGCTCATCTCTGTAGGGATGCTGGAGCTGGCAGCACCACGACACCAGTTTTGGAGCGGTGATGGTAACACTGCTGTCCCCTCAGTAGCTGTGGATGCCTTTGGGGCTGCAAAGCTACCATACGGCACTCATGGGTTTTTTGTTTTCCTTTAATGCCTAAATTGGATTTAAGGGCATTTTTGTACGTTCCAAAACAAATCAGCAGCTGTCTGCAAAGTAGGCAGCCAGACTTGGTGCTCAGATCAATGTGCTTCGCACCCAGAGCTCTGCTTTCTCTGGATCCCACCTTACGCACCAGCATAAGCACCAGGAAAGACGTTCAACATCTGAGCAGTCGAGGATTTAGACTCTTCCAGTCCAAGGAACACTTTGTGGCTCACGCCATTGCTCTCAGTTGCTGGAGAGCCTCGCTGGAGCCCCTCTGATGCCTACAGCCATGGTGGGTGTCACTTGTGTGGTGCTTGGGGAAGGAGGTGGTCAGGCTTGGAAATTGTCACTGTGTGTTGCAGAGTCCACGGGAAACCTGGTTGGAGTCTAGAGAACGTAAAATGGCCAGGTAGGTTCTGCAAGAGCTTTTCTGCCATAGACCACTTCTCTCTTCTGGAAATATTTCCTTTTCATCGTGCTCCCAGGTTAACCCGCTGCAATAGCATCCAGACCTGTGATCTGGTTTTGGGGTGAGAATCCTGCTCCTGCCTATGTTCTCCTGCATGACTGTGATGATGGGCAACAGATGAATCCATGGCTTTTCATTTTGCTTTCTTTGTATTTTGGTTTTTTTTGCTTTTGTTGTTTGTTTTTTTTAATATATATGTATAACTGAAGCACCATAAAATGTCTCCTTGGGGTAGTTTGATTTTTCTTAAAAAAAAAAGTCATATATTATATATGTATTTTTTGAACAGCTTGGAGCAAAGTTGTCTCAGCATTCTCATTTTGAAACCCCCATATTGAGGTGTTTATTACAGCATAGTGAAAATTCACATTTAGTTGAAACTTGGCAAATGATTTTTGGCTTGAAGCAAGTTTTCTTTTTGAAGGAATTTACTATTAAGTGTTTAAGGGCTTTTTTTCCCCTCCCACTTTCTCTCTACTTTTCTTTTCAAAAAGCAACCCTTCCAAAAGTGGGTTCAGCAATACTAGGCCAGCTCTGCAGTAAGTGTGAAAGGTGTGAGTCAAGTGCAGAGCTGCAACCATTCATACTTTTTCTGATATCCTTTAAGGGAACGGGAGGAAGGGAGTTCAGCTGTACTCTCTGACGAAAAAAAAAGAGGCTTTTTTGGTTGTTTTGGTGAGTCCTGAGTAGCTGCTCTCCCACCAGGTGCCTAATGCCAGCTGCACAGAGCACAGCATCTCTGATTGTCTGGAGCTGGTCCCTTCGTGCACCCCAGAGCAAGCCAAATCTGCTGTACCTGTAGGAAACTTGAGTGTGTGGCTGGCTGCCTGTCCTGACCTAGCTGTGTATTGAATAACAACATCCCTGGCAGGGTCTGGGTTTGTGCTGTTACAATTCCACTGGTGTAAATGCAGTTACTGCTGATCTGGTTTGTGCTATGGTCTCAGTATCGATGACACAGTCTATACTTTGTTTAATACACATGTGCTTATTTATTTTGTTTTTCCTCCTACAGGTGGGCAGACCCCTCTGGGTCTCTGGCTGCCCAGGAGAGCTCGGTGGCACTGCCAGCCTCCCCTTTTCAGCCTGCAAGCCGTAAGATGGGTGAGGAGGATGGATGGAGCAGACAGATCTCAGGCAGGGCACCAGCCTTATGTGTCTCCATACAGAGCTGGGCGAACATCTCCAGAGACAGCCAGAACCTTCCTGCCACCTGAGTTGGTTCTTAATTCAAGTGGGATTTCTTCTCAGATTCTGAAATACTGTAGATGGTGTTCAGTTGTGGGGTTTTATTCTACTTCAGGTTTGCAGTAGCAGTTGGAAGTGGAAGCACTGAAGTCTCGAGGCTGAGCCTGCTTTCTCTGGGTCTATCTTGCAAACTGAGGGAGTTTGAAGAGATCTGATAATCACCTTTACCCTTTCTTATTTGCCAGCTAAACCTCCCCCTGTGGGATGTGCTATACCTGAGCTGGCTCTGCCCACACGACCGTGCCGGCTGTTTGCCACAGCAGTGGTCACTAGAATAGGAAAAAATGGCATTGGTACTTTTGGTCCTTCTGCTGCTTTTTCCTTTTTGGCTCTACCGTTTCCACAACGGAATGGTGCCTGTGCTGTGAAGATACTAACTTATTACCACGATTCTGTATCACAATTTCACTGCAATATTTAAGACACTTTGCTCCTTGCTGCGGTACCTGCTGTTGGACAAATGTGAACTTGGCCCTATGTGTACTGGGGCTTTTCAGCCCCTTCCACAACCCCTAATTTACTTAAGTGATTAAATAGCAATGTTGACTTGTTGATTTCTCTTCCTCTCTGCCTCCCCCCATCTTATCCTAGGGTGGGGGTTTTTGGTATTTTATTAGATATTATTTTTTGACACTGTGCTCCTGTGTATCATTGCTAAGCAGATGCAACACAGATCTATTTGCCATTTCCCACTTGCCACATTTCATTAGTCTATTCAGCAACTTCATGTCTTTCCTCGTCGTGGGCTTCAATGTTCTGCAAACAGCGTGGAGCTGGAAGATCAAGGTGCTTTTTCTTGGTTGCCAGCATCTAGCACAAAAGGGAAGGCAGATCTGGAGACGTTGCTTGTTTCTATGGGTAATAATCAATAAGACCCATTAGGGAGACAACTACATACATCACTAAACTTTGACCTCTGCTCTCCAGAGCAGTCCCAAGATGCCTATTCATATGCTGGTGACATCCAGATTGCGCTATTGCAAAAGCCTCTTTGCTTGGGAAGGGATTACAGATTTAAATTGCACAGCCTTTGCTATCTGTAGAGTACAGCGTGTAGGATGCTTAGCTAGAGCCTCTAGTTTCTGTTGGCGTTCTTTTCTACTCGGCCGAGTTTTATATTTAACACTGGTGCACGCAGAGGTTTTTATGCCTCTCTACCTTCTCAGGCTGTTTTCTACTCCTGTCTGTCTGGCATTTTAAGGGTTTGCAGACCCCAGAGATTCTTGGCACTGGCTGTTGCTTGCATATTGCTCCTCATCTTTCAGATCCTTTTCCTACTACGTTGTTCTTCAGCAGGCTGTTTCTGATAGAAAGATTTTTGGCTTGGTGCTTGAAGTTCCTGAGAGTCGGCATTTGATCACTTGCTAATTCAGTTCTAAAACTCCTTTCCAAAGAACTGAGGAAAGACTACTTAAAAATAGATTATATTAAAAAAAGAAAAGTTTAAACATACCCTTATTTTGCTGAATAGAGGAAGTTTTAAGTTTTCTGGGAGGAAAAACACACATACCAAATGTAAGAAGCAAATTGGAAATGCCTGGGTGTTTGAGAAATCCATTTCTAGGCACAAAAGCTGGATGAAGGATTTTCTTCTCTCTCTACCTCTCCCCTTCCCTTGAGGGAGCATCTACTGAGAAGGGTTGGCTGGAAACAAGTCAGACAAGCTCATTAGGTGTGGGTGGGTGAGGAAGGACAGAGAGGACTCTAATGACAGCAGTAGGGCAGGAGGGACTGTGTGAGCTGCTCCGTTGTGTGATTCCTTCCGTAAGCTATCAAGGTCCATTTTTACATTGACTGCTTTTGCTCTTCCCGTTGCTGGGCTGTTTCTGTACCTTGCTCTTCAGAAGGTTAGAAACAGATGTCTAGTTTCCAGCTTACATATCCAGCATAGATCTATTGTGCTCTTCTTTCTTGTCTGACAGCTCTTTTATTGCTGTGATGTGCTGCCTCCTACCTCAGTGTATTGTTTTGAAAAGTGGTCATATCCCCTCCCAGCCTTTGTTTCCATAGACTGAGTAAGTTGAGTTTGTAGAGACTTCTTTCATAAAATAGGCTTTCCATTCCTCTGACCATCCTAAAAATTCTCCTCCATGCTTGTCCCAGCTGGGATGTGGTTTTTTTTTTTTTCTTCAATTGAAGAATTGTCTGGAGAATGGTGATTCCAGATCTTACCGTTATATGTTTCCCTGTCTCCCTTTGATGGCACCTCTTCTGATACCCTCTGCTTAACACTGGCCTCTTCAGGAGCTAAGTCACACCAGCAGCACACTCTTGTGTGCCAAACCAACAAGCTTCTGCTCTATGTTTCATCCCACTTAGATTTTGCTTTCTCAAAGTTAGTCTCTTCCAATATGACATTCCGTTTCTCACCTTCAGCTTGTTAGCACAATCCCCCCTTTTCCTAATAGGGTCACTGAAGAAAATATCAATTAGTGTCCATCCCAAAGCAGTTTTTTTGAGGAGCTCTACCAACAATCTTCTTCCAGCCCTGTGGTTCCCCTTGCTTCATGCCTTTGCCCCCAGCTCAGCTAAAAATATCCCATCTGAGTGTGCATCCGAATCTTTACTGAAGTCTGGAGACTGGCACACTGGGTGGTAACTCTTCCTTATCTTTTGATTCTTTCCCACAATTATTAGTGAAGTCTCTCAGTGTCCCTGCATTAATCTGAGAGACTTGTTAATTCAGTACTTTTTGCCAGAGCACACGTAAATATCAGTGGTGCATCAGGGCCACCCGTCAGCCAGTGCTGTGTTTACACAATCCCTAGCGCAAGGCTTTTCCCCAAAAGATTACAAACTCAGCCTGGGCCACGGTTTCAAAGATGCTGTCAAGTGCAAAGTGAGACTTCCAAGAGTGGTTTCCTCCCGACTTCTCACTGATGCCAGCACCTGAAGCTGATGGCAGTTAATGATGTGCTTTGAAAGCAGGAGAAGGTGTGGTTAGTTGGCCACCAGTGTCTCTGGCCAAGACATGCCTGCCAGTTAGGTGTTTTGTTTTGTGGTGAAGATTTCCAGGCTTCTGAGCTTAGGCTCCCACTTCCCTTGCCAAGGATGTCTCTCATGGTATGGCAAATGTTATGCTATTTTGTGTGAAGCCTGACAGCTTTCACACAGCCTCTTTGTCTTCCCTCTGCCTTGATGTCTTCTCATCCTGAAAACCTGGGGAGGCCATACACATTTAATCCCCTTCGGCAGGACAGAGGGAAATGAATGCTGGCTGTTAAGGTGCTCTGGTGTAGCTGGTTCACTATTTCTACCCTCAATTGCTAATTTCCCTTTCCACCCACTTCTACTAAAAGGTGCTAATCGTGTAGTGATATACAACCTCCTTGCCCCAGAGAGCAGCAGCATCACTTCTGATCCTTTTAGCTCTGGCTAAACTAATAGAGAGACCTGTGTCCTGAGCCTGATTCCAAGTGTAACAAATTCCTTATTAAATCCACAGAAAAGTAATTTACTAGCAGTTAGACTTTAGGCTGTTCAGGACAGCAGTCACTTCTGAGAAGTTACGCACATCTGATGCAAAATTACAAAAATGCGTATTTACCTCAGTGACCAACGGGGCTGACAAGCTCAAGTTAATATTTATATTTGGCATTGAACCCTACACACAAGTACTGACTTTGGCTGTGTGCGTAGCATCCTGATTGCATTTTAAATCTGTTTAGGCTGACGCTCCAGGTGCAGGGAATTACCCCTGTGCTCTTAGAACCCCAGACTTCAGATGTCTCATCATGCTGAAAAGGCTGTTAACAGGGTGCTCTGAGCATTCCTGGTCTGTTATTCCATAGAGGGTATGGACCACTGGTTGCTTTTGGAGCCAAAGCAAAGAAGCAGGAGCAGCTGTGGTGCTGCCAGGGTGATTCAGGCAAGAGAGAAGGCGATGCTGAGCTGGTGGAGAGGGAAAACTGGGATAACCCTGGTGCCATGTCTCTGGTTGTGCCCTGGAAGCATCTGCAACCAGTATCTCTTCATAATGTTCTTGTTGTTAAAGATACGTGTGGTGGGGGAAGGGGAGAGGTGGAAAGAAGTGGGTTAACAGGATCCTTTTGCAGTTAAGAGTGTTCTCAAGCAAGTAGTTGCACACAGTTGGCACCACTGAGAAAGTAGCATCTTCTGGAGGCAAGGGTGGGAATTTCTTCAGGCGGATTTACCACCAACTGAACAGCACTGTGGAGTCCAAACCATTTTGCTGGAATGACTTTGGTTTGAAAACTGGTGCCATAGAATCATGCGTGAGTCTAGAAATTCACTCCTTTCACTTTTTTTTTTTATTCCAGGTGGCTGGAGTTAATGAGAATCACAGAATGATATAGGGCTGGAAAGGGACCTCTGGAAATAATCTAGTCCAACCCTCTGCCAGAGCAGGGTCACCCAGAGCAGGTTGCACAGGAATGTATCCAGGTGGGCGTTGAATGTGTCTAGAGATGGAGACTCCATCACCTCTCTGGGCAGCAGCAGAAGTGCTAAATGATTTGCCTAAGGCTTGCAAGCAGGTGAGAGCCCTAACTCCATGAAAAATTCCCAAATGCTCAGTGGGATGTACTGTCGATGCCATGGCAGTGAATTTTGAGGCCAGTGAGACAACTTGCTGCGCTAACACCATGGTGTGAAAGAAACACTCCACCAAGGCGGACGGTTTTCCATTTGACTGTATTTTCAGCCCTGATTTCTGCTGATGATGCCTTTCTTGGTGGGTCAGCGCCTGGAAGAGCCCATAGGGAAGTGCTGTCTGCAGGATGCAGCATCCTGAAAGCTCCAGCTGGATCAACGCGTGAGCCCACCAGCAGCCATGGTTCCTCGAGGACTGTGAAAGGCAGAGACACTCAACTGCAGCTTGAAGAGTGTTTAACTCGCTGGGGATGATCACCTCCCGGTGCATGTCCGTGACTGAATGAAGTCATGCTATACTTGGGTTGCCAAGCTTCTCACACGTGACTTTGAAAGCGTTATTTGCTGAGGAAGGAAGGTTTCCAGGGGAATTGATAAGAAAGGATGTAGTAGTTTTTTGGAAAGAAAACAACTTTTGCTATGGAAAGAAAATATGAACCCTGAAACTTTTTTGAGGAGATAAATTGCTTTCTAAAAATGGAGCGTGGCTCCTTGGTGTTTCCACAAGAACTTAACTCTGTGCCTGTGGTGGCTGTCACTCTGTTTAACATGGCAATGGGAGCTACAGGAGACAGCTGACAGAAAATAACAGGAGTCAGATCATGCCCACATCTCCTCCCATGTCAAAATTTCAGTGTTTTCTGCCTTTCTGTGCTTCTTAGGTTCTCCACTCACCTTGTCCTCAAATGTGGTCTTTTTCAAGTCCCTATAAACACTGTTGTCATGAAGTTCTGGTAGCAGTTGCCCACCAGGACTCTGCGTGCGCTTCCCAGACCCCATGAGGACGGCCGAGTTACTGTTCTACACAGATTCCCCAAACAAACGTTGCTGCTGTAAATCTAAAAGAGCAAAAAAATGTTTGGAAAACAGCAGATGCAATGGGAAAATGACACTTCCTACATGTGATAATTGCGCAACCTTAACTCTGCCCTTGGAGTATGTCTGCTTCTCGCTGTATTGTTTGGGAACTTGTGTGGTGTAGGGGGGGAAAAAAGTTATTGGAAGTCGTCTTTTTCTGTAGAAATTGCAGGTGAAGTTGCTGGTGGAGGCATTGGCAAGGGTTAAATTACCTGTGTGAGGCTGAGTAGCATGTAGCTATTAAATACAGAGAGGTGACCATTGGCATGATTTTACTGTTATGACGGGCATTGGTGGATGAGGAAAAAATGCCCCTGTGGCTTGAGAATGACTCCAGATTGCTAAAGCTTTACAGTGCAGGACATGGTTATGCTTTACCTGGTCATGGTAGGAGCGTATCCTGCCTTAAGCCGCTTCCATTGGTTTGCCCTTTAAGTAGCAATTTTCTTTATTTTTTTAATCCTATATTCAGCCATAGGTGTTAAACCTTGTCCAGGCTGTCTTCACCCTGGCCCTGCAGCCCTTCTCCTCGGGCATGGGCTCCTGCAGCCACCGGCTGCTGTTTCTGGCCTGGGGATGAAGTTTGCTCTTCACTTGGCTTAGTGGCCACTGAAGAACTGGGAAAGTATGGTGACAAAATACCTGCCCCACAAGGCTTGCACTGGTGTGGCTGAACCAACTTTTGTCTTGTCTTTATTGCATGTTACTGCCCCCCTTCCAGAGCCCTTCGTTGTCCCCCATCTCCACTCGAGGACCCGGCCCTGCTTGAAAAGGGACTCAGCAAAGATAGATGGCAAGGGCTTGTCTTCTCCATGTCCCTGTAGGCTCGGAGGGCAGTGGGGGAGCAAGGCTGAGCTTGGGGCCAGGCTGACGCTTTTTGGGAAGTGCTGCTTTTTAGAAAGTGCCAGTTTTTGCCACCTGGGGAGTTCTGCAGAGCCACAGCTTGTGCTTTTGGGGGAGCTGATAGATCAGTGAGGGACTGACAAGGGGCATTTCTGGAAGAGCACGGCAGCACCGTCGGGCACTGTTGTGGACGAGTTGTTGTGGGCGAGTGACCTGGCCCAAAGTGGGAAGGAGATTCGTAAAGGCCAAGGTGTTCGCGAAGGCGCAGGGCAGGGCACGAAGCGGGAGATCGGCTCCCCAGCTGACCCGGCCATACGGGGTAACTTCCAGCGCGGCGGGGCCCTGCCGCCCTTCCCTCAGGAGAGGGCCTTGCGTCCCCCTGTCGCCGCCCTGGGCAGGCCGGGGCCGCGCTCTCCCCTCTGGGGCTGCCGTGGGGACAGCGACCAGCCCCTCAGCGGGGGAAGGGACGGGAGACGAAGGGGCCGCCCGAGAGGAGCCCGCCCTCCCGTCGCTGCGGGGTCCCGGTGCGGGGGGTAGGAAGGGAAGGAGGGAGGCGGCCTGAAGGGGCTCCCGGCCGGGGGCGGAGGTGGGACCCGCCGGGGAGGCGGCGCGGGGGGCGCTCCCCGCTCTCCTCCCCACCGGGGCTGACG